>OY755038.1:93153644-93753644 GCA_963576565.1 Aspidapion aeneum
AAAGATGTTTCTGCAACCCACTCTTTTCTATGAGGCAGTGGCGAAGCTAAGATTTTTTTGGATATTTTCCACATATTTCATGAATAAAAACATAAAATAGCATAAAATACAGCCTCATGAAGCCTCGGCACCCCCCAAAACTGTCTCGGGCCCACCCCGAAACTTTTTCCTACATACGCCACTGCTATGAGGGTTAACAAAAATAACTACTACATACATATTTTTACTCAAATGTCAAAAAATGCTTCGAACATGCCCCATGTTCTAAAAAAATGTAAAATCTTAATTTTAAAAACTATTTTTCTATAATCACCAAAAACAGTTGTTGATTTTAAGTAAGCACTGTATAGTCGTTATTTTAATTTAAAAAAATAAAGTACCTTATGAAGTTTCTTCAATAATTAAGTCACTTTTTATTTTAAAAAACATTTTGTTCAAAAGGATAATTATTCAATAAAATTTCCTTCAAAGAGAAAATTGTTTTTCCTCAAATAGAAATTTGTTTGCACAAATTTCCATTTAAAGAAAATGTTGTTGGAGAAATTTCCATCCAAGGAAAATGTTTTAGGAAAAAATGATTTAGAAGAATTTTCCATTTGAACATATTTTTACTCAAATGTTACAAAAACTGTAAAATCTTAATTTTAAAATTTATTTTAGCTCACACTACTACTATACCATAGTAGTGTGAGCTATGTTGATTTTTTTGAGAAAAAAAAAGTTGCTCTGAGAGTTTAAGTGAAAATATGTCGTGTGTGATCTCAAACGAAAGGTAATTGAGTCTGAAGTTAAACAAAATACATTTTAGTTTTAAAAAAAGGGTGGGGGTAGATTTCAAAAATTAGAGTTTAAGTCAAAACATGGCTTGTGTGGTATCAAACGAAAGGTAATTGAGTCTGGAGTTGAATAAAATATATTTCAGTTTTTAGTTATATTAGCTCACATGTACACTATAACTATAGTACATAGTGAGCTTAGGTACCCATATATTGGCAGAGTATTTTATAATCACCAAAAACACATAAAAAAATAAAGTACCTTATTAAGATTCTAAATCAATAATTAAATTTAAAAAAACATTTTCTTCAAAAGGATAATCATTCAATAAAATTTTCTATATACAGAAAATTGTTCAAAAACATTTTCTTCGATTAGAAGTTTGTTCGAACAAATTTCCAATTAAAGAAAATGTTTTTGAACGAATTTTTCATTAGAACATATTTGTTACAAAAAATGTAAAATTTTTACATAACCAAAAACTCAAAGTTTTTGATTTAAAATAAAGGACTGAAAAGTCATTATTCAGTGACCCAATAAAAGTGAAAAAAAAGTACCTACTGAATAAGGTTTCTAAATAATTTATTAACAAAAAAAAATTGAATTATATTATACAAGTAAATAATAATTTATTCTAGCACTGTCTAAACAATAATTCTTCTCATCTCATCTCATTTTCATGGATAGTATAGGTATGCAAAGTTAAATTTAAAAAAATACAAAAAATGGATATACCTAGGTACCTGTCACAGGGTTGTAGCAATAAATAATGATTTTAGTTGTGGGGGTTGCTATAGTCTATAGTTAAAAAAGCTATAGTAAGTACCTATAAGCAGATAGTGTAACTATAACCCTGCCAAATTAAATTAACAAAATAAGCACCTATTAAAAATTGGTAAACTAACCATGTATATTAACATGGGTGTAGTCAGGGTCTCACTCAGGGTGGGGCAAAAAAGCAAAAAAATTTATAGCTCCCCTTTAATTCTTATATTACTAAATGAGCTAAAGCCAGGATGGTGCAGGTGACAAGGCCCATGATGTATAACCATCCAAAGAACACCAATATTATTTAAATGTTTTATTTAAGGAATATAAACACTCAAGAGGGGGAGATTGGCTTTGCGTCATGATTACACGCAATGTTTTTTTAATGTGTTTTTTCTTGAAAATGCGTTACGAGGGGGAGTTAAAAATCCTGAATTTTTGCGTTGCATAATTTAAGGATGTTCCCCTATACATATCCATTATTTTGAATTTTTATGATGATTTTAACTTTGTATACTAACTATAGGTAGGTACGTTTCTTTTCATATTTCATCAGGAGATTTTATGAGTGAAGCTTCAAGACTATGTAGAACTATTCATATCTTCTCGTCTTTTGTGAGGGGCATATTTAAAAGAAATGGAGCCCCTCTGGGATGGAAAACTTTGTATACTATGTTTCTCTTCTTATATCATCAGGAGATTTTATAGGTGAGGCTTTGTGTAGAACCACAGAGGTTATCCAAGTAGAGCTATCCAAATCTTCTTGTCTTTTGTGAGAGGCGTATTTAAAAGAAATGGAGCCCCTCTCTGGGATAATAATCCGCCCCACAGAACACCATATCCGCACGTGTGAGAAATCAACTTATCATTTTTTTATAACTAGTAATATAATTTAAAAAAAAAATTCTGTTTGTTTATTGTGAAATTGCTTCATACTTCTGTCAAAGTAAGCGTCATAAAAATCACGGCAAACTCGATTTTCTGAAATAAGTGAAAGAATTCTACCAAGCTGCACTAACAACACTGCGGCTCGCGATCACTGACTTGTATGAACACTGAGAAATAAATTCGACGTACAATTCGTGTCGGAAAACGGTTTTTGTTTCCTTCATAGAATGAAATTCGTAAGAAAATTAGCTCTAGAATGTTGTGTTTACTAATATCTAAGGTTGTTTTGCCTTTTTGGTTCAAAATATTGAGCAGAAACCTTCCACGATATTTTGCCAGTTCTAGTTGAACTCAATGCAGCCCAATTTTATATGGCAAAAAATTTTTGCTGGCTAAAAACGATCGGAGGTCTAATCTACAAAAATCGACCCCCAGTGATTATTTTAATATAACCTGTCCGAGACGTTCTGTGCGCCACTCTCGGTACACTAAAATCAGTGTAACATTTTTGTGTCTCACTGTACTTCTCTTTTTCTTACCTTTTTAAAGCCAAACAAATACAGGGTTCCTAAAATCGAATCTACTAGTATTATAAGGCAATATAAATATTTTATAGATTTTGTGCGGATCAAAGAAAGATTATTGTGCAATACTGCCGGTTTTTTATTTATGAGCCACCGTTCCGAAAAACTTTAAAACTTACCTAAAAGATTACACTTATTTATTGCAGAAAGCTGAAAGGCCAATCGCGATATTTTCTGCGGTCAAAGATATTTTTTTTTAAGATAAGACAGTATTTTTCAAAAATAGTTTGTTTCACAGATGCAGAATTCATTTTTACATCAAAATAGAGAAAGTTTAAAAGACCTAATGCGTTCAAAGAAAAATCGATAAATTCGATTTTTGTCTAAACCTAACCTAAACGTGTAAAAATACAAAACCAGAAACTACTTTTAAACCATAGTGGCAGCTCCAGTTACATTTTTTTATCTGCATATCGGGTTATGACGAGCGCTGATTCTACACCCCAACTGGGATCGCAAACCACTAGCGCTACACAGCATACGTTATCGAAAATTAACTAATTTATGTTTGCTTAGATCCTTTTGGTTTGGTTATGTCCTTTTGGTTTGGTTATATTTTATAGATTGTAACTAAGCAAAACGTTTGGTTTGGTTCGGTTGGCGATAACTAGTGCTGCTGTATAGGTATCATGCAATCGCACGGAGGAGTATCTGTATAATAAATCCGGTTACAGTAAAAATTACCAACATACTCAAAAAGTAATATATATTTCTTGTTTAGTTAACTAATTACATAAAACAAGGTATAATTAATGTATAACAATTGATTAAATTAATAATATAATCAAAGAAATAAATAAAATTGTAAAACTAAAAAAAAAAACAAAAAAAAGGAAACATCAACAATAAAAAATTTCCTTTAAACCAGTATCGTCTGGGATTGTTCCAAGAATTGAAGCTGCGTTGCCGCGTTGAATTGCAAGACCTATTTGTTGTTTAATGAAGCAATTTGCATTTTTATTGTTTATTAATTTTGATAATTTTTGAACAAAAGATTTAGCTTCTTCACCCCAGGGCCCCAATGTTTCGACGCTAAAGGGTACGAAAATGTACCCATTGGTATTTTTTTGCTTTTGTTTTTCTCCGCTACGGGCAGCTTCTCCTGATTTTATTGATGTTTTGTCAAGATAAGAAAATGCAAAAGTCTCTCTCTACAAGTAGCGTCCCAAATTAGGGATTTTCCTCTGCACCAGGGTGTAGCACTCCGATGGCTCAGATTGGGTTTTGGTAGATACAGTGGACTGTAATAAACATTGGCGCAAAAAATTCATTTAACTAGAGAAAGTAAATAATTTAAAAATTGCAGGGTAAATTTGAAAGAGAAAGAAAATGGTGATATAGCCTCATGAAGAGGGACTTACCGCTGTTTTGAAGTTGCAAAGTGCAAGGTGTACACCTTTCCATAAGAGCTATGTGGCTTGAAGTTCCAACAGGATGATGGCACGATAATTTTAATTATTTGCGGAATTTTAAAGTGAATTTTCACTTTAACTTTTAAATTTAAATTTTAAGGTTGTCGTTTTCTAGACATGGCGACGCGCAGCACACTTTGTCTGTCACTCAATCCTGCGCTTGCAGTTTTTTCGCACATGCGCACAGCACTTCGCCCTCTATAGGAAAACAATATGACTATATTTTAAATTTTATGGATATGTGAAAAACACGATAGAGGACGCTTGTAGTGCCAAAGTATATAAAAATAAAGAAATAAGAAATAAAATGATAATTCATAAATTTAGAATACAAATTACATTTTTTGCGTTTAATTCTCGCATTTTAATGCAATTTTGCTTTAGGTAAATTTTATAATAACTAATAGTTGACCCATTTACTTCATTATGTTCAAGACAAAATTTTAGTCCATGAAAAATAGGAAAAAATAAAAGTAAAATTCAAAAATAAAAGAAAAATAAAGAGGTTTTTTTATGGAAACCGAACACAGGGAAACAAAGACAAACCATCTACTCGCTTTCCATCTCCCCTGAACATACCAGGAGGTGCAAGCACTGAGGGTATTCCTGCAGATACAAGAGCCCTCCTGATAATATTGTTGAGCAACCCGTGGCGAGACAAACGACCGGCACTTTTGTAGCAGCTTAGGGCGTGGTGCCCATAAATGTCTACGGTTTTGCCGCAAGTGCAGTCGTGTATCTCGCACAAAGGTTGGCCCAAACGTAACGAGATGGAAATACGAAAAGTGGAATCATCCAAAAGGTTCCCTAGAGCAGACGAAGGTAGACCCTGTAACCAGGCGTTGCTCTCCGGTTCTTGCAGAGCTAAAAGCCTAGCATGATGTTTGGGATCACTGGATGAATTAAAAATTGTATCGAATTTAGAACGACAAATTATATTATCAAAATCTTTTTGGCGATAGACAGTATTGAAAGAGGTATTATTGATATTAAAAAAAGAAGTAAAAAAATCAAAAGTTTCTTTGAAATCATAGTCAGAATAACTTAAAATTTCAGGTGATAATATAGTTTTAAGAAGATTTGAAGCATCATTAACTGAGCCAAGGAATGCAGAAAAACAAAGACTAGAAGCATCACGAATGCCGAGGCCTCCCATTTTTATGGGAATGTTACATTGAGACCAAGCAGTGTTACCTATATGGCAGTTGGTAATATTTTCCAATGTTATTTTTAAATTTTTATCAAAATCTGATAAAAGATTTTGGACTTTCCAGCAAGGAGCACAGCGAAGTAAATAACTTATTCGAGGTACTGCAAAAGAATGTTTTAAAAGATAATAGGTAGAGTGTGAATCAATTAAAGATAGTTTTTTTGATAATTTATTAAAAACATCAATTTTCTTTTGTAAACAGTCAAAAGTAGATTGATTAGAAAAAGGGCTTCCTAAAATTGTTAGGTCATCTTTATCTATTTGTAATATTGATGAAAGCTCAGGATTTTGTAATACAAAATTATTAATTCTACAATCTTTAGAAAGAGAAGATAACTCACATTTTTTCAAATTTACTTGTAGGCCAGCAGAAGAACATGCTTTAAGAATTTTTCTAAAATCATTTAATACGATTTCTGGCTCACCAGCATGGCTACCATGATCTAGGTATCATAAGTTTATTTCGGATTTTAAGGAAAGAATGATAGGTTGAATTGATAAGCAACATAAAAGTGGACCTATAGGGTCTCCTTGTTGCACTCCTCGCTGAGAAAAAATCAGCTCCTTATTAAATGATAAACATGATTTATCCCTGTAACAAGAAGAAAGGAAATTATAAAATTGGGGAATATTTTACTTTAAGTAGCATATCGCCTCTATTAATCATATTGAATACATTGAAAAAATCAACTTTTAACAATATTTTTGGGCTATTATGAGGAAAAGACATAAATTTTCGAACTGCATGGACGGTGGCTTCACAGCCGGATTTGGTAGCAAAACCCAATTGATGAGGACGAAAATAGTTGCCGAGTTGTGAGTAAACCTTAGAGCAAATATATTTTGCAGCAAGCCTGCGAAAAAACATACCAACTGCGATAGGGCGTATACTGCCATCTTTTTTGTTTAATGCACATAGTGATGCCCCAAAAAAAAATGGACGGATTGAATTTGGAAGGGAATCAATTAAAACAAAATCAATAAAAGAGCAAAGCAGCAAAAGAGCAAATTGTTTCAATAAAATTATGCGATGTGTTACCTAGTTCCTCTTGAATTAAGTATTTCAAATGTTGTGGACGAAGGGCGTCTAAACCACCAGACGAGCCTGGTCTAAATGAATTAATCAAATTTTTTATTTCGGAATTGGAAATATTATTATTATGAAAAAAATTTTGATCAGGTGGATCCGAAAAAACTTTATTCAGAGGAGCAGATGGATGTTTTTCTTCCAGTTTTTCCAATGTAGTTGAATTATTGTTTGCTAATGTATCTTCTGAACAAAGTAGTCGTATAGCTCCATTGACATCGTTTTCAGAAAGTTTACTTTTAATTTTATTTATTAAATGGTCGACATTAGATTTCTTCATTTTTGGTTTTGATTTTGACTGCGAAGGTTTATAAAAATCTTGAAGTAACTTGTTTGATAGAAATTTTTGTTTTATCCATAATGATTTTTTGTTCTAGTCTAATAACCTATCTATCTAGCCGCCCCATGAAACTTCCCCCTCTACTTGCATCGTGTCGTGAGGTCAGTCGAAACATAATGAATTTTGGACAACAAGCCTTTCTTCTTGACCTTTGTTCGGAGGTGTTAGTTAGGTGTTATTGTGTGTTCGTGTGGCTCATATTAGAAAAACGAATTATTGAAAATGGAAATAGAAGGTATTTACCATATTTTAAAACGTAACTATTCCTTTGTCGTTCACATTGTACGTTTACGAAATATTTTAAAATGCCTTATTTGGGTATTTATATTTGACTAATTTTTGCCCTATCAAAGCGTTTTAGGTGGCTGCCGGGTCTTGCCGAGCTAAATTTCCTTAATAGGCATGCAGCTTGATGATGATGATGATATATGTCAATTATGGCTCATAAAAAAAATTGTCCTCCTACATCCGCCATTTAGGCTAAATTTCCTTAATAGGCATGCAGCTTGATGATGATGATGATATATGTCAATTAGGGCTCATAAAAAAAATTGTCCTCCTACATCCGCCATTTAGGCTTATATGCATTCAAAGGAGTGATATGCGTGTAAAACAAATGATATGACATGATTTTAACCTTCCTAGCCCGCACAGCAATGGCTAGAGAAGGTATTGTTTTCGACGATTTTTTTTTTTAGATAACGTCGAAAAAATGGGGTGTATTTTGACCTACCCTAGCAAATCGTCGTGATGTCTGTGTGTGTGTGTGTATGTATATCTGTCCGTAACGCGATAGCTCCTAAACCGCTTAACCGATTTACATGAAATTAGCAGGTATTAGATTTTAGTCAAAATTCATCAATGCTAATGAGTTTTTTGAAGTTAAAAATTTTAAAAATGCTAACTTTTTAACGGAGCGTCGCATCAATATGCGGTTTACGGAATATAAAAGCGCGTTTTTTGTGTTATAATCAAAAAGTTCGCAGAAACTTTTATTTCGGAGATATTTACAAAAAACTGTTTTCAAGGTTGATATAAGGTGGAATGTGCTAATGGGCTAGGAAGGTATCAAATCAAATTTATTTTATATATAAAATTCTTTTTTTTTGTTATTCAAATTTTTCTACTTGGTACAAAAAATGTACAAAAACAAATAAAAAGCAATTAAAACAAATAAAACTCAAAAAATTTGTACAGGGTGTCTCAAATTCGAAGTTTTTGGTGGTTTTCGGTATTTCTAGGAGCGATAGAAAATAACCTAATCCCACTTGCAACCCTTAATTTTCAAAAGATAATTAAAGATAAAAACCGTATCTTGATATTGCAAGCTGTTTTGAAGCTACGGGGGGCTCTTGATAAGTCTGCATTTTGGGAGGGGGCCTTTAACTTTTTTAGTGATTTTTTATAGTTATTTTTAACAAAGAATTCAACTGGCATAATAATTTTTATCTGTCACTTTTAGTTTTTAAGATCTTACATAAGGTTAATATTTTTAAGTTATTTAATTAAAACTGTGGAACAACAAAAAGTATAAAAAAATATTTATTTAATATTAGATCCACGCCTGTCATAAATAACAGTAAATAACTTGTAACCTATTAAAAACCGGATTACCATATCGTTATTCTTTTCACCTCAACCCCATCAACTCACTCCGTTTAATTCATGACATGTGGGACACCCTGCATATATAAATATATTTTAACATAAACAGTTTATTATCATCACACAACAAACTATCTTTCATTTAAAGAAATTGCAAAAAAAACAACAAATAATTTTGTCATGTTTTATGATACGAATACTTTCCTATGTGCATCGCTAGGGTGATTTAGAATCGAACGCTGGGCATGAGTCGATTGGCAATCACGTCTGGCATTTAGGAAAATGTCGACCGGTAAAAAAGAGACAGACATAGACATATGGACTGGATCACTTAAATTATCGACTTCTAGTAGTAAAGGTTAGGTCATGTTATTATGCGGACAACTTCCCTTTTGGTCAATTTTCTCCACAGGCAGTTTTCCTTTTGGTCAATTATCTTTCGGAACAATTTTCCTAGATCCATAAATAATGACTTTAAGACATGGCTCTAGTCAGACAAACTAGCTATTTCGTATTTAGACATACATAATAAATTTTAATACGGTTTTTCTATTTCTATTCTCTAAAATAAATAAAGCGCCTTACCCTTGTGAACTAGTCAATCTTACTTTCATTTCCTTACTGGAACGTGAATACTCTTCGTCTAAGTCATTCCTAGTTCTTTTGGAGTACACATTCTGATTACGAATGATCGGGCTGTCAGAACTTCTTGTACTGCTACTGACACTTATAACAGATTCGGTGTCCGCCTCTTCCAGTGATTCGTCAATAACAAGTACGTCTGATGGCGATGAAGGATTGCTGTCAACTAAACATTACAGACTCATTGGAAATATCAAAATAAGGCTAGTAGTCATAAGGCTACAACTTTATTTAAATTGTGGTCCACCTAAACGCAACTGAAAAAATAGTTGGAACATTGCTTTTTATACGGCCGTCCCATGGTCTTCCCTTATTTTTAACCTCACTTTTAAGTGTTACATGCTCAGGTTGGTGTATAAGGTTGTTTAGGTTTTTATAGATTCTTTGTCATGTTTTAAAAAAATAATAAAACTGGAAAAGGGTTTCTGGGGTGTTATTTTGGCGGACGATGATATCATAGCGCATATACAGAGTGCCCCAGATAAAAGTAATTACACGGGGATTTCGGAAACGGTAAGAGATACAATTTTAATTAAATAAAGCCAAAACTAAAAGTTGTGTTTTTCGAATCGCCATCTTGTTAACAAATCGGCTGCCCGACATTAAAACAAAGTAACTGCAGATTTATCAAAACCGAGAAAAATCAATTTAAAGTTTTTAAAAAGCATGGGAGTAAATGGACTAACGTGGTCTAAATCATATAATAACTTCGGTATTTCTTAACCGATTTAGAAAATTCTTTTACTAAAATGAGCGTAAGATTACGATTATGTAAATTTACAAAAAACTCGATTTTTCCAAAAATGTCAGTTACTTTGTTTTAATTTCGGGTAGCCGAAATGTTATCAAATTCGATAGTTTTGTATAAGCAACCACGACCAATCGAACGACGTTAACGGATTTTTGATAGGCCTAGTTTTTTCTTAACCACAGCTAACTTTGCTATTTCTTATGGCCACCATAAAAGAGCGTTTTAACCATGTACAACAAGCCTATCATTGGATTATGGAAAATATTAATTTATTAAAAAACAGTTTTTTGATAGTTGGATGAGAAAAAAATATCGTAATTGTGTTTTTGTCACACGTACGTAACTATCTATCAAATGTTTGCAAATTATTTGATATATCTGTAAAGATCTTATTTTTTAACTTTACCTTTTTACCTTTCGCCAAAAAATAATGAAATTTCTTAAAATTTATCTTTTGTTTATGATACTTAAATTAATAACTGAAACATTATTTATGATTAAACGCTAAACGAGATCAAAAACTAAAAACAGATGACAAAGCGTTGAAACAAATAAAAGTAAATGTTCATTTTAACTTTATAATATCTAAAAACCAGCCCATATGTGGTCAACTAGAACATATCTTGGAGGTCGTCCAGCATTCTTATGGCACAAAAAGAAAGACTCGTTAGTCCAATTACCAATTTGGAAAATTTTCCAAATTAAAATCAATTGGCAAGAAATATCAAAACTAATTAAGATACTTTAAAACTCTTAACAAATAAATCAAATAATTGGCAAAAATTTTACAGATAGTTACGTAGGTATGACAACAAACAAAATTACGGAATTTGTTTTATAGCCAACTAAGTGAAAAACGGTTTTTTTAAAATAAATTCACCTAAAGATAAGCATGTCATACCCTGTTGAAAAGTTTTTTTTTGGTGTTATTGGCCGTAGTTGCTAATACAAAACTACTACATTTTATAAAATTTGTTTATGGCGGAGATAATTCAATTTTTTTTAAAACACAACTTTTAGTTTTTGCTCGATATTTTAAAAACCTTCTCTCGTTTAGCCAAAATTGTATCTCTTACCGTTAGCGAAATCCCCATGTAGTTATCTGGGACCGCCTGTACATCAATTATAACTAATAGACCATTAAGTTGGTATAAAGTATACCGAGATGTGGACAATCGCAAGCAAGCGAGTCGGCTAGACTTTGTTACCATTTATTTTTTTCTGTATAAAATAATAATCACAAAAGAAAACAAACATAAAAATCAAAATTGCCAGCTTAGCTGAAAAATTTAAAAAAACCGTGATATGTGGATCGAGTCGAGGAGACTTTTTTCAAATTACCTTTTAATTAACGAAATCGTTTCGTTATGCATATTTTTAAAATCAGAAAGTAATAAGTAATCTACAAATTATTAAAATGAACAAAATTGACGAATGCAATAAGGACGTATTATTTTTAAAAAATCGCTGTTTTATCATGTATAAAAAAAATTACAAAAATTGTCATAAATCCCAATTCTGTTGTCAACAAAAAAGTGTGCAAAAGAATTTCAATTCAATTTTAGGTCCGGGTTAATTAACTTCCAGCAACACTGGATGATATGCTTAACAGAAAATTCCTCGTTTTTCATAGACTATTAAAAGATGCTTTTTACTATGTTGTCAGTTTCTGTGCTAGTATAGAATTGAACCATATGCTGTAGCAACGTTGTAAGCGCCAAATACTGTTTTTTTGGAAAATAAAAAAAAACGTTTTATTTTTAATTGCTTATAGTAGAGTAAATTTGTAAAATAAAGCTGCAAAAAGGGTATATTTTTTTATATTTGGCATAGTAGTACCTAACACCAAAAGCTCAATTTTCATTCGAGGATCCCCGATTTTCCGGCCTCAGAATCAAAGATGGCGGCTGCTAAAGTTAAGAAAAAAAATGGTTTCCTTTTTTTAAGAGAAATTAAATTAATTTTGATAAATTTACTTTAAGTGGGATATACTGAATTTAAAAATGTAAAAAAAAATTACACCTGTCACTGCAAAACAAAATGGCGGCTATATATAAAAAAAATCGTTTTTCTTCGATATTTTCTTTATTTTTTGTGCGATATTTATTTTTAATACCTCATATTAAAGCTACTGACCAGTTCTTTAAACCTGCTTAAATGAAATGATAAGTTTCCCAGCCGACACAAAGATGGCGCTTAATTTGTCAAAAATAAAAGAGACCTTTACAACCAGTAGACCAAATTAAATTTTTACAAAAATTTTTTTTGCATTTTATCAGTAGTGAGCCAGATTTTGTAAAAATTTATAAAAAGTTACAATTTGACATTTAACATTTTAAGATGGCGGCCGAAGTTCAGATAAAAAAGTAATTTTTTGTTCTTGTTGGACACAACTAGTATTGCCGTGTAATATATTGATTTATACTAAATAGGGGTCGCCGATTGTAAATATTTCATAATAAATGACATATGTCTATTATTATCCAAGATGGCGGCGGTCAAAATATAAATACAACAGTATCTTTTTGGTTTAGTAAATCTTTTTACCAAGATATGTAGTTTTATATTAATCTTAATTAGTTTTAAATTGTTATATACAAAAAAAAATAGAATTTATTTATTTTTTAAAGATGGCGGCCGAAAAAGTAAAATAAAAACGTTTTTGTTTATTTTTTCGAAATTTAACAAAAAAAAATGAGAAAACCAAAACACCTCGTTAAACAAAACACAGATGTTTTAAATATGTCAAAAAAGTTGACATATGTCAAGTGCCGGATGATTTAAATAATTTTTTTTAATAGCTAAATTAATGTTTAAATTATCAAGGTTAAATAATTTTTTCTAAATCATCAGAATCTGATGTCAAAAATGACATATGTCATACACTTGTCAAACTATTGACATATGGTTTATTTTTTTAAATAAAACACCCTGTATATAATGTTTTTAATTGATAGGGCTCCTTTTTCTGATTTCAAAAATATATAATATGTTGACATGTAGTCCAGCCGTTGTTAAAATATTTGCATTTTAAAAATTATATTCATTAACAAAATGGCAACATCCTTATTGTTTATTTAGGTTATTAAAATGCAAATATTTCAATAACGGCTGGTCTATTATATATTTTTGAAATCAGAAGAACGAGTCTTATCAACTAAAAAAATTATATTCAGGGTGTTTTATTTAAAAAAATAAACCATATGTCAAAAGTTTGACAAGTGTATGACATATGTCATTTTTGACATCAGATTCTGATGATTTAGAAAAAATTATTTAACTTTGCTTATTTAAACGTTACTGTTAGATTAATATTAACGGAGATAGCTATTAAGTAAAATATGGTCAATTCAATCAAATCACCCGGTACGTGACATATGTCAACTTTTTTGACATTTTTAAAATATATTTGTTTACCGAGATGTCTTGTTTTTTCCAGTTTTTTTTGTTAAATTTCGAAAAAATAAACAAAAATGTTTTTTTTTTTTACTTTTTCGACCGCCATCTTTAAAAAGTAATTAAATTATATTATTTTTGTACATTATGACTTAAAACTAATTAAGAGTAATATAAACCTAAATATATTGGTAAAAAAAAATTACCAAACCAAGAAGATAATGTTGTTTTTATATTTTGAACGCCGCTATCTTGATTAAAAATAGACATGTGTCATTTATGATGAAATATTTAAAATCGGCGACCCCTATTTAGTATAAATCGATATATTACACGGCAATACTAGTTCTGTCAAACAAGAACAAAAAAATAACTTTTTTATCTGAACTTCAGCCGCCATCTTAAAATGTTTAATGTCAAATTGTAAATTTTTTTAAATTTTTACAAAACTTGGCTTACTATTGATAAAATCCAAAAAAATTTTTTTTTGGTCAGTGGCTTTAATATTTGGTATTAAAAATAAATATCGCGCAAAAAATAAAGAAAATATCGAAGAAAAACGATTTTTTTAAAATATAGCTGCCATTTTGTTTTAAAGTGTCAGGTGTAATTTTTTTTACATTTTTGAATTAAGTAGGTCCCACTTAAAGTAAGTTTATCAAAATTAATTTAATTTGTCTTAAAATAGGGAATTCATTTTTTTTCTTAACTTTGACAGCCGCCATCTTGGATTCCGATGCCAGAAATCAGGGGATCCTCGATTGAAAATTTAGCTTTTGATGTTAGCTACTACCATGCCAAATATAAAAAATATACCCTTTTTGCAGCTTTTTATTGAAATACCCTACACATTTACTCTACTATAAACATGGTTGACTTTAGGTTGTATAATATTAATTTAGGTATTATTCCCTTAGATGTATAAAGGATCGGGTTTTATGAACTTTGTTGCTATATTTTAATAAAACAACGTTGTATATCTACGTCGGTTACAACGTAGTTTTGCGGAAATTGGGCGGTTAGAACGTTGTTTTATGTTTAAAAATAAAGCACAATGACAGTAAACAAAACGTGTTTATTAACTGAGTTTAAAACCATCTTTGGGTTTAGTAGATACCTAAAAGCTGTAATTATACACTCTTAACATTTTCATAAAAAGTTACATATTTTAATGGAATATATATGGCACACACAACGTTGTTACACCGGAGTATGCAAGTCAACTAATTTTATTTTATGGAAAACTCGAAGGTGCCTATATTGGCGGTTACAACGTTGTTCCAGCATAGCATTCAATTATAGAATGTAACAGGTTTCTGTTCCAAAATTGAGCGCAGGGATTTGGACAATGGCCGTTTTTATAAAACTGAATACACACTATTTTCTTCAAAAAATATTTTTTTCTAAAACGGTTTTTCGAAACGTACTTTTTTCGAAAAGCATTTCTTCACAAAATGATTATTTTATTTAACTCTCATGTCCTCCTTTTGGGAGGTCGAAATCGGTTTTACCTAGCCTTGGTAAATAATTGATCGACAACGTGTTAAGACACGCCCAGGTACGATATGTTAGGTGAACACCGATTTACTTCTCCCAAAAGAAGGACAGAGGAGCTATAAATCTAAACAAACACACTCTAGTTTTGCTTATTTTAGATTTTCTGTGTGTGTGCGCACTGCCTCACTTTGGCTCGAGTTTGAGTAGCTGACCTTTACCACACCGCTATTTGATTAAAAGTAAAACCACTTTAAAGCAAACTTAAACTTATTATATTCACATCGTTCAATCGAAGTTCTTACCTACGTTACGTGACTCTTCACTCGATGTTTGGCGTTGGGCTTTTGGACATTGATTAGCGTTTGATCTTATTTTCCGCCAATTAACGGGAGCTAATCCATTTCTCATTCGCAATTTATTTGCCTAAAGGTATAAAGAAATAAATAAATTCAGGGACATTTGAGCCAATTTATATCATCAACAAAAAAACAAGAAGGTTCATGACCACATCCGATCACCAAAGAAATCCACATGCCAACATTTAATGATTTTTCCGAGGGGTGAACAAATAAATTAAAATTTCTACACCATGTGACAGTGCTTCAAGTACTGCCCAAGTACGATACCAAAAAGTACTGTCTTGACCTGTCCTAGTATTGTCTAAGTAGTGCATAAGCAGTACTGTGGGTACTGCCCAAGGGGATAACAGCTGACCCAAAATTTGTACATGTTTTGCCAGAAATGCCATGTAAATCCAATAAATTATACCAAACGATCACGCAACTAGGAACATAGAAATCTTGTCGCCCAATTAACTGTTACTCGACCTTCCGCTCTGCTGGCAACGTTACGCGTTGGCTAGCGTAGGGAGGCCAATAAAAATTTACTGTTTATTTGTGTCTTGTACAAGGGCCGTCTTTTATATTTTGCATATAGGAACAAAGAGGGCGACACTAACCGAATGTCGCTACTAAAACTTAAACTTATTCTCTACCTAACCTAACTTCAAAACGTCAGTGCGAGACATATAATTTTATAGCTACAGTGAATTTTTTAAGATAACAAATCAGTCGAAAATTGGAATTAAACCGAGAATATTTTCGAGCTATAACTTTTAACAATTTTCCAAGAAAATTATCTCAACAAGAATGCCTTGCCGAGTTGATTTCTGTTTTCGGTAACACCACATCAGTCGACAGTTTCTTGTTTAAATGGAGAATTTAAGCGTGGACGGATTAGCCTTATCGACGATCCAAGGTCAGATGCACCAAAAACAGCTGTCACCCAGAAAAACATCGATGCTCTGCGCATGCTCATCACAGAAGATCAACATGTGACATATCGCGTGATTGAGGCTTCATTGGGAATTGCAAAGACCTCAATTCAAAAATTCTGCATAAAGAATTAGGGGTAAGAAAATTAGTTTCCCGCTGGATACACCATTTGTTAATCGATGACCAGAAAGAAGCTAGGTCAATTGGTGTCAGAAAACTCTAGACCATTTTGAGGCAGGAAAGTCGAAAAATGTGCGCAGCATTGTCAGTGGTGATGAATCGTGGATTTACTGATATGAACCTGAAAATAAACGCTACGCGTCTGTTTGGGTGTTCCAAGATGAAGAAAAGCAAACAAAAGTCATCCGTTCTCGAAGTTTATCCAAAAAAGATAAAGAACATGTAGCAACAAGTCCTCTGGAAGATCAAAGAACTGTTACTGCCGATTGGTACATTACCATCTGTTTGCCGAAAGTCATCGCTGAGTTTCGAAAAATTAACCCCGACAGACGAGTCATCCTCCACCAAGACAATGCAAGTTCGCGCAAAACACAAAAAACCATTGCATTTTAACCCAACAAAACGTCGAATTGTTGGACCATCCTTCATTCAGTCCCAACAATTTCTATACTTTTTCTAAAATCAAGAATGGACTTCGTGGTCAAAGATTTCGGTCGCCAGAGGAAGCAGTCGACGTCTTCAAGAATGCAATTTTGACACTACCAACAAACAAGTGAAATTACGGCTTTGATAACTGGTTTAGAGGTTGCAAAAGTGCATTAATACTTCGAGAAACAAAAAAGTCTTCCAAAGTTATCTACTGTTTTATTCCAGCTGTATATGCAAAACTTAAAAGACAACCCTCGTACGAGAAACATATAGGTGAATTCTTCAACTAAAATAAAACATTCTTCAAACTGAAAATGGAGGTTTATCAAATTCCAGAGAAAATTGAGAGAGATATTACAACCGGGTGTATATGCACCTATATTAGATGTGTATTTTAAATTAGTAACTTTTGTCCACAATTATTGTTTAGTGCACAGCATAGTAGTGTAATATAAAGTGAATGTCCAAACGAAGTTTCCTTGACTAATAAATTAACTATGAAAAGCTAAACGAGTACTGAGTGAATAAAACAAACTTTAATGTGTAATAAATATCCCGAGGTCACCCTGGATGATTTTTACTGATAAAAGATAAGGATTTTAAAATTAAATAAAGAGAAAACAAAAAACGCGAAATTCCGATAAATTAATGTTTTGGCATAAACTTTTTGTTCTGTTTTTTAACGACGTTTTATATGAATACTTGTTTTTACAGGATGTTTTCTAATAAGACGCCCGATATTTAACCTGGTATTTTAATTGTCAACTTCACATATTAACTGCATTAAGATGGCATCTCAATATGCTGTATGTCAAGTTGACTGCATATATAAACACCGACCCAGTATTAAAGAGGGCTAGTGCTTTGGAGCACGATGTGATGGTTGTCAACTCTACTATTGCAAGGACTGTTCTAATCTTTCAGCTACTGAAACTGATGTACTTATATTGAAAAATAGAACTTTATTGTTTTTCTGCAGCGGCCTGAATTAAATGAATTTTTAAAAAAGTATGAGGAAACTAGGGTTCGGTTCGGTTCGGTTCAAACAAAAAGACAGCTATATAAGTCATTTGGAAATAGACTTACAGGATCTTAAGAAATCTATGAATCAGGAAATTGACAGGCAAAGCCGGGACGATTATGGGTTGGTGACGAACCAAACGAGTCCACAAAACATAATCTATTGCTTTGTTTATTACTTTGATTTTCCCGAGAGAAAACAAAAATAAAAACCAGGAAAAGAGAGAACTGGTGTCAAATCCGGGATGATTATTACTTGGTGACGAACCGGCAGCCCACAAGTAATAAACCCGATTTGTTTCTTAATATTCTTGCGAAGGAAAATTAATAAATATCAGGAAATATGTAAAAAACTAACGGGTAAGCATAGGATCGGGAAAGGACAAACAAAGTAATTTGCACGGTTCAAAATAAATTCAAATAAAAACAATGATAAGGCAAAAACGAGGTTTATTTTATAAATCCTACTCTTTCCAGAAACCGGTCGACACGTACACACACCGCGTACTACCTATACATTGTGCTCGAACCAGAAACGGATCTCGAATCCCCGTATGGGCGAATGCATTACTGTTTTATAGGCTAGAGCTCGGCTAAAAATTGAGAACCAACAAAAAGAACTGAATGAAACCCAACCACGATTTTAAAAATAAACGTGGATTGACTTATTCGGCATTTTTCCTCGGAAAATATGAAACAAAATTAATGAGCGCAAATTGAATCAGATTTTAGTAAAAATATTTTTTAACTGTCTGAGCTTAAATAATCTAGAAAATAAATTAAAACAAAAACAAAATAAGTCCAGATGTTTTGGATGAAATGAACCTAGGAGAAACTAGGAATTTTCAAGGTACACATGAGATCGTCAATGATAATAATACTAGAGCTGATTTTCCAAAATTAAAATCATATTTTTGTGATAAAGTAATTTCTAAAGCGGAAATTAAAAAAGCTATTCAAAAACTCAAACCAAACAAAGAAATTGGTCCCGATGGCATTCTTGCTTATATATTGAAAGGGTGCAGTGAATTTTTTATATATCCATTGCAAAAATTATTTAACTTAATGATAAAAACTTCAGCCTATCCAGATAGGTGGAAGTTAAGTAAAGTTATTCCAGTTCATAAGAATGGACGCAGGCCTATTACAATAGTTTGCGCGGTTTCCAAAATATTTGAAGTAATACTGTTTGATTTCCTTTTTAGCGAAATATCTGGGAAACTATCGTCACATCAACATAGCTTTTTACCTAAAAGATCAACATTCACAAACTTAGCAGCGTTCTCGCAATTTGTTTACGAAGCTTTGAGTAGAAAACTCAAGTCGACGTTATATACACCGATATGGAAAAAGCTTTCGACAAAATAAGCCACACAGTTATATTAGACTCACTTTCAGAAATGGATGTACCGCAATTTATGGTAGAACTCATTGAATGATATCTGGGCAGGGAACTAATGCAAGATATCAGTACGTTGAAGTCAAAGGCTGTAAGTCAGTCATTTATAAAAGCACATCCGGTATTCCTCAAGGACCAAATGTGGGCCCTCTCCTTTTTATTGCGGCAATTAATAAAATGTTCTCTAAAACAGAGCATTCTCTAGGAACAGCATTTGCTGATGACTTTAAATTGTTTCGGGAGATTCATTGAGTAGCTGATTGTGAGTTGCTTTAAAAAGACTTCGAGAACGTTGCTATTTGGTGCAATAAAAATAGCTTTAAACTTAATGAAAACAAATGCTCATGTATGACATGACAAAAAGATTTGGGAGTCACATTTGACTCAACACTATCGTTTTCGGGGCACATCATTAATAAAGTTGAAAGTGCACAAAAGGTTGCAGGATTCATAATAAGAAATAGTAAGCATTTTGGTGTTGATGTCAGTTTATATCTGTTTGATGCATTGGTTTTGCCAATACTAGAACATGGCAGTATTATCTGGTCACTGCAGTACAGCATTTGGGTAAACATTATCGAAGGAGTACCAAGAAAGTTTCTTAAGTGTATGTATGTATGTATTTGAAAGTGGTGGCAGGCCTTACTGGACCTCCAAGCACTGCGACCACATACAAGTGGATCTATTGTGCCCATGTACCTACATAGTGAGTTTGACTAAAGTGGCATATTTATTTTCCACCCAGCACATAAAAAAACTCTGCAGATTACAACAATATGATTTTGCCTTAGCACTTTGGCTCAAAGATATACCACTAAGGCCTCTGCATTATTAGCATATTATTAAGTGTACGTATTTACGAAAATTTGGGTATTATAATAATAATTGGTTATTAGGTCCGTTTAACAGATTGTCTTTAGATAAGAGAAGAACAAAATTTTTTTGATGCACGATCTGACGACGTGTGAACTCCAGGAGCACTAAAGTGTTTTATCTTGCATTCCCGAGAATAAACCTTTATAAAAGTTATCAAATTTATTATTTGTCTTAACCTATATGCTTCAGATGTGGACATTGATTTAATAAATTTAACTCATTTTTAGAAATTAGTTGATAATAAATTGCGTTAAACCACGTTAAACTTATGTAGAGTAAAGTAAAAATTTTGTAATACAGGACGGATACGTTCGACTTTTAGACGGAGGGCGACGATCTATCTTTACTATTTAGTTTGTTTTGTTTTTCTTTTTTTTTTGTTTCATGTTAAATTTTTTTTTAATTATTATTATTTTAAGTATAAGGATAAAGAAACACAGAAATGATAAACAAATATAAATAATGTTAACTATACAAAAATTTTTAAGTTATTCCAATAAATAAAAAACTCCCGCCAGCCCTCTGTCTCTGATTAAATAGATGTTAAATATGTAGTGATAACTTTACAATGACTTAGATATAATAAGTAAGGTGTCTGCAATTGGTCAGTTGCCTGTTGATACCTAAATAAATAAATGAAAAAATAAATAGTCGTATTATCAAGGCAGAAACTTTTTCAAAGCGCCTAGAACCAAGTTTAACAACTATTCACAGAATTGTGCACAATTTCAAACAGTCGAGTTGAGTGGCACCAAGTCATCTCAAACAACCTACCGTTTTAAATGAATAACATGAAGCTCGGGATATCATGATTTGTGCAGGAAAATCCTAAGTTGACAAGCTATCAAATTGTCTTCAACCATCGTTACAGGAGTCCTTAAAAAGCATGTTTATCATTCTTAAAAAGCGTCAAAAACTCATGAAGTTTTTCCTGATGACCAATACTGTCGCATGGAATTTTGTGAAACAATAATGGAAAGGAATAATCGTGATTAAATTTTTTTAAGATCTGTTTAATTTTACGATGGAAGCAGTTTTCCATTGTTAAATCGACATAACTCAACAAACGTTCGAACACAGTATCCCCAAAAACTAACCGTTTTTCGTTAACAGTAATTTGAATGGCAGCTACTTTTATCTGGTCCTCCCTGTCATTTTTACATCAAATCAGAAATAAATCCCCCCCCAGGATTCATCTCTGCATACTGATCCGCGCTCAAGCCCCCAGGATTAATTGCAGCCAGCGTACGCCACGGATACAGGGATGGTGTGCATATTTTGTTTGGCAGTGTAGTTTAATTTCCAAAATGTTTCCGTAAAAATTAAAAATAAAACTCGCTGTCCCGCACGTTAAAATTACTTTATAGTTTTAAGCCAGTCTCGTCGATTTTCTTTGCGATAGGTAGGTAGATTTAATTATTTACGTCTACTTGCACGGACTTTTTTTAAAGGTACTTTTACAATTTTCATTAATTTAAAATGGCTTGCACGGAAAATTTTTCTCGATACTTTTACTAAATTTTACCTTATTTCTGAGAGGAGGCAGCAACGCCGCATATATCTAGGGGATTTGCTTTTTAGGTGAATGGGAAGGTGGAATTACTTCGCCACATTATATGAATGTTGACATTGTTTTGATTGTGTTTATAGTCCTTGTCAGAAAAAAAGTTATCAAATGAAACAATATTATTGATTTTTAAAAAAATCAGTCCTAACCGATTCCTGAGCTTTCAGCATTCATTCATAGAGAATTTATTTTAAGTATTTTAATGAATTTATTTCAACCAGCGGCGGCACGTGCCGCAGGTGAGGTGAGGCGCTATATTATAAAAACCAGTACAAACGTTATTCTCATTTAAAACTCGCCGCGTCCTGGAACTTTTTGAGCATGGTACGTCAGTTGAAACAGAAAAACGACATTATAAATAAAACTTTTTGCCTACAAATATGTTGCTGATCTGTTTCAACCGGTGCAACATGCTCTAGGTGTACGTTGACGCAACCAGTTTTAAGAGAGAATAACTTGTATACTGGTTTTTATAATGAACCGCCTGACCTTGCCTGCGGCTCGAGCCGCGCCTGATTTCAAAACTAATATACATTAAATTTACACCTTTATTTCGAAATTTTTATATTTTTCTGCTCCTTGTGTAAGTTCTGTGCAACAAACAAATCCTGTGCGCAAGTAAGACAACACTAACAAAAGGTATATAGAGAATAATATGGCACTTTAAATAACCAGTGACGGATCTGATATAAAATACGTCGTGATCAAAGACAAAATTTCGCGCCACCACTCTGCCCCTGGCGCCTGTCGTCGTGGGCAGGTGCATACTCTACCCACGCCTAGATCCGCCACTGAAATAACTAATAATATTTATATTATTTCTAGGCTATAGGGTTAATTATATTTTATTATACCTATCTGTTTTCTAGATATTACAACTGATCATCAATCTGTGTTAACAAATGAATAACAGTAGTTGCTTTTATCAACCTGGATCTCCGAATGAAAATAAAAACGTTAAAATTTAGACGATTATTAAACCGTCGAGGAGATCCCAAATCCACAAAGTCAATCTCCTTCCAACTAATTTTTTACAATAAAATTTATTTATTTTATTTTATTTTGTTACAATATTCCAAAAATTGACAGGAAACTGAAAATAATAACCTTAAAATAGCTAATTGAGCTTTTAAAATGGTTTATTGGCCGATTTTATCCAATTACTTAATGCTTGGGGACAATTAAAATCGGGGCAAGACACAAAATCTGCTAATGGTGGTCTAAAGGACCTTTAGCCTAAAGTTCCTTAAAAAAAAGTCCTTGCTTAGCAATCTTTAACCATCATAAAAAGTTAAACGACGGCGAACTTTAAAACCCGTAGAATTTACCAGGCAGGTATGGACAGTGTGACCAGACTTTTCGGACGATTTTCCTTCAACTAAGTGAAAAAAAAAACTTCATATCCTTCAAAACAGTAACAGGTGGGTGGTCGACACCAAATCAAAAAAAACTTTATACTAAACAAATTTTTTTAATAAAAATGGAAGAAAAAAACCTACAAAATAAAAGATTTATAACTTAAATCACAAATTATAAAAATCTAAATTTAAAATAATGTAGTTAAATTTACCCGTATAAGTTAAGTTTGATAACATTATTGAAATATTTTCAAAATATATAACTGTGCCTCCAAATATTCAAAAACCTTCAAATTCGGATAAAAATTCGGCAAATTTTTTGTTCAAAAACCTTCATATTGAAGGAAAACCTTCAAATCTGGCAACACTGGGTATGGAGTTCTTTGTATGCTCTTCATACAAAAAATAATAATTAAAAATGTTTTTGCCTCATTTTGCCTGTGTGTAAAGGCCCATCCAGTTTAGTATAGAGATCACTGTGTAAATTTTGGAGTAATGCCAAGAAATGTGTACATGTATTGCCGTAATGCCATGCTAATTTATATGAGAAATGCCCTAAGCTATTTTTCCCTGGTAATGCCTAGTCCTGCCTAGATACTTCTCAAGTACTGTCCACAAATTTGTAAACCTACTGCCTGTTCATCACTCAGCTTTTTTCCTGAATTTATGAAGTACGACAAAATGTACCATCAAATTAAAATTAAACAGGAATTTTTCAAAACCTTAATATTTGGATAGTTAAGGTATTAAATTTAAAAAAATGGGATTTGTGATAAAATACATTTATTACGTGATACCTGCTCGTGATATAAATAAGCTTTAAACCACCACCACTGTATACACTTCTATACAGATATCGTAACTTTTTAATTACATGTTTGGGCAAACTATTTTTTAAGTGATGAGTAACAGACTTAGTTTTTGTGAATAGCTTCATTTTGCCGAAACGCCCAACGTTTTACTCTGCAAAAATTCTTAAAGTGAACAAAGCGTGTAGGCGCCAAACCAAACCGACATATTTCAAATTTTGGACTGGTTAAACAAGCATATGATTTGTAAAACAATGTTGCATTTACTTTCAAATACATTTTTGAAGGCACAAAAAAAAAATAGCCGGTTGCGGATCACAATGTTGCATTTACTTTCAAACACATTTTTTTGAGCAACAGAAAAGATAAAAGCCGACATGTTTGGGGTGCGAGACGCGGCCTTCAAATCATCTAATGTGTAGGACATAAAATCTTAAGATTTAAACAAAAAATTAATTGTTACTACATAATAAAAATTTTATAGCCACCAAATTCACATGTTTAACGTCGGGGCACTGTTAGGAAACACTTACAAGAATTTTTGCAAAGAAAGAAGCTATTTACGAAAATTCAGTTTTGTTACTCATCACTTAACCGGTGTACTGTTGACTAAGCGATATGTACGTCTAACATTAGAGTTATCAAATAATTGGCTAAAGAAGCACCTGACAAGGGAAAAACTCAAGAAGGGGCCCTACCTGACAGACAGACTCTGGGGGTAGTAACCCTGAACGAGAAACATTTGCACACTCTCTAAAGGCTGACGTACTGGACTGGGGTATAGCAAAAATTACCTAGTCTTGTAACACTCGAACTAGTAAACGGGAGCCTAGGTATCAGTAAAATATTTTAGATAATCGGCTTCCTGGTTCTGAAAATGATTAATATTATTTCCTCGGACATAAGGCAATTTATTATTTAGTCACAATATACCGTCTCTGAAGTAAACTTCAAAAATTCTATACAAACTAAAATGCCTGTTAGTAAGTTGACTTGAGCTTTAACCAACTAAGTTAAAAAAATAGTAATAATTTAACATATTACCTCTTCATTTATTACATCCTCATCTTCATCTGAACTTGTTATGTTGTTTTGAAAATATATGTGCTGCAACTCTGAAACTAAATTGCTGGGTTGTTCTCTTTGAAAAAACGTCTCTAGGAGACTTGATTGATCATTATCCTTAGGTCTAACTTTGGTATTGGTTTGAACTTTCTGTCTCCTTTTATCATTAATAGATTTCACAAAGTTATATTTGCTTCTTGGTGGTGATGTGTCTTCAAAACGTGAAGGCGAAAGAGCAAATTTCGGAGCTCTAACATCATTTGCTAAGCGACAAGAAGAATTATCATTTTTATTTTTGGCTAATGTTGTACTGTGATACTTTTTTTGACTGGTATCGTTAGGTAAATAATTATTTATGCCGTTTTTGGCAACCATTGTTGATTCTACTACCAGCGGCGATTCTGGCAACATACAATATTTTTCATTGGGCTTTTCGGCCAACAAGGCACTCAATATTGAATGATTTTGACAATTGTTCTGGTCAGACATACTCGGGGCATATATGACTTTATTAGTGTTATTTTTTTCTGTAGATTTGGCAGCAACTGGGGCTGACATGTGGTTAGATCTTTTATTTATTTCCTCATAAGCCTCAAAATCTTCCAGTATGCCCATAACATCTTGTGAAACTGTGGAAAAAATATTTGCATTACATAAAATTACATACATGTCGCATGTGCTCGCACCCTCAGAACAAAAACGCACTATCTCAAAAAATTTAATTATTGGAAAATCGCAAATAATTTTTGCTTTTACCATAAGAAGCTGTGGTAATTTAAAATATATTTTTTTATTAAGTTCTGTTGTGTCCAGTTGATATTGTAAAATTTAGGAGCTATTAAAATAGCTAATAAAGTTTCGTGTTTTATTCTCATTTTAGGCAATCCAACTAAGGCCACTGGTTTAATAAAAAAAATACTGTTTTCTTTTTCGTTTTTTTTTTGGGTTTTATTACCATTTTAGATTAGGCAATCCAACTAAAGCCACTGGTTTAATAAAAAAATACTTGTTTTTTTTTTGGACCTTTATTACCATTTTAGACAATCCAACTAAAGCCACTGGTTTAATAAAAAAATACTTGTTTTTTTTTTTGTTTTTTTTTTGGACCTTTATTACCATTTTAGACAATCCAACTAAAGCCACTGGTTTAATAAAAAAATACTTGTTTCCCTTTTCGTTTTTTTGGTGTTTTATTACCATTTTAGGCAATCCAACTAAAGCCACTGGTTTTATCAAAAAATACTTGTTTATTGTACTACTTAATGTTACCTGAGATGTTGCCTTTTTTTAAAGATTTTTTAAATTTCCTATTTGTTTTTCTAACGTTTTTTTTAACGTTTTTATAATATTTTAATTATTTTTGGATTTTTGTAAATAAGTAAATAAGAAAGTTTGTTCCTATTTGATTTTTATTTTTTTATTATAACTTCTCATCTAGTATAAAATATCTATGCCGACTACTGGTTGAAAATTGGCCGACTTTGGATTTTTGGTGGCCGAGTACTGGAATTCTTGTACATTTTTAATATTTTTCTTTTTACATTTTTTATCTCTGTAATTAGGCTATTTTTGAGTTTTAGAGAACAAACAGGCATTATCTAGGAATAGTTATGCAATACCTACGATGGACTGCACCCAAGTATATATTTTTTTAAATTAATTTTCATATTCCTCTAAATCCCTCAGTCACAAGGGCACTAAATACAAAATCCTGTGACATATATGGTGGAAACACCACTTGTCACAAATATAGTTGACCAGTGTTCAGCCGTAGTGAATCTTATGCTGGGTTTATACAGATAAAAATAAATATGCAAATATAAATATATGTAAATATTAAAATATATTATATTTTCGTTTTGATGTAGAATTTTGTTTTCATTTTCGTGATTTATTCTCATTTTAGGCAATCCAACTAAGGCCACTGGTTTAATAAAAAAAATACTGTTTTCTTTTTCGTTTTTTTTTGGGTTTTATTACCATTTTAGATTAGGCAATCCAACTAAAGCCACTGGTTTAATAAAAAAATACTTGTTTTTTTTTGTTTTTTTTTTTTGGACCTTTATTACCATTTTAGACAATCCAACTAAAGCCACTGGTTTAATAAAAAAATACTTGTTTCCCTTTTCGTTTTTTTGGTGTTTTATTACCATTTTAGGCAATCCAACTAAAGCCACTGGTTTTATCAAAAAATACTTGTTTATTGTACTACTTAATGTTACCTGAGATGTTGCCTTTTTTTAAAGATTTTTTAAATTAACTATTTGTTTTTCTAACGTTTTTTTTAACGTTTTTATAGTATTTCAATTATTTTTGGATTTTTGTAAAAAAGTAAATAAGAAAGTTTGTTCCTATTTGATTTTTATTTTTTTATTATAACTTCTCATCTAGTATAAAATATCTATGCCGACTACTGGTTGAAAATTGGCCGACTTTGGATTTTTGGTGGCCGAGTACTGGAATTCTTGTACATTTTTAATATTTTTCTTTTTACATTTTTTATCTCTGTAATTAGGCTATTTTTGAGTTTAAGAGAACACACAGGCATTATCTAGGAATAGTTATACAATACCTACGATGGGCTGTACCCAAGTATATATATATATATATTTAAAATTAATTTTGTTTGAGAAATACTGTTAGGTGGCCGACTACTGGCGCATTCGGCCATCGTTGTCATTTTTATGAAATATGTAATAAGAAAAATAATATATTTAGAAAATTCAGTGCTAATCCCATACACTTTCATTCCATTTTTCCTTTCATACCAAGAATTTTGATATAAACAGAAAATGCTGTCATTTTAAATTGACAGTTTAAAATTGATTTTTGCTACATGTAGTTGGTGTGGAAAATAGTATTTTTTAGGGAACTGTAAATTCTCTTTACTAAATTTTAGATTGTATATCATTTGGGAGGTAGTTTTGCACCCATTTAATGCTAAAAATCGTAAACAAATAATCACAACTTATTTTTTTTCAAATGGCCAACTATTGGTTACGCATAATTCTAAAAACCCACTAAATGGTCGGGCGTCCGACTGAATATTTTTTTCAAATCTGTAGTCGGCCCCCTTCAACTGCAATACTTTCAGAGCAGACCAACTTTCAGGATTTGTTTGACCAGTGTTCGACCATAGTGTTTCTTATGCTGGGTTTATACAGATGAAAAGAAAAATAAATATTTAAATACAACTAAAAATAAATATTTTTATTTTTGCGCATGTGTGAAAACGCGTCACATCATGACCTTTGTTTTCGATTTAATGTAGATTTTTTTTTTTATATTTTATTACCATTTTAGGCAATTCAACTAAAGCCACTGGTTTAATCCAAAAATATTTGTTTTTGGTTATTGTTTTTGTTTTCTTTTTTGTTTTTGTTTATTGTACTTAAAAAATTGTTACCCGATATGTTACCTGTTTTTCAGATTTTTTAAAATAACTATTTTTTTTTCTAATGTTTTTATAATATTTTAATTCTTTTTGTAGTTTTGTTAATCAATAAATTAGAAAGTTTGTTCCTATTTGATTTTTATTTTTTTATGATTACCTACCTAGTTATACCTCCTATTAAAAGTAAAAACAAATGATTAAATCAAATATCTAAGCCCGTATAAACCCAGTATTCGTTCGATCGCAGTTCGGTACGGTTGTATTGCATCATACCTGCATAATAGTGCTATCGAGGTCAAATCGGGGTTTGTTTTATTTATAATAAACCGCGCGCGCGAAAATCTGTGTTAAATATCTATAAACAATATTGATTATAAATGTTTAAAAGCAAAAAAAGTGTACCATCACCTGTGAAGCTTGTTTTAAAAATTAGCGAAAAGCCAAATAAAATCAAGAAAAAATGGATAATGCCGAATTATTTCAGGATATCCATGCTAACACAAAATGAAGAAGTTTTATATAGCAAATGGAAAAAATCCCAAAACTAAAAAAATTCACGTAGTGTGTGGATTACCTCCGAAGTCAACTGGAAAGTATGCAAAAAAAACTTGCAGATTTAGAGACAAAAGTCAATAAAAAAGAAGAGTCTGACATGGACTACATTACTGATGAGGACGATCTGGCAAGAGAAACTGAGTGGATAAGACAAAAAGGAAAAGGTTGGAAAACACGTCGAATGGATTTCACTCTCACCACCACAAAAAATCTTAGGCACTGGAGAGCCCTCCAATAAAACACAAAATGAAGAAACCCCTACTAAGGTTAAAAAAGCTCCATTACCACCACCGATTATGGTAAATGGCGTAAATAATTTTAATGATATTCATGAAAAGTTAAATATCATACAAGGGGTTAAAATAAAAGTTTCAAATAACGAAAATATTAAAATAAATGTACAAGACGCAGACAGCTATCAGCTGGTTACTAAAATGCTTAATGAAATAAAGTATCAATGGCATTCATACGAAAACAAACAAATAAGGCCAATTAGAGTAAGAGCGAATAGGCTACACTTCTCATGTGACCCAAAAAAAATTGTAGCTGATCTACAAAAAAAGGTTTTAAGGCACTGGAAGCCAGCAACAAATTGAAATGGAGTACAAGACAACCTCTTAACATGTTTATGCTCACATTTAGCCACGATTAAGATATCAACAAAATTTTTGAAATTTCCAGCATCCTTGATTGAAATGGAAAAAAAAGCACTAAAAACCTCAAAATTAGTCCCTCAATGCAAAAGATGTCAATCTTATGGACACACGTAAAAATATTGCGCTAAAGAACCACGTTGCGTAAAATGCACGGAGAAACATCTTACTATAGAATGCCCCAAACCAAAAAAATCTAAGCCAAAATGCATCCACTGTGGAGGCAAGCATCCTGCTAACTACAGAGGTTGCCTTGTTGCTAAAGAAATACAAAAATTGAAAAATAAACCTAAGAAACCGAATCTCATACCAAACGTGAGTACAAATAGACAAAACCAACAGACAAGAAACACAGTCACACAAAACTCTGTGACAAGGTCATACAGCCAAGTAGCAGCAACAGCTACTATACCTGATATAAATATCAGTAGTCAAAATACTCGGAGCAATAGATGGAAATTCTCAAAGACGAAAAAAGCAAAGACAAAGGACTATGAATATAGCTACATGGAACGTACAGGGAGTGAATCAAAAGTTGGACCTTATTGCAACCGAAGTGCAGAATTGTAAGATCGATATCATTGCACTTACAGAGACAAAAAAGAAAGGAACAGGTACGAATAGTGTCGGCAATTTCGTCCATATATTCACTGGAGTCCCAAAAGAAAGAAGAGCAGTTGTTAATAAAGAAAAACCTAAAAAATAAGATTACCGACTACGATTGCATTAGTGAAAACATACTTCGAGTGAACATGAAGATGCTTGGTCATAATATAAGCATAATAGCAGTCTACGCACCATCAGATGACGAAAAAGTAGCTACAAAACAACTGTTCTTTGACCAACTTGATGAGACTATCACCAAAATCGGTAATACCAGAGAAATAATTATGCTTGGCGATTTTAATAGCCGAACTGATAGACAAACCCAGAGCAAAGTGATAGGACCATTTGGAGAAGAAGTAACAAATGATAATGGCTTGAGACTAATGCAATTGTGTGAAACCCACAACCTAAAAATAAATAATAGTTTTTTTAGGCATAAGGATATTCATCGATATACCTGGATTCAGCCAACAAGAAATCTTAAATCAATCATTGACTATGCTATAGGTGGACAACACTCGCAATTAAAGTGGTATGATGTGCGAGCACTTCGTGGTATTACCTGTGGATCTGACCACCATCTGGTAAAAGCAAAAATATTATTCCCTTTCAGAAAAACACATAAGGACGAAAGTATTGAAGAAAATGAAAACCAAGAATGCATCGAAGACAATCAAAAATACAACTTTAGAAGTCTAGAAATCGAAAGTACTCAAAGATTGTATCAGAACCGATTAGATAAGAAATTAATAAACACAGAACACTCATTTGAAGAGATATATACAAACATAATAAAAAGCTTGAAGGAAGCAAGTATCGAAGCTGTTGGATACCAAGATAATAAAAATAGCAGGAAGATGTGGTGGACGGAAAAAATACAGGTAATGGTCAAAGAGAAAAAACGCACATACTTGAAATGGCTCAGTACTAAAGAACAAAGAGACCTAGAAATCTACAGGGAAACCAAAAGACAGCTGTGAAATTTGATACGCACAGAAAAAAATTAACTGTTCGAGCGCAAATGCCACGATATCAATACACACGTAGGAGGTAGGCAGAGTTTTGAAGTATGGAAATTCATTACTACAGTAAAAAACCCAACAAAAGAAAAAGTAAACATCCAGATCATCAAACCAGAACAATGGACAGAACACTACAAGGGACTGCTGCAGGAAACGAGACCCGAATATCTGGCAGCCTCTCCGAGGAGAGACATAGAAGTACACGGAGAGGAAGTAATCATCGAAAAATAAATGATAAAAAATAGTATTAAAAAGCTTAAATCCGGAAAAGCTAGCGGACCTGGAGGAATATATGCTGAAATGCTCAAATATGGATCAGAGAAACTAATCGAAAATCTCACATATATTATCAATCAATGCATAAATGGACATCCAGTACCTGATGATTGGAAAATTGCATTCATATCCTCAATACATAAAAAAGGAAACAAGCTGGATTGCAACAATTACAGAGGAATTTCAGTAACTAGTACTCTCAGTAGATTGTACGATAGGATTCTTAGAGATCTAATAGAGAAGGATTTTCATGAACAAGAAGAAGAGCAAAGTGGGTTTCGTGCAGGCAGATCTTGTAGTGATAATGTTTTTTGTCTTAAACAAGTAATTGAGAAAAGGAGCGCCAGAAATATAGAGACTCATGTTACCTTTGTGGACCTACAAAAAGAGGACATGGAGTATATGATGAGAAAGTTAACGGAAGAATACCAAAAGTGGGGATTAACAGTGAACGTGGACAAGACACAGTACTTATGTATTGGAAACGAATCCAGTGAGTTAGAACTAGACAATGGACAAGTAATATCTCCATGCAATGAGTATGTATACTTGGGTGTCACATTTGATAAGACAGGAACAGACTGTAAAGAACTGGAAAAAAGAATAGTAAAAGCAAAAAAGGTTATTGGATGTCTTAATAGTATTTTATGGAGTAGAGAGAGAAAAAAAAATGTAAAATTTAACATATATGAAACAATGGTGAAAAGCACGCTGTTGTATGGAATAGAGACTTGTTGCGTAACAGAAAAATACAAAATAAAAATGGAAAGTGTCGAAATGGACGCAATAAGAAGATCAATGAGAATATCTAGAACAGATCACATAAGAAATGAGATCATAAAAGAAAGAATCGGAATCGAAGGGAGCATAACGGATGACATCACTAAAAGACAACTGATATGGTACGGCCATGTACAACGGATGAACGACGAACGATTACCAAAGCAGGTCCTAGAATGACAACCAATAGGGCGCAGAAAAAGAGGGCGTCCTAAACTAGAATGGCAACAGTCAATCCAAAGATCAATGAATCAAAAAAATCTGACAGAAGATGATTGTCAGGATCGAAGGAGGTGGAGAATAGGCGTCGGACAACGTAGAAAAACGTTCTAAACCGACTATATAAAAAAAAAAACTAAACCATACAGTCTAAAGGGTACTACTTATACTACTTGGTGTGCAGTCGGGTGTGACGGCCCGCCACCTTTTTTAATTCTAAGACGCTTGTTTTCCTTAAGGTGTGATTTCCATATGTTTGGTATGTCCGTGCTTGGTTGATTGAAAGCTTCTTAATTCTGCATTATAAACGCAGCTTCAATAAACTTTCGTTTTCGCCAATGTGACTCCTTATGCAAAACTTTAGCTTCAGACCATTGAATCATGTGATCATTTGACCATGCATGATCCACTAAACCGGATTTTTCAATATCCCCTAATTGAGTACTTTTTAGATGTTCATTTACTCTAACATGAAGAGGGCGTTCATCTACATATGATTTATCACACTCACACGGGATTTGGTAAATACATTCCTTAATATTTAAGGGATTTTCTGGTTTTGTTTTAGTTACAAAACTACTAATTAGTATTTGCCTATTCGTCTTATATTTTCTGAAACCCCTTGAACATATTATTTTGAGAATTTGCTACATTTGGTTTGTTTTTAAGATCGTTGAGTTTATTAATTTCTTGGTATAGCCATTCTGTTGTACGTAGGTTTCCTATATACAGTGGTTTAAATGTTTCTATCTATTCGTTTGATAAGAACATCCAAAAAAGGTAAGGCCGAATCTTTTTCAATCTCCATTGTGCATTTGATTGTTGGTCAAATACCGTTCAGAAGATGTAGAAAATTCTGCAGTTTATCATCATTTTCTGGCAATATAATAAATGTGTCATCCATATATCGTAGCCATAATTTTGGTTTAACTCTTGCTGTGTTGGTCGCATGGTCCCTGTAATTAAATCAATCCGTAGAGACACCACCATTTTCCACACAAAAAATGTTACACAAAAAGATTTTTTTTTCGAAAAAATGCTTTTTGTAAAAGTGGTTTTTCCAAAAAGTCCTTTTTAAAAAAAGTTAAAAGGCGGCGAATTGCCCCGGCGGCAAATTGGGTCGGTGGCAAGTTGGGTCGGGGGAGAATTGGTTCAGCTGCAAATTGTCATATTCCCTAAAACTATTTTTTAAATATATTATATCAGATCAAATATAGGATACAACATTGCTTTTTTAAGAAATATTATCTATGAAAAACGAAGAACAAACATTTTATCGACGCAAGCAATGCCTTCCCAAGCTATTGCTTTTCGGGTCAGCATACCGGGTTACTTAAAAATGTCACGAAGTTTTTAATGTTCATAACTATCTTCTCGGGAAAAATTACGTAACGCAATAATTCAGGATTTTTGACCCCCCTTCCTCCTTCACGCATTTTTAATAAAAAATACATCAAAAATTCACTAAGTGTATCGCAAGGCTAAACCCACCACCCCCCTCCGCCCTTGAGCATTATGTTATTTAAGAATGGCCCCTATGAATATAAACTGCCCTTCATTTCTTCTGCAAGTTCAACACGCGAGGTGACACAACATGGCAACAACGCTTAAAATAGCACAATCAAACATTTTTTTTCTGTGGAATGTTCTGTTGGCTGTTGTATGGTTCGGTGTTTTTGAGTTTGTTGGTGAGTTTTTTTTGTTAAAACAAAAAATGACTTATTTGTACTTCACAATGCATAGGACGAAGGGCTGTGTTTGTAAAAATACGGTGATATTTCAAAATGTTTTATTAAAAAAAACACGATGCCACTGGCTAAACTAAAATAAATTATATAGATTTAATAGGTCATCAGATGATGCAGTATTGCCGATTTCGGGTAGAAACAAAATATTATTTTATTTAGCAGCTAATATCTTAAAAAAGACAAATAAAAAGCATCCTAACTAGGTCTCGTCACTAAAAGGTTCCAATTTACGAAAAACTGAGAGGCGGGACTTGCTCCGAGGGGGCCAAGTCTGCAAATCCATAACTCATTTTTACGCCTCGTAGTGCCCTATATGTTTTTAAAAATTACTTTCTTTTGTTTTTTTAAAAAAACCGGGTAAAACCTTTTCAAATTCTCAGCCTGAATATATTTCTACATAATTATGTCTAGCAGCTCACTGAAATTTTTATTTCGATGATTAGTAGTGCTTAAACTCTATAAACAGTTAAGCCACCTATTAAATAATAACATAGAATATCCTTAACATCGGTTAGACTTGTTTGATCAATGATTAATAGTTTAGGGTCCTCTATAATAGGATCTTCCATGGGAATGTAGTCCACATAGCCCAAAACCAAACCCGGCCCTGCTAACACAAAACCCGTAATATGACGTCATACCGCTATTACCACGTTTTGTGAAAGTCGTGGGGAAAGGAACCGTTCATAAATTATATTCTTCTAATGAAAGGTTTTCGAATGCTGTAATCAAAAATTCACAGTACAAAACGACGCGACGCGGACTAATAAGCGTAGGACAAAATATCGCGTGGGTTAAATAGGTCAACAAAACTAAAGCACTATATATTTTGCAACTGGTTACAAGTTGAACCTGATTTATTATTTATACAATTCGAAGAAGATACAGTAGGCGACAATGACAATGACCGCCCAAAACGAGTTTACCGCTCCTCTTTTTTTTTCTTACTCTGAGGTCATTTTATAAGAAAAAATATAGTAACTTTATGTTATATCTCAAAAACTAAAAGTGACCTTAAGCGGAGGTTGGTTTTCCTCTATCTCCCGTAGAAGTACACTTCCCCACTTAAAAGTGCCCAATTTGGAACACCCTGTACAGGGTGATGCGTTACATTTCACACCCGGTTCCCACCTACGACTTTCTCGAGGGTGCCCGCTCACGCGTCACATGAACTCAATATGAAATGTTATGAAAGTCATGTGACGCGTCGGGCACGCACGAGAAAGTCCTAGGTGGGCACCGGGCTTTACTGAATAGATTTCTTTATCAATATTGTTGACACCAAGAATCACACATTGAAGGCTAAATGGAGAAAGTTGCATGATTTTTCCGGACACACTAGAATTTGATGCCTAAAATGACATGTTAATCTCTTGTTTTACATACCTACCTACCTATTTATTGAGTTAAAATGGCATATCTGAATCCCTTATTAAACTTTTTACATACCAACAAATTCTATAATTCATCAAATTCTAAAGATTTTTGGGGTTAGGTCTATGGATATTCCATATATGTATTAAAGGGGTATTCTCCAATTCATTAAATCAATGAGCAGTTTATTATATATTATGTTGCCTGATAAAATTGGTGTTCCATGTGATAAAAAGCTCTTTGAAAGAGAGTAATGTGATCAAAAATCTTTGGAAGAGACCACATATTGTGGAAGATTGTCAAAGATTGTGAGTGATTGGGAGTAGAGTTGCCAGACGTCCCACCGTAGGGGGGACGGTCCCGCTTTTTGTAGCTCGGTCCCGCTTTTTTAAAATCTCATTAAAGTCCCGCTTTTTATGCAAATTTTCCCGATTTTCCCGCATTTTTTCAATTCTGTCCTATTTTTTTACCTGTCTGTATATTCTTATATATAACTTATAAATTTTATTTAAAAAAAAAAAAACAATCGAAGAGGAATGTTTTACTTCTTTGTTTAAGTTACTTCTTATTTTAGGGCGGATATTTCTTATCTGTACATACTTATCTTATGTGTTGGTTCATATTTGTTTATTTTAAATAAAATTCACAAATCACTTTAAAAGAAATTACAGATCATATATTTTATTATGCATGGAATTTTGATCATCGAAACATAATGAAGACAATGGAAGTTTCAAACACAACCTATTTTAAAAGTTTTTCACCTCCTCAAGTAAAAAAAACATTAAAATTTTTTGAAACGTAAATAAATAAACACACCATCTGGTTCCTTAAACACGCCAGCTTTATGTTAGAATCGATGTAAATTTTTAGTATCTATTTAAAATTTTTGTGTTTACGCATTTACTTAATTTGTCCCGCTTTTTAATTTGAAAAATCTGGCCACCCTGATTGGGAGGGATTGTGTAAAGATTGTGAGTGATTGGGAGGGATTGTGTAAAGATTGTGAAGGTTGTGGAAAGATTGTGAGAAATGTGTACACCGATTGTGAGAGCCGAGGGGTGAATGGCTAACCCAGAATGTGTACACCGATTGTGAAAATCCACAATCTTTGCTAGGATTGTGAGGGATTGTGATAGATTGTGAAGGACTGTGGCAAGATTGTGAGGGATTGTGATCGACTGTGGTAAGATCGTGAGGGATTGTGAAGGACTGTGGTAAGATTGTGAGGGACTGTGGTAAGATTGTGATAAATTGTGTAATGATTAAGAGATTCTGGTGAGATTGTGAGGGATTGTGATTGATTGTGGCCGTCTGTGAATGATTGAGTAAGGACTATGTATAAAAAAAACACATTTTTGTTTAAAGCTCTATTTACCTACATGGTTTAATTCCTATACTACACAAAGGTAAGTACTTCAAATTAATATACCTACCTTAATGAACACTACTAAGTTATCTGTACCCGCTTACATATTTAATCTTGATTCTATTGCTGTTATATGATGTACAGGGTGTTTCAAATTGAGCACTTTTAAGAAAAAAATGGGACTTATTTTTACATAAGCATGAGATTTGACAGGTACACAAGCACACTTCATTAAGGTCACATTAACAAAAAATGACAAGGGTTCCACATCCAGCACAAATATATTCTCACTGCAGTTAAAAAGACAAAAAATAAAAGTGTAACATAAAAAACACACATTGCCATATTCCATATTTTCTGCTATCGGTAGGTAATCATGGTTCCATATAAACATTAGTGGTAGTAGTAGTTGGGAGACCATTTTTGGTCTAGCGTCTAGGCACATGGCGCTCTCTTTTCGCAAACCCCGATTTGTCTGTACACCATATACCAAACTGATGCACATGCCCCTTAGGATGCAAGTTTTCTTTCTTTAAGAGGACTTAATTTTGCCTGACACCACTTTGTCGAAGGCAGGGATCTTTATACTGCGTAGCAAGTATACACAGTGGACCCACGCTTTTACACCTCTTTCGAAAGGTGGTCCTGCTACATGTTAGACTTACATCTACCTAACATCGCTATCATCATAGCAAAACTTGGTTACCCAAGAAACATTTATATGACTTACAACCTAATGTGACCTGAACCGACGTCGGATTTAGTGGAATTTTAAGTTGCAAGTTTGATTATGCGTTAAGCGACGTCGCATTCATATCAAAACCGACGTTATCAAATATACGTCCGTTTTTTTAACGATCTCGCGACGTCAAATAATGCAACGCAATATACTATTAATTTCCCAACGTCGGTCTTACGTTCGTTTGTTCGACGTACAAAAACTCTGACCAACCCAACGACCAACAGACGTCGGCGTCGGGTACGTCCGGTGAAGACCCTAACCTCAGACCTAAACTAGCGTTTAGTTTGGTTGGTGTATTGTCCGTAACTTTTACTTGAGCCTACTGTCATTTATAGACGCCCATAACCTAAGTCGAGAGATATTTTGGTCAGGACGGCTACGTTTCAGGACATGACGCAGTTTTATATCTTTTTGGGATTTTGGAAACCATAATACCCCATCCTCTTCCCACAGGTGGGGTATGGGTTTTATTTCCCTTAGATTTTTGATATTAAAACAAACATTTCTAAAAAATAAAAAAAAGAACAATGATTTCGGTGGGTAGTTAGCTTTGGGACCGTGAGCTTTACCTATTGTAGTAGAAAAAGAGCGGACGTTCAGTTCCAATCCGTTGGTAGGCCGACGCAAAATCATGCGGGGCGAACGTCCGAATTTAATGGGACGAAATACGTTTGCCGGACGTCGGACTTCGACTCTTTGGTTATCTTTCACAACCAAAAGTGGAGACCCGGTCCGAATTGGTATATTATTAGTTCACTTTAAGTCAGACACGGTAATCCGCCATTCTGAAAAGGGTAGCGTCTGTCGGCCATTATAAAATATTTTTTCTTTTTCTAATTTTAAGTAGAAATGAAAGAATAATTGTAAAATTATTAACAAATTTGAGTTTAGTGAGGCAGCAAAATATTTTTTTTGCAAAAATAAAAAATAATAATAAAAATTAGATCTATTTAACAAATATATATTTTAGTAAATCTTGCATATTTCAGGAGCGCTTGCTTTTTTTGAAAGTATTTTAATCACATTTATCAATAAACATGCCTTCGTTGTAAAATTTTTGTTGGATTCCTGCTTTAAAATATAAAATATTAATATTGTAATACCCCCTTTCATGCATGACTATAATTGTCATTTGTAAAATGCACCCATTTTTATGAGACTTGTTATAATAAGTGTAAAATATTTACTTATCAGGTATAATTTTAGTTACTCGACAGGAATTCTTTTTAGCAAAAACTATATGTATTCTAGGCAATTGAAACGAAACCAAACGCAACTTACCTGTTTGCGACTAAATTTAAGTGACGGAAATCCAACGTACAATTACGTTGTTAATTGGTAAACTCTATTACCTATAAGGTCAGATGCTGACGTCGTAGCGACCCGAATTTGTATTCCCCATTTAGGTGCAAACGAGGGTCGTCAGGCGGTCGAAACGACGTCGGCACCCGACGTCGCGTTTATCGCAAGCAACGTATGGGTAACGTAATATGACGTCCAAATGCTGCTTGGGTATAGACAATAGACTTGTCTATAGTCCTTTTCAACGCAATAGTCTTGGTCGTCGTGAGTTGACTTTAGGGGATTTTTGCTGGCGCCGTCCTGGTTCCAACTGTAGCACGCTCCTTAATCCTGGCCCGTCAGGGTTTGGCTCCTGGACACGTCCTTTAAGTTAGCAGACCACTTGTGGCAGATCAAAAATTTTATGATTGGATTATTAAGTGCTATTTAAGTACCCAATTCCCGATTTAATTGCTCCAGTGGTTTTTGAGATATTGATTGGTCTGCTAGCTTAAAAAAAAGTTAGCAGACCAAATGTTAAAAATCATGACTGGTAATAAAAAAAGGGGTGCAAATGGCTCTACTATTTAAGTACTAATTAAGTACTCATATCTTGATTTAATTGCTCCCGTAGTTTTTAGATATTCGGGACCTATTGCAATAAAGCCAGGCACAAATTGTGCCGGGCACTATATTGACAGTTTCGCATTAAAAACTGACAGTTGATCTTTCAAAATTGACATACCAAAGTCGAATTTAGAAATCAAGTCGTTTATTTTCCATTAATAGTGGCGTCACTATTAAATCCGGCTCATATAATACACACAGCTGTTCTTATAATGAGAAACTGTCAATATAGTGACCGGCACAATTTCTGCCTGGCACTATTGCAATAGGTCCCTATTGATTGATCTGCTAGCTTAAAAAAAAGTTAGCAGACCAAATGTTAAAAAACATGACTGGTAATAAAAAAAGGGGTGCAAATGGCTCTACTATTTAAGTGCTATTTAAGTGCTCCATGTTCACCATCGAAATACCACTCTGAACGCCCTTTTTTAGAAGAAAACTATCCCTAACTGGTCAGATTCCTAAAATGGCTTTGGTGAGTTAAAAATATTTTTTTTTGTTGGTGGATATTAAAGTGTTCCTTAGATGCTAATTTAGTATCCATGTGCTGATTTAATTGCTTCAGTGGTTTTTAAGATATTAATTGGTCTGCTGCCTTAAACATCAAACAAATAATCAAAAAACTGGACCTGCACGATTTTTCGGCAGTGCTGCCGAAAATACCAAAATCCCATTCTAGGCTGTGAGTAATTTCGGCAGTCACTTTTTTGTGTAAAATTATACAAAAAAATTAAAAAAACTGCTATATTAATGACTATTCATTTGCTGAGAGTGAGTTAAGCAAACATGATAGTGACTCAATGTTGGAAGAAATAAAAAATATGCCAATTGACCTCAGAGGTATGATACGGCGTTTTATTGGATAACCTGCTGAAGAAACCAGACCGAACAATCCTGATGACAGAAAAAGACGGCGATGCCACATGTGCTCCAATGACAACAAACATCCAAAAAAATGTTCAGTGTGCTTCAAGGGCATTTGTAAGGGTCACAGCATTGGGATCGTCAAGTGCCAGTGTGCAAGAGATTGAGTCATCTAATAACTGAAGGTAAAAAAATACCCTAGACTTTTCTGGTAAAATTTTTTAGTTTTAATTTTCTTTATTACAGGATGAAAAGACATGCATCAGAAAAAGAATATATGGTTAGACAAGATTTTTTTCTACTTTTTCATTATTTTTTGTTATTTTATACATATATATGTAAAAAAAATACGTTATTTAGTTTTCACGTCATGAAATAATGGTAAGAATTTTATTTCACTTACTTTTTATTTTGTATGTTTCCCATAGTTCTAAGTAATAAAATATCCCAATAAAAAAAAATATCTTGTGTATTTTTTAAATTCTGCAGGTTTTTTACTTGCGGGTCACGTATGACAGCATACCTTAAAAGGCTGAACAAATCACCATACCAGTTAAGGTTAAATATCCACCAACAAAAAACAGAATTTTTAACTCACCAAAGCTATTTCACAAATCTGATCTGTTAGAAATATGTTTCTTTTAAAAAGGGCGGCCAGAGTGGTATGCCGATGGGGAACGTGGAGCACTTAAATCGCACTTAATTTCTAAACCCATTTGAACCCCGTTTTTTATTACCAGTCATGTTTTTTACATTTGGTCTGCTAATTTTGTTTTAAGCCAGCAGATCAATTAATATCTCAAAAACAACTGGAGCAATTAAATCAGCACATGGATACTTAATTAGCACCTAAAGAGCACTTTAATATCCACCAACAAAAAAAAATATTTTTAACTCACCAAAGCCATTTCACGAATCTGACCAGTTAGGGATAGATTTCTTCTAAAAAAGGGCGTCCAGAGTGGTATTTCGATGGTGAACATGGAGCACTTAAATAGCACTTAAATAGTAGAGCCATTTGCACCCCTTTTTTATTAATAAACATGTTTTTTAACATTTGGTCTGCTAACTTTTTTTTAAGCTAGCAGACCAATCAATATCTCAAAAACCACTGGAGCAATTAAATCGGGAATTGGGTACTTAATTAGCACTTAATAATCCAATCATAAAATTTTTGATCTGCCACAAGTGGTCTGCTAACTTAAAGGACGTCTCCTGGACTACACCTGCATATATTCTCGATGCACAAGGCCAACTTATGTTTTTGTGTGCATGTGCATCGCCCTACATTTCGGTGTCGACTGTTGAACGCTGAAAAGGAAGTGGGCGACAAGACTTTTTTTTCTTTTTGCGTAGTTGTTCGAGACGCGAACCTGATACCTTTCCCCTTTTGCATGTGAAGTGGACGACCATACCATTGGACTACCCTGCCGCTACGTATAAAAATTAACTTAAACTCAAATTTTAAACAAAATTTAGAGGAACCTAACATGCAGTTAAAGCTACGATTCCCTCCACGGTCGCAAGTCTATCACTGGTTGGACAGATATCTGTATTAATGGTATCTCTTTTCAACACGTGGTAGATGCGGCGTACGCGACCGTGGAGGGAATCCTAGCTTTAACATAAATATGTAGTCATTATCTAGTGTAAATAGCTTGTTTGTAGGTTTTTTAAAGCTGAACGTAACTATGATACTAAATTGGATCTGTCACATTTACTTTCCAGGATATAACGCATAAAAATTCTTTTAAAATGATGTATGATATTTTATGTTATTTTGTTAATTTTTTTATCATATATTTTTTTACCCAGTTTATATTAAAAATTAAAATAACAAATAAAAGTTATAAAAAAGTATCAAGAATATAAATAATAATAATAATAATATAAAAAATAAAACATTGAGTGTGATTGTTTTAAAGGAAATTTTAGTTTGACAATTGCGTTCAACTTTTAAAAACCTACAAACAAGCAATTTACACCAAATATAAATTTTGAAAGTTATTGGGTCAATCAAAAATGCAGATTTTAAAAAAAGGCCCACGCCACAACGGGTTGATATATAAAAATGTGGTTTTCACCAAAAATCTAGTCTTGACATTTGAGGCTCGTAAAGGGCGGTTGGTTTCTCTCTATCGCCTCTAGAAGTACCCTTTCCCACTTAAAAGTGCCCAATTTAGAACACCCTGTACAGGGTGATGGGTTATATTTTACTCAATAGAAATCTTCCTCAATATTGATGACACTGAGGATCGCACATTAAAGGCTAAATGAAGAAAGTTGCATGATTTTTCGGGAAAATATGAAAAGAAAGAATTTGATGCCAAAAATATCATGTTAATCTCTTGTTAAACTTTTTACATACCTGCCTAGGTATTTATTTAATTTTTTTAAGGGAATATATGAGCTCATGACTACCACTATACTATAGTAGTGTGAGCTATATGTTGATCCTAATTTTTTCAAGAAAAAAAAAGTTGCTTCAATTTCAAAAATTTGTTTGCATTTCAGATGATTTTGAAACTTTTTCTCACGCCGTCTGTCTGTATGTCTGACTGTAACGACCAACACACATAACTGAAAAACTGATTTGGTACCTAGGCTGGGTCTTGGGTCGAGATGGTCCCATTTCAAAATTTAAAAATCCACTGAACGCAAGCCAAATAAAAGGGTGGGGGTAGATTTGAAAAATGAGAGTTTATGTGAAAATATGGCGTGTGTGGTATCAAAAGAAAGATAATTGAGTCTGGAGTTAAACAAAATACATTTTAGTTTACTTAAAAAAAAGGGTGGCGATACATTAAAAAAAATTAAATTTTAAGTGAAAATATGGCGTGTGTGTTATCAAACAAAAGATAATTGCGTCTGGAGTTAAACAAAATACATTTTAGTTTTCAAAAAAGGGAGGGGGTAGATTTCAAAAATTAGAGTAAGTCAAAACATGGCTTGTGTGGTATCAAACGAAAGGTAATTGAGTCTGGAGTTGAATAAAATATATTTTAGTTTTTATTTATGTGTATTAGCTCCCACATGCACTATAACTATAGTACCTAGTGTGAGCTTATAACTATAGTACCATATATTGGTAGAGTATTTTTAGATTAGTCGTTTTTTTTATCTTGAAAAGGTGACGTCCTTAATACCTATCCCTTTTCAAGTAAAAATGAGACTGTTAAAGACAGGGATTGTTGGGTGCCTGCTCTTTAAATTTGTCAATTTTTTACCAAATCATGCATAAGCCGCTGCATTTAAGTACCCTTGGTATTATAGTCCTAATTATACACATTTGTAATGACATCATTTTTGTTTATCTTTGTTTAGTATATTATAAACAGCGGTGACAATAAACTTTTTAAAAAAAGTAGTGTATGATTAATTCATTTTTTAAATAGGTAGGTAATTGGTTATGTGAAGTATCCGTCACTCAATCAAAAACATAATAACAAATATTGATTGGCAAAAATATCTACATCATACGCTTTTGTCTCACGGTGACGTCATTACAAATGCGTATAATTTAGACTATACACAAGAATAACTTACCTCTTAATCAGCTACAGAACAACAAAAATTTTCAATGCACATCCAATATAAACAACAAATCGCAGAACAAGTTCTAAAGATTTTTGAGGTTAGGTCTATGGGTATTCCCTAATTCATTAAATCAATAAGTAGTCTATTACTTAAAAGCAACTTACAGATGGCATTCGAAAGTTGCCTGATAAAAAGCTTTGGTTTAAGGGCTCTTTGAAAGAGAGTAAGTAATGTAAACAAAAATTTTTGGAAGAGACATGTTTAGATTGTGAAAGATTGTGAGTGATTGGGATGGATTGTGTAAAGATTGTGCTAAGATTGTGAGAGATTGTGACAGATTGTGAGTGATTGAGAGGGACTGTGTAAAGATTGTGAAGGATTGTGGGAAGATTGTGAGAAATGTGTACGTCCTTTAAGTTAGCAGACCACTTGTGGCAGATCAAAAATTTTTTGATTGGATTATTAAGTGCTAATTAAGTACCCAATTCCCGATTTTATTGCTCCAGTGGTTTTTGAGATATTGATTGGTCTGCTAGCTTAAAAAAAAGTTAGCAGAGCAAATGTTAAAAAACATGACTGTTAATAAAACAAGGGGTGCAAATGGCTCTACTATTTAAGTGCTAATTAAGTACTCATATCTTGATTTAATTGCTCCCGTAGTTTTTTAGATATTGATTGACCTGCTAGCTTTAAAAAAAGTTAGCAGACCAAATGTTAAAAAACATGACTGGTAATAAAAAAAGGGGTGCAAATGGCTCTACTATTTAAGTGCTAATTAAGTACTCCTATCTTGATTTAATTGCTCCCGTAGTTTTTTAGATATTGATTGATCTGTTAGCTTAAAACAAAATTAGCAGATCAAATGTTAAAAAACATGACTGGTAATAAAAAAAGGAATGCAAATGGCTCTACTATTTAAGTGCTTGTTAAGTACTCATATCTTGATTTAATTGCTCCCGTAGTTTTTTAGATATTGATTGATCTGCTAGCATAAAAAAAAATTAGCAGACCAAATGTTAAAAAACATCTCTATTAATAAAAAAGGGGTGCAAATGGCTCTACTATTTAAGTGCTATTTAAGTGCTCCATGTTCACCATCGAAATACCACTCTGGACGCCCTTCTTTAAAAGAAATCTATCCCTAACTGGTCAGATTCCTGAAATGGCTTTGGTGAGTTAAAAATATGTTTTTTTGTTGGTGGATATTAAAGTGCTCTTTAGGTGCTAATTAAGTATCCATGTGCTGATTTAATTGCTCCAGTTGTTTTTGAGATATTAATTGATCTGCTGGCTTAAAACAAAATTAGCAGACCAAATGTAAAAAACATGACTGGTAATAAAAAACGGGGTTTAAATGGGTTTAGAAATTAAGTGCGATTTAAGTGCTCCACGTTCCCCATCGGCATACCACTCTCGCCTCCCTTTTTAAAAAAAAACATATTCTTAACAGATCAGATTCGTGAAATAGCTTTTATTTTTATTTATACTGTCGGCCATATTATTTTTGACGGTTCGTTTTATTTTTCGTGATTTCAAAATATTTTTTTTGTAGACAGTTACAAAAATCGTGTTTTTGGTAAAAATGCATTAAACACAAAAAATATTCTAGGAATTTTTTTCTTAGGATTTAAATGTAATATAACTGAATTAGAGAGGGGATTTGTCATAGAATATATTTCAGGTAATATTTAACAAATTAAAAAAAAACACTCTTTGGTTTATAATATTAATTAAAACACCTACATTATATCACATTCTTACATTTTAACATTCTGTAATTAATTTATATCCTTTAGAAGGAATATCCCTAGAATATTTTTGTGTTTACGGGACCTTCATTAAAAACACGATTTTAGTTCCCAGACAGCATCATTGTTCCCAGGGACGTACATATTATGTCCATTTTACGTCTTTACGTCCCAGGACCTACAATATGAGGAGTGTACGTATAAAAGTGTACCTACAAAAAATGTACGTACAGCAAAACCGTTTTCTGAGGTTACTTTTATGTCTTCTTTTATACGTACTTACTTTGGACGTAGTTCATTGACGAAACATTTTTCTCGTTTCCAACGCAAACTTTTGTATAAGTATTTTTTATCTCTGTAATTTTTAATTTATAAATACCCATCCTCCGTCAGGAACTCTTTTCCGGGCAGTCAATATGAGAAGTGAAAAGTACGTACTTGGCACGTACACAAATATACGTACATGGTACTTATTTTCCATATCCCAGGGACGTAACTAAGACATACATAGCGGAAACTGCATAAAATGTACGTCCCTAGTACGCACACAATGGAGTTTACGTACGTACTCTTCGTCCGGGGGTTACGTACCTGGGACGTAACTTTGCTGTCTGGGTTACTGTCCAGAAATAACCAAAAAATTATGTGTTTTATCTAGCTAATTAGGGCAGCAGTTTACTTTAACCTTTAAAAAAATCCTAATGTAAAAATCGCATTTCGCTAGCTACGGTTTGTGAGTTTGAATTTAAAAAAAAAGTTTAACCCTTCTTCCTACCCTCTTTCTAACCCCTCGCACCCTCCCAACTGCCACCATACATGGTATCAGCAGGCGCAGAGCTGGAGCCGTATTCTTAAATCTCCGGGAGGAGAACGGGAATGTGAAAAGGCAAACTGCGTATTCTTGAAAATGTGAAACTCCCGGGAATCCGAGTTCTCCACCTCTTAGGCAGGAGAACGCCAATTCCCGGGAGAATATGAGCTCCCGGAGAATTTGTTTGTTAAAATTTTAAAATTGTCAAGTTTTTTCAGAGTTTATTTTTAATTCCCGGGAGTACTCCCGGGAGCGTTCTCCTCCCGGACATTCAAGAATAAGCACCCTGATTAGTTTTGTTGGATGGGAGTGGAGGTTGGAAAGGTTGGATGGGAGTGGAGGTTGGAAAGGGAGTAGTAAGGGGGATTAAACTTTTAAAAAATCTAACTTACGAACCGTTTTAGCTAGCGACACGCAGTTTTCACATTAAGATAGATAATTAAGTTTACAACAAAAATTATAGTTGAAATCTGTCGGAGCCGAATTTTTTGAGATATTTAAGAATAATAAGAAAAAAAAAAAAAAAGAAACATGCAGAGATATTATTTCACCAATACCAGACAAAGAATGGGATGAGCATTTTAAAAAACTTTTAACTGAAGATAGAGCAGAATTCAAGGAAGACGAAAGAGACAATATCATTAGAACGATGGGATCTCCAGTACCCCTCACAATATCTGAGGTCAAAAACGTGTGCAAAACCTTAAAAAGCGGTAAATCTGCCGGACCCGGAAATATCCCAGCTGAACTTATTAAATATGGCACTGAAGAATTGTTTTGTAGATTACGGAATCTTTTCCAAAGATATTTAAATGGAGCTGTAGTACCAACTGAGTGGAAAACGTCATATATATCCACAATACACAAAAAAGGAAGGAAAGATATATGTGACAATTATAGAGGTATATCTGTAACTAGTACGCTAAGCAGAATATATGGCAAAATAATAAGAAATAAAGTGGAGAGCGAATATAAAGATATGGAGGCAGAAGAACAAGCTGGTTTCAGGGCGGGTAGATCGACTTCAGATCATCTCTTTTGTATAACCCAAGTTATTGAAAAGAAAATGGCATACGGACAAGAGCTCCATCTGCTTTACGTAGATTTGCAGAAGGCATATGATAGTATACCACTAAATCTACTTTGGAAAGCGTTGGAAAAGACAAACATAAGCGTACAACTAATTAAGGCCATCAAAGAGTTATACCGCAATAGTAAGGCAAAAGTTAAAATAAAAGCAAAACTAACCAAAGGCTTTCAAGTAAATAAAGGTCTTAAACAAGGTTGCTGTATCTCGCCTACGCTCTTCAAGATATATTTGGAACAGGTCCTTAAAGTCTGGAAGAGAAAATGCCAAAACATGGGAATTCCGTTGAATGAAACCACCTTGTATACTTTATGTTTCGCCGATGATCAGATAGTGGTGGCTCAGGATTATGACGACCTCGAATATATGACACGAAAACTAATAGAAGAGTACAATAAGTGGGGACTAGAGGTTAATATCAATAAGACAGAGTATATGTGTATTGGTGGAACGAAACAGGATCTAATCTTAAATACTGGGCAGCGAATTCAGTCCTGTGATGAGTATAAATACTTGGGTCTAAAAATTACAGCTGACGGAACACTAGACAAAGCTATAAAAGATAGAAACGTACAAGGAAGAAAAGCAATAACTTTATTAAATGGAATAATTTGGGACCAAAGTATATCAAAACATAACAAAAAGCTTATATATAACACCATTGTAAAAAGTATTATTACATACGGCTCAGAAGTATGGCCAATCAAAGATAGAACAGAAAAAATGCTTTCCGCTACGGAGATGGACTATTGGAGAAGAGCAGCAGGGAAATCAAAAAGAGAAAGAGTTACCAATCAAAGAATAAGAGAAATTATGACAGTGGGTGAACGTACTCTAGTGGATGATATAAGAACAAAACAACTGGTGTGGTACGGACATGTACAAAGAATGGATGATGGAAGACTGCCTAAACAAATATTACAATGGAAACCAACTGGCCGAAGAAAACGAGGAAGACCAAGGAGAAGCTGGAGAGAAGGAATAGATAGTGAAATAAGAATAAGAGGCCTAGATGATGAATTATGGGCAAACAGAAACGAGTGGAGATTGGGTATCGGAAGACGTAGAACGTTGTGAAACCGATAAATATATATATAAGAATAATAAGATTTTTTGAAGGTACTGGCGCTATTTATTTTTATCAAGGAATAGCTAGTTATATTTTAGCTAACTTAATCCATGTAAAATTACCTAAAATCAAAGATTTTTTTTGTTTGTGTTAAACTTAAGATAAAACTTTTTTAGACATATGTTTTAACTATAAGGTTCACCTACTTAAGTTTTACCTGATTCGTTAGTAAAATATTTGTTATAATTTTTTCTTGTGTTTTTTCTAAAAACTTTAGATACAAAATATATTTTAGATTTTTTGCAATATAATTACCAATTTGAGAAAAAAAGATAACTTGGAATTAAAAAAAATTTTTTGTTCAGTTGGCTCGACAATAAAATGATCTATTAAGGAGCCTTTACACTGTTGGAGTGTCGTCGTCGTGTCATTAGAGCTGTGTTAAATTGTTTTCCAGGGATAATGCAAAGCAAATTATGTTATAGATAAATGGTTCAAAAACTTTTTTGTACCATTTGTTTTTAGATAATTTTTTTTTTAACAAGATGTAAACTGGTCAATCGGTAATTGAGTACTTGATTAGCACCTAAAGAGCACTTAACCTTCAACTGGTATAGTGGGGCAATACTGACGCGAGCAAATCTATTCTGACGATTTAAGGAATATTACAAGTGGCGCGCGGGGCTGACGACCTTAAAATTCTCCTGGTTTGTGACGTACTGTCAGTTAACCTTTAGCCTTTGTCTGTGCGGGCGATCAATTTTGAGCATCGCACGCTTCCGGGTCACTTTTGACCCGGCATACCTTTCGTGTAACTATTTTTTGTTTATAAAATGAACTCTCGCAAGCCGCTTACGGAACTGCAACTTGAACAAGAGGCTTTAGACGCCTATATTAATGACTATTCATTTGCTGAGAGTGAGTTAAGCAAACATGTATGACTCAATGTTGGAAGAAATAAAAAATATGCCAATTGACCTCAGAGGTATGATACGGCGTTTTATTGGATAACCTGCTGAAGAACCCAGACCGAACAATCCTGATGACAGAAAAAGACGGCGATGCCACATGTGCTCCAATGACAACAAACATCCAAAAAAATGTTCAGTGTGCTTTAAGGGCATTTGTAAGGGTCACAGCACTGGGATCGTCAAGTGCCTGCAGTGTGCAAGAGATTGAGTCATCTAATAACTGAAGGTAAAAAAATACCCTAGACCTTTCTGGTAAAATTTTTGACTTTTATTTTTTTTATTACAGGATGAAAAGACATGCATCAGAAAAAAGAATTTATGGTTAGATAAGATTTTTTTCTACTTTTTCATTATTTTTTGTTATTTTATACATATATATGTCAAAAAAATACGTTATTTAGTTTTCACGCCATGAAATAATGGTAAGAATTTTCTTTCACTTACTTTTTATTTTGTATGTTTCCCAAAGTTCTAAGTAATAAAATATCCCAATAAAAAAAATATCTTGTGTATTTTTTAAATTCTACAGGTTTTTTACTGGCGGGTCACGTATGACCCAGCATACCTTAAAAGGCTGAACAAATCACCATACCAGTTAAGGGTTAAATATCCACCAACAAAAAACATAATTTTTAACTCACCAAAGCTATTTCACGAATCTGATCTGTTAAGAATATGTTTCTTTTAAAAAGGGCGGCCAGAGTGGTATGCCGATGGGGAACGTGGAGCACTTAAATCGCACTTAATTTCTAAACCCATTTGAACCCCGTTTTTTATTACCAGTCATGTTTTTTACATTTGGTCTGCTAATTTTGTTTTAAGCAAGCAGATAAATTAATATCTCAAAAACAACTGGAGCAATTAAATCAGCACATGGATACTTAATTAGCACCTAAAGAGCACTTTAATATCCACCAACAAAAAAAAAAATTTAACTCACCAAAGCCATTTCACGAATCTGACCAGTTAGGGATAGATTTCTTCTAAAGAAGGGCGTCCAGAGTGGTATTTCGATGGTGAACATGGAGCACTTAAATAGCACTTAAATAGTAGAGCCATTTGCACCCCTTTTTTTATTAATAGACATGTTTTTTAACATTTGGTCTGCTAACTTTTTTTTAAGCTAGCAGATCAATCAATATCTAAAAAACTACGGGAGCAATTAAATCAAGATATGAGTATAGTTTTTGCAAAGTCACCTGAAATGCTCCTAATACGGGGTTCTATCGATTTCATGAAATTGTGCTTCAATCTGCCCTTCAAAAGTTATCCAAATTCATATAAAATCTTCCTGGTATAATTTCAACCCTACCGACAGAGAAAAGGCGCTGCTCTTGGCGGTCCGAGCACAAAGGGTAGACGGCACCTGATTGGCAGATTTTTTTGAGATACGCTTTTAATTGCTTTCAGGTGTTCGTTTCGGGACCCCGTTTCTGTAGGTGTAGGAATAGAAAGTTTTATTATCTATTTTTATTTCTTTAGTTTACGCCATAATTAAATGAAATATGAATGAATGAACAAAAAATTGAAATTCCTTTTGTTGACACTGACATATATCAGTTGTACATAACATTCAGAGCAAAAAATCAAAATTTTGTTATTGGCTGTGTATATATACCATCTCCATCACCTTGTCAGTCTTATATAAGCCATTGTCAATCGGTAGAATATGTTTACAATAGATATTCTGATAGTTTGTTTGTCTTGACAGGGGATTACAACTTACCCCATGCCAAATGGGGTAATGGTAATGATGAGCTTGGTTTTACTGTGGAAGGCACACAAAATGAGTCTGTTAATGTTGTGTCTAGTTGCTTTGGTTTTTGCAATCTCTTTCAAAAGAATGAGGTCATGAACAGCAATGGGGTTCTACTGGACCTGGTTTTTACTAATTCTGAATCACTTTGTGTTAGACCTGCAATAGATAAAATTTTTGAAAATAGTTTGAACCATTCAGCCATCAGCTTTGATCTTCTGTGTGATGATGAAGATTCAGATTTCATGAAATATGAGGAATATTTTTAAGATTTTAAAAATGGGGATTATTTTTCGAATAATGGATATCTAGCAAGCATTGACTGGAAGGTTTTATTTCAGAATAGGACTGTTGACAGTATGGTAACTGTTTTTTATGATATAATTTACTCACTAATAGAATACTTTATTCCACTAAAGAAATATAAAACCTCCACATTCCCCTCTTGGTTTTCATCAGAGCTTCGTAACTTGACTATAAAGAAGAAACAAGTCCACAAAGAGTTTAAAGTATGTCAAAGTCAGGAGGTTTATGACCGTTTCATATTCTTGAGAAGTCAGTGTAAAGCTTTAAGATCGAATTGTTTTCAGCAGTACTTAACTAAGATTGAAAACAATATTTCCGATAACCCAAGATACTTTTGGTCCTATGTTAAAGGTAAGCGAAATGGTTATAATCTTCCCTCTAGAATGACCTACAATGACAGGGTTGGGATGAGCACTAAAGATAATGCCGATATGTTTGCAGAATACTTTTCATCTACTCAAACGAACAACCAGTAAACTTACCATCTTTTAATTTTGATAGCTCAGTTTGTCTGAGTACTATCACACTGTCACTGACTGAGGTATATGACGCTATTATAGGTTCTAAGAATAGGTTGTGTGCTGGGCCAGACGGCATTCCAGCATACTTTCTAAAAAAGTGTGTATGTATGCTTACGAAACCAGTTTCATATATTTTTATTATCTCTTTAAGTAGCGGTGTTTTTCCTAGTTTCTGGAAGAAGAGTTTTTTGAAACCTATTTTTAAGTCAGGGTCAGGTAACAAATAGGGCAATGAAGGTATTGGGCTTTATCCAGCGGGCATCAATAGACATGTCATTGTTTACATTTAGGACACTTTATTGTGCTCTTGTTAGGCCTATCTTAGAATATAGAACGGTCGTGTGGTCCCCTTTATATGGTTGTTACATTGAGCAGATTGAAAGGGTTCAAAATAAATTTTTTAGAGTGGCAGCCTTTAGGAGTGGATATCGGCGAGAAGAATACAACTATGGGTGGGTGAGGAATAGTTTGAATTTACCTACTTTGGAGTCAAGAAGAACTTTATTAGACTTATGTTTCCTTCACATGGTGATCAATTCAGGAATAGATTGTCCTCTGCTGTTATCCCTTTTTAAACTTAAAGTTCCCAATAGAATTAATAGGCATTCAGAAATTTTTTCAGTACCATTCCACCACACTAATTATGGTATTAATGAACCAACTACACGATTAGTACGTAGTGCCAACAGCCTGTCACGGCAAATAAATTATAACAGTTTCTTTGCATGCAATAACAGCTATAGGGCTGGAGGCTTAGTAGTTTTTATAACAAATCAATTAAGTGTAAACAAAGTTACAAATTTTAATATGAAAAGTGCTGACAATATTTTTATTGAGTTCTTTTATGATAATTTAAAATTTTCTTTACTAGCTATGTATAGACTGCAACAATACAAAATTCCCATTTTTTTAACAGACTTTGAACAAATTTTGCCAGAAATTGGATAAAAAAATGTTATTATTACTGGGAATATTAACCTAGACATTCTTCCAAGCACAAACAACAGTATCAAATATCTTAATACATTGCATGAATTGGGATTCATATCACTAATTAACAACATCACAAGATGGAATGTCAAATATCAAAGAGGCACATGTATCGATCACTTTATGGTTAGAAACCATAAAGAATTTGAAATAAAATCTACAATAGTCAATACTGATATTACAGATCACTATATAACAGCCATACAAATCATCACTAAAAAAACACAATTGACATCACCTCAGAACAAAAATAAAAACATAAAAACTCTTAATCTTACAAAACTTGCAAACAAAACTAAAGAAAAAAATTGGGATGATATTCACCAAATACAAGACATCAACTTAGCTTATGATCAATCCGTAGATAAAATTAATGAATGTATACAAGAATCTTATGATGAAAAAATATTAACCTCAAAAAACTATCGTATAAAGCGTTGGATGACTAGCGGCCTACTAAAAAGCCTCAGACAAAGGGATAAACTCTACAAAAAATATAAATCAAACCCATTTAATCAAGTTGATAAAATAAACTACATTAACTATAAAAAAACTATAGACAAACTCCTTTGGACAAGAAAATCTCAATACTACCAAAAAAAAATTCAAGAACAAAACCATATAAAACAACACTGGGATACACTAAAACAACTTACCGGATCAAAAAAACAAGACACCAAAATAAGTTATCTAAAAGTAGATAATAATATTCTAAAAACCGAAACAGATATCTCAAACTGCATAAATAACTATTTTGCCAATGTAGGCCCCAATATTGCTAATAGATGTAGTCACTCTACACCCATTGATGCAAAATATTTAAACCTTTATAAAAATAAAGAAATTAATGATGATTTTAAATGGACTCCAATCACTGAAACTGAAATTCTTAATACAATTCATTCACTGTCCCTGAACAAATCTCCTGGCATTGATGGCATAACTACAAAAGTCATAAAAGAAATTAAAAACGCTATTGTACCAACCATTTCCCATATATATAACAAATCTCTTCACATTGGTATCTTTCCACAATCAATGAAGACTTCTCTAATAGTTCCTCTCTACAAAAGTGGCCAGAAAAATAATCCTGGAAACTATAGGCCTGTAGCCCTGTTATCTATTTTCTCAAAATTTTTTGAAAAGCTAATTCACAAAAGGCTCTATGAATATCTTGTTAACAATAATTTTTTCTCCCAAAACCAATTTGGCTTTCTTTCAAAAAAGTCAACTGAACTTGCCCTTGCAAAATTCTCTAATCAAATAGCTGAAAAATTAGATGATTCTGAAAAAGTAACTGGACTATTCATTGATATTTAAAAGGCCTTTGACAGCATATCACATATCAAGCTAATATTAAAACTTAAGAAAGCTGGGATAAAAAATATACACCTAAATTGGTTTAAAAGTTACCTTCAAAATAGAACTCAAATATCTAAAATTAATCAAACACTTAGCGATAAAGCTACTATATCAGCAGGAGTACCCCAAGGATCTGTCCTAGGACCACTTCTATTTATTATTTACATTGATAGCTTATGTTCTGCTCCATTTAAAGGTCACCTCATTGCCTTTGCTGATGACACTGTCCTTTTATACTCCTCAAAAACATGGAATGAAAACTTTTTGCATATCGAACATGACTTAGAACTCTTAAAAGCCTGGTACACTAGTCATGATATGTTCATCAATACATCAAAAACACAATATATAAATTTCTCCACAACAAAAAGTTATAAATTTCTAAAAACTGTTAAATATCACTTTAATTGCACAGACAAAAATTCTTGTACCTGTCAAATTATTGAACAAGTAAAAAAAACTAAATATCTTGGCCTTATATTTGACGAAAATATGAACTTTAAAGAACATATCAACCATATCAGTAACAAACTTAAATATATTCTAAGCAAATTCTACAACATAAAAAACTTAGTTTCAAAATCCTTAAAAAAAGTTTTCTATTTTGCCATGGTGCAGTCCATACTTAGCTATGGCATTGTGGTGTGGGGAGGAATTTTTAAACAAAACATTGAAAAAATTAAGATTTTGCAAAAAGCTTTTATTCGATGTATAGAAGGTTGCAGATTTAGGGCTCACACAGCTGAACTTTTCAAAAACTTAAATATCCTAAAGATAACAGAACTTTACTGTAAAAATGTATCTATCTTTACAAAAAAACATATAGAAGAATTTGACTTTACCCTAAATGACAATAACACCAAAATCTTTATTAAACAATATAAAAAAACAAACACACAGAGAATGTATTTATGCTTGGGACCTAAAATCTATAACTATATTCCCAATTCAGTAAAGGACTTAAATTTCAAAAGGTTTACTAAAAAACTAAAAACTTTCTTTCTCCAGAATAAAGATGTTGAGAAACTACTAAACCGGCCATGTCAAGTACCTATAGTATAAACGAAAAGTAACGATCCTTATACCTAGTATATATATTTTTTTTAATTTCTCTCTCTTGGGATATTTTATGAAATTACATTTTAACTTTGAACCAAACCATATTAGATGGTAGATAGCATAACTATTCTATATTACACAATTTATTGCTGAAATAATCTACCTTATTTTTGTATTTAAAATTAAACTCTTGTGATATTGTTAGGTTTTTTATAAATATACAACAATTTTAGGTATGCTGGTTTTTTAAAGAAATTTAAATGGTAATTGTCATATTAAATTTGTTTTTCACATGTTAACTTTAAAGTTAGGGCTGTGTCAGAAAAATATAAAAAATATAATAATTTGTATTGCTTATATCTAACATTTAATAGATTAATCCTAAAAAAATATCTTTAAATTTATCTTAAATTAGATGTAGAATTTATTGTCAACTAAAACTTATTTTAAAATTGATTAATTATTCAGTATTATTTTAGGTAGGTACTTAATAATTTTTGTAGCTCTGTTAATAATGTATGACTTATATTCTAATATTAATTGTATCTAAGCAAAAACAAACTTTTTCTTGATTCATTTTTTAATTATTTTTTAATTATTATTAATTCTGAAATTTTGAAGTAATAAGCTTGTAAAATTTTAGGCTTCAGTTTAAAACCAAATTAAAAACATGATTTGTATTTTTCATATTTTATAAGTATTTTAATGTTATTTAAAGTTTTTTCTTTTTTTAGGCTTTTGTTAAGGCAGGCCTTTGGGTAGATTAGGTTAGGATTAGGATGAGGAATTTTACTTGAAAAATTTACTCTAATTTAAAACAACTAAAACTCATTTATTTTAAAAATTCATATTAGCATATAAACTTAGCATAAAATAATAATGGTAAAGGGCTCTCAAGATTAAGTTCTTCTGCTCTTTAGAATAAATTAATAATAAGTTTGTAAAATGTAAATGATTTTATAAAAATTTTACCTCATATATAAATAAAGAAATACCAAACAAAAAAAATATTTTTGACTCAAAAATTAATTTATTTAAAAAACACCTAAAAAGTATTTTATAAGTTCCTGCTGTATTCTAGTCTATTTTGAAACTGTGTTAGTGTCTATGATTTGTAAAATGACTTTGGAAATATTGTTTTTTTTTTAAGATTTAAGGAAAAACGCAGATATAACTTTATTGCACAAACTGATATATCATCAAATTGACTGTCCAGAACTGGTAGAAAAAATTAACTTTTATGCACCTATAGTGTGTTTACGTAAAACCAATACATTTCTTCCAAATCAACATAGAACAAATTATGGCCAGCATTACTCATTTTCAAGGATATTGAGAAATTCAGAGATTCATCTTGATATCTTTTCAACAAAATTGAATACTTTAAAAAACTATTTAAAGAAAAATAAAGTGTTGTATAATATGGAACCTTAACTTTACTTTTGCTTTTATTTATGAATGTGCATTATTTATGACTACCTACTTTAAAATTATAATTTAATTTATATATATATTTTGTTAATACTATATACTGTAAAGGTCGGGGTTTATTTAATAAAATATAAAAATATTTTACCAAAAATATGAGAACTTTTAAGGTTTTCGTTTAGTTGATAATAAAATTTAACAAGATGAAAAATAAATAAGTAAAAAAAAAATAAATTAGATATTATTTTTTTTTAAGAAAAAAAAATAATATTCATTAAGTTTAAATTAAAATAAAATAAAAATATATAATAATTAATTAAAAAAAAAAAAAGAAAAATATTCATTAAAACCTAAATTGAAAATATTAAAAACATATTCTAAAACTGGCAGAAAATATACAAGTATTATCGAAGCAAGAAAGTAAAAAAATCACAACAATAAAAAAATATTATTTTTAAAATAAAATAATAAAAACCAAAAATTTAAAATAATAAATTAAAAATCATAAAAACAAATATTGAGAGACCAGTCGATGAACAAGTAATATTTAAACCAAAAAAAAAAACAAGAGTTAAAATAAAAATGATTGAGACTCACATGAAGCCAGCTGAACTAAAACCCTAACACTTATTTTCACTGGAGAGCACTGTTGATTCGATCGATCGCAAAATTACAAATGAAATTAATTAAATGAGCCACAAAAGAGGTTGACAAAAATCCCATTTTTACCTGTTTTGTCCACGCCTTAGGAAATTGTTTATATTAGGGAGCAATGAATACACGACTCTATTGTATTCATTAATTAGGGCGATATTCAGAAACACTGGCTCGATCAAAGCACATTGACCTGTTTCGTCATAAAAATTTGTGGGGTAAACAAGAGGGGATCGCCTATAAATTCGATTTCTTGAATTATATCCGGGCATTATAAAAGTTCCAGTGTTAAAGTTGCAGCAAAAAGTGAAAAATAGTAAACAGTTAAAATTAAAGTGAATTAGTAAAAGTTGAGTTAACCATTTAATATAAAAATGTAGTCTTGAAGAAAATCTAGAGTTCTGAACTCTAGAATAAAAAATATATTTTAGTGATTCGATGACAGAAAGTAAGTTAAATGTATTTGAACATTGATTTAAAAGGAAAATATTACGTTTTAAACTAGTTGAACATTGATTTAAAAAGAAAATATTACCGTTTATTTAATTGCTGTAGACAATTAAATTATTAGACTTTTATACGTAAATAAGGATTAGTAATTATAGTAAAGATGAAAAGATGAAGAATGATTTTGAACTTTTGATAGTGCTTTTAGTATTTAACGAGATTTAGACTATTGGAATAAATTTACTGAAATGTTTACGGACTTATTATGTATGTGTTACCATTGAGTTAATATTACAATATTATGTCCTACAACGTTTTTTTTTAGACTCTATCATTTTAATTTGCGAAGACAATTTTGTGTCGGAAAAATTGTAATAAAACCAATTTTGTGTTGTTCGTAGATAGACTCTAAGGTATTGGCTAATGTTAATTTTAGCGCATTTTCGTAATTAATTTGAATGTTAGGACCATGCTAGACTTTGGATCTACGATTTTGTATTAATAATTTTTGACTTTAAATATAACGTATTCTTTATAACAATTGGTGTCTAATTTAATAACAACCAAAAGTCAATAACAACAACTGGCTTTAATCATAGCTATGTGCAACTAGGACGCCTACCTCCAAATAAATTTAATGTAATCGTGGAAAGGGACAAGTTGTATAAATATACCGCTCGACTAAAGCACCCCTAACCGCGGCGTTACAGTTGGCGCAGTCGGTAGGATTGATTTTCGGTATGGTGTAAAGATGTATAAAAAAAAAATCATTTTTTTTTTGAAAATTTAAAATGTGAATAGTGCCGAAAAGTTCTAGGACTCCTTCAGTCAGTTACTAGCTATAGACATTACACCAAAAGTTAACAAAACAAAAAGAGTTTTCACAACGATAAGAATACAGTATAAAAATAAAGTGTTTATTCACCACAAATCTATCTCCAGAGAAGATGGTAAAAGTTTTGGGAAAGAGTTTTTTATCATAATTAAGAACTTGGACAGACCACCAAAAGATTAGTGTGACACTATGGTTGAAGTTAAAATTTAAAACATTTAAAATGACGAAAGAAGACCTGTACTTACAGCTCGGATAATCAAAAATTAGAATTGGTAAAGAAAATTTGCAGTCATTTGACTTAGTTCCGACATATGACGGTTTAACCAGCATCGACAAATATTTATCTATAGACGATGAAAGCGCCACGCTTAAAAATTGGACAGAGCAACAAAAATTTGGTGATCCGTACTTAAAACTACGATTCGATATATAGATTAATTGTTTAAACCAAATGTCAAAGCAAATAAATATTGGAGGTTCCGTGAATGTATAAACTTCTGAATATTTATTTAAAAAAAAAATAGTAGTACAGAGTCTGTAAAAGGCCTATATGAGAAAATCCTTGAGAGTAGAGGCCCGGCAGGAGCAGAAATTAAGAAATATTTAGAGGTTGCCTGTGTTGTTAAAGGAAGGCTTAAATAAGCCGGCAGCATAGTCATGTAATTTGGTCAGCTGATATTTGCAACATATCCAAAGTTGAGAGTTCGCAAATGATTTTGAACCCAGTGATGAATAATCCTACGGGATTGCTTGTAGCTAGAGTCCTGTACAAGACAGAAGAAGCAGTTTCTTACTATTCAAACTAATTGGCTTTAACTAGAGGTTTTAAAGCAGAGCAAATAGATGAAGATCAAGAGAAAATGTAAAGAAGTTGGGCAAGTAGCTGTCAAAAATATTTCTGAAATTTTTAAACAGTTAATTTATACGAAGTACGGAACAAATTCAAAAAGAAAGTAAAACATTTAGTTTGCAGTTTAGTGATAAATTTCACACCCCATTTAAAACAATGACACTAGAGTTATCAGGAAAAAAATTAGCCTAGATGTGCAGTGATTTTGCAAACGGTTTTGATGGCATTTCCCTGTCCGAAATTATTTTTTTTTTTTTTTTTTTTTTTTTTTTATTTGTCAAACACACTGTGTTTTTTTTTTATTACAATCTAGTCAGTAAGACTAATTAGCAATTTTGTTTTAACTTAATTTACTAGAAAAGTCAGATTTAAACTTAGGGTTCACTCAACAGTTCTCCCCGCTTTGTTTAGTCTGTAACTCACAATTGTGTTGTGTTTATAGCATTATTTTGTTTTATGTGTAATTCACTTAGTTTACTAGCTCAAACGGCTTCACTCTTTTTAGTCGTCGAACTAGCATAGTATTGTCTAGAAGCTGAATTGCTTCCACATTCACATGCCGATGGAGTCTATCTTCATGGCTTTTTGCGTACTTTTTTATAGTCTCTGCTACAGTTTCGATTTTTAGATCTCGATGAAGGTCACTATTTCGAACGTACCAAGGTGCATTCACAATGTTTCTTAATACTTTATTTTGAAATCTCTGTACAACTAGAATGTTACTCTCTTTAGCACAACCCCATAGTTGAATACCATATGTCCATACTGGTTTCAGTATTTGTCTATAAAGCAGTAACTTATTATGAATTGTTAAATTGGACTTCCTTCCAATTAGCCAGTTCATTTTTCTATACCTTATCTCAAGTTCTTCTTTTTTTTTCTTAACATGTGCTTTCCAGCGCAATTTGGTATCAAGTGTCATACCTAGATATTTTGCCTGATTCGAATATGGTACTGGAATGTTGTTAATTGTTATTTGTATGTGATTTATATTTTTGTTTGTAAAATCAACATGAATTGATTTGGTTTCATTTAATTTTATTCGCCACTTTGTGGTCCAACTGTGAATTTGGGTGACTGCATCCTGAAGTTTCTCTATGCATTTTTCAATAGATTTTTCTACCGTCAATAAACCAGTATCATCGGCAAATGTTGCTAAGTGACAATCTTCTGGCTTTGGGATATCACAAGTGAATAATAAGTATAGATAAGGGCCTAGTACGCTACCCTGGGGCACGCCTGCTTGAATTTCTCTTAAATTTGAGTATGAGTCTTCCTGTTTTACTCTAAAATGTCTATCAGATATGTATGATTCCAAAATATCCGAATACTGTTTTGGCAGAAACCTTTTTAGTTTAAAATTAAGGCCTTCATGCCACACTTTGTCAAATGCTTGTGCTACATCTAGAAAAACTGCAGAACAAACGTTTCCCTCTTCTAGTGCTTTTTCTATTATATTAGTAATTCTGTGTACTTGATCTATCGTGGAATGCTTGTCTCGAAAACCAAATTGATGAGATGGAATAATTTCTTGTCTTTCTATGATGGGTTTTATTCTTTTAAGCAATAATTTTTCATAGAGCTTGGATATAATTGGCAGCAAAGATATTGGCCTGTAAGATGACACGTCATGGAGTGGTTTTCCCGGTTTTGGAATCATGATAACTTCTGCAACTTTCCACAGTTTAGGTACGTACCTAAGCCTAAAAGACGCATTAATTAGGTTGCATAGTTTTACGATAGCTTTTCTGGGGAGTTGTTTTATGACTACCCCGTTAATAAGATCATACCCTGGGGCTTTTTTCGAATTAATATTTTTGATTTCTGTTAATATTTCTTTTGGTGATGTAAGCTTAATATGGTCCTCGATTTGATGGGGTTCATTTAAATGAAAGTGTTCATCTGGTGCTTCGTGGGGCTGAAATGTTTTTTCTAAATGACTTGCAAAAATATCTGCTTTTTCTTCGTTACTCCTTGCCCACTGGTTGTTAGGTTTTCGTATGGGTGGAATTTGGATAATTGGTCTTTTAAAATCTTTGGTTGCTTTCCAAAGGGAATAGTCGGTATTTTTATCATCTGTAAGCTCATTAAGAAAATGGTTAATAGATTCATTTTTTATTACTAGAATTTCTCGCCTAATGCGCTGCGTCATGTTGTTGAGATTTGTTTTGTCCCGAAGATCACGGCTTTGTTGCCACTTTCTTCTTAGTTTCCTTTTTTCCAATATAAGGTCTCTAATTTCCTTTGGATAGTTTTTTCCCTTAAAAATTCTCTTTGGTTTTGGACTGTTTTCCCAAGCTGCTTGTTGAATATTTGTAACAAAATAATCAACTTCTTTATCGATTTGTTCTGGCGTTTGCAATGGTACTGATAGGTTTATTTTTTCTGACAGACTTTGTTTAAAACTAATCCAGTCAGTCAGTTTATTAACTAGTGAGATATTTGCTTCTTTCTTTATTATGTTTTTACTAAGAGTTAGAATAATAGGTGAATGATCTGAGTGTAAATCAAAACTTTCTTCTATATCTACAAAACTTAAAGATATATTTTTTACTATAAAAAAATCAATTAGATCTGGAATTTTTCCTGGATCTGTTGGATAGTATGTGGGCTTACCAGTTGATATCGGCTCACATTGATATTCACTAATAGCTTGCAAAAGTTCTTTTCCTTTAGAGTTCGTCAGTCTAGATCCCCAGTAGGTATTTTTTGCATTAAAGTCACCTCCAATTATAAAACGGTTTCCTAATTTTCTGAGAAAATTAAGATATTGATTTTTCTTTAGTAAGTGCCTTGGTGGTATATAGACAGCACTTATGACTAATGTATATGTTTTGGTTTTTACACTTACTAATGTAGCTTGAATCTCTATGGTTTTATATCCCATCTCCTCATAGTGTGATATATTTTCTTTAATTATTACAGCACTTCCCCCATGTGCAGTATTGCTAGGGTGAGTTGTATGATACACTTTATAACCTTTAAATTTAATGTGAGACTGGTTAGTGAAATGCGTTTCTGACACAAGACAGACGTCAATTTTTTCTATGTCTAGAATAACTTGCAAGTCTTGCTGATGTTGCAAGAGACCATTGGCATTCCAAGCTAGGATTCTAAGATTACTGACCATTTTGAGGCATATTGGTAGCTCCGTTATTGCTACTTTCTAGTTTAGTTAATCGCTCATCAAGTTTGTTCAATTTCTCCAAAATTAATTGTAGTGTTTGTTCCATAGTATTTTGACTACTGATATTAATATCAGGTATAGTAGCTGTTGCTGCTACTTGGCTGTATGTCCTTGTCACAGAGTTTTGTGTGACTGTGTTTCTTGTCTGTTGGTTTTGTCTATTTGTACTCACGTTTGGTATGAGATTCGGTTTCTTAGGTTTATTTTTCAATTTTTGTATTTCCTTAGCATGAAAATGTGAAAAGTTTTATTGGGCATTGCAGTTTGAGAAGATTTGGTTATTTTAACGTTAAGAATGAAAAAAAAGCATACCAAGTACATATATAAAAAAAAATTAAAGAACGAAAGGCAAAAGAAGAGAAGGTTACGCACATATAGAAGTTAGATGTAGTCTAAATGCAGGATTGGATGGAGAGTGTATTTATTATGGAGGAGTTTAAGAAGGTTAGAAAATTTTTAAAAGAAATTTAAGGAAATTTGAGTTTAGCCAAAAAAAATTTGTTTTGAGATTCCTGAGTCATAGGCCAATGATAAAGGAACTAGAGATTTGACAGTTGGCCCCTGTCTTTCTCTAGGATGCATTGAGAGTTAGATGTAAAGTAGAAATTGGTTAAACTAATAACAAAGAGATGAAAGTAAAAAATGTGGTATCATATGATACTATTTGTTGGAACAGCTGACAGAAGGTCAGATGTTAAGATGACATATAGTCATGAAGATTTGTAGACACATATGTCTAATATTTTAGACAACGTGATTGTAGAAGATGGAGCTGACAGAAGGTTAGTTGCGGTGACATAGATAGTCACGAAGAAGTTTATGAAGACCTCCAATGAAGCAGAGAAATTTAGTTGTTTGAAAGGAAAAATGTGTAATGCACAACATTTTGATTTTAAAATCATAATGCAATTTCCAGAAATTATTGTTAGATGACAAGGCGGTAAAAGGAGATTTCTGCAAAGTCAGAATGATGATGAATCATTAATAAAGCCTTTATAACCAATTGTTTTAAAAATATGTGCGTAAGAGAAATAAAGTACAGGTGAAAAAGTTCTAATAACTTGTCGGGTTATAGCGTCATAACTTTTCTTCTACTAGCCAGTGAAGTAATCCAAAAGGGTGACTCAATCACACTACAGAATATCGCGGTTCGGTCCGCGCTGCAGATAAATTATGAATCACATTGACGCAGAGTCGAGATTGAGTCACGAAAGATACTTTAATTGAGTCAATAGCTTAAAGAAAAGTCGACCTACGACAATAGTGAAATTGGCTACCACCACAATAATCAATAATAGTAGTAAATGCCTAGACGAGACAGTGCAAGAGTAAAGCACGCGGTTTGTTTATATTATACAACAGAGGGTTAACTTGGTATTAAAATCAGACGAGGTGTTAGTTGGGAAGAGCAACTTCGGGTGTTTGATAAAAGATTTTCGGATGTTTCAAGTTTTGTCTCTTGCAATTAGTACTCAAACTACCATGTAAAAACACATAGGTACAGGTTACGTTGATCATTGCTGTCATATTAATAAAATGATGAAAGTTGAAAATTTTGGAATGTAATAACTCTAAAATTAGTTAAAAAGAAAAATGTTAGATATTTAGCACACTATTAATTTTAATTTTGGAATAAGAAAGTTATAATCACGCAAGGGTTGATAACAAGCTTAAAATATGTTAAAAATAAATAAAGTGCGTTTAAAAAAAATATATTAAGTGAAGTGTCTTAAGAAAATATATAAAGTGAAAAGAAGAATCTTATCTAATTAAAACTGAGATGGAATATGGTTAGCACGGGACGTCATCAGATCAAGCTGAAGTTGGACATCCACATGGAAGCTAGCAGTGCAGATTCTAACCAACCACCTTTTCACGGGAAACAACGAAATCTAAGAAGAAGCAAGTAAGGTTTTGACGCATTTTAAATATAGAAAACGGATGTAAGTAGAATTTAGTTTTTGAGGAATGAAAGTTTAGGTAAATTTTATTTTGTAAAGGGCTTACTTTCTGAGTTAATCATCAAAGAAAATAATAGAGTTCAGTTTTAAAATCATTAAAATTGAACGTCTAAAATAATCAACATTTTCGAAATTTAAAATTATATAGGCACTAGGTTAACTCTACTACTAGTAAAGAAATAAAACTCTTTTGTTTATTTTAAATAAACATGTATTAATTAACAAACTACGGGAGAACAAAGTTTAACAAAAATAAATAAATAAGAACTTAGTCAAACTTATATCTAACTTAAAATTGAGCACAAATTTTATAAATATATTAGCAGTAAACACATCTTCAGACAGTAATATCACTCTTAAATTAAAAATTTCGACCTTAAAAATAATTTTAATTTCGTAAATAACTTCTCATAACTGGATCAATGTTAAGAACATTTTTTTTGTTTATGAGGTCGGAAAAGTTATGTATGCGCGACATTTTATATTTATGCCAAAGTTATACCAAATGATAGCTATTAAAGAGCTATCATTTGAGTTAAAAGAAGGGAGGAATGTAAATGTCGGGGTTTATTTAATAAAATATAAAAATATTTTACCAAAAATATGAGAACTTTTAAGGTTTCCGTTTAGTTGATAATAACATTTAACAAGATGAAAAATAAATAAGTAAAAAAAAATAAATTAGATATTATTTTTTTTAAGAAAAAAAAATAATATTCATTAAGTTTAAATTTAAAAAAAAATTAAAATAAAAAAAAAATATATAATAATTAATTTAAAAAAAAAAAGAAAAATATTCATTAAAACCTAAATTGAAAATATTAAAAACATATTCTAAAACTGGCAGAAAATATACAAGTATTATCGAAGCAAGAAAGTAAAAAAATCACAACAATAAAAAAATATTATTTTTAAAATAAAATAATAAAAACCAAAAATTTAAAATAATAAATTAAAAATCATAAAAACAAATATTGAGAGACCAGTCGATGAACAAGTAATATTTAAACCAAAAAAAAAAGTTAAAATAAAAATGATTGAGACTCACATGAAGCCAGCTGAACTAAAACCCTAACACTTATTTTCACTGGAGAGCACTGTTGATTCGATCGATCGCAAAATTACAAATGAAATTAATTAAATGAGCCACAAAAGAGGTTGACAAAAATCCCATTTTTACCTGTTTTGTCCACGCCTTAGGAAATTGTTTATATTAGGGAGCAATGAATACACGACTCTATTGTATTCATTAATTAGGGCGATATTCAGAAACACTGGCTCGATCAAAGCACATTGACCTGATTCGTCATAAAAATTTGTGGGGTAAACAAGAGGGGATCGCCTATAAATTCGATTTCTTGAATTATATCTGGGCATTATAAAAGTTCCAGTGTTAAAGTTGCAGCAAAAAGTGAAAAATAGTAAACAGTTAAAATTAAAGTGAATTAGTAAAAGTTGAGTTAACCATTTTATATAAAAATGTAGTCTTCAAGAAAATCTAGAGTTCTGAACTCTAGAATAAAAAATATATTTTAGTGATTCGATGACAGAAAGTAAGTTAAATGTATTTGAACATTGATTTAAAAGGAAAATATTACGTTTTAAACTAGTTGAACATTGATTTAAAAAGAAAATATTACCGTTTATTTAATTGCTGTAGACAATTAAATTATTAGACTTTTATACGTAAATAAGGATTAGTAATTATAGTAAAGATGAAAAGATGAAGAATGATTTTGAACTTTTGATAGTGCTTTTAGTATTTAACGAGATTTAGACTATTGGAATAAATGTACTGAAATGTTTACGGACTTATTATGTATGTGTTACCATTGAGTTAATATTACAATATTATGTCCTACAACGTTTTTTTTAGACTCTATCATTTTAATTTGCGAAGACAATTTTGTGTCGGAAAAATTGTAATAAAACCAATTTTGTGTTGTTCGTAGATAGACTCTAAGGTATTGGCTAATGTTAATTTTAGCGCATTTTCGTAATTAATTTGAATGTTAGGACCATGCTAGACTTTGGATCTACGATTTTGTATTAATAATTTTTGACTTTAAATATAACGTATTCTTTATAACAATTGGTGTCTAATTTAATAACAACCAAAAGTCAATAACAACAACTGGCTTTAATCATAGCTATGTGGAAAGGGACAAGTTGTATAAATATACCGCTCGACTAAAGCACCCCTAACCGCGGCGTTACAATACTAATAGGTGAAAACTTCTAGATGTTCTTATGTAAGATTTTTCTTTTTTGTAAGTGGATTTGTATCCGTAAATAAAATAAAAAAAAATAAAATAAATAAAAAAAAAAAAATTCTATATTGTAAATGGATTCCGTTGATAAATAAAAAAATAAATAAATAATTTTCATGAGTATATCTACCGCCGCCCATGTCACTTTCTTTAAAGGATATGCCGATGGTCGGCTTTAACCTTTGTTTAACTGACTTTGCAAAAACTTTACTTAATAAGCACTTAAATAGTAGAGCCATTTGCATTCCTTTTTTTATTACCAGTCATGTTTTTTAACACTTGGTCTGCTAATTTTGTTTTAAGCTAGCAGATCAATCAATATCTAAAAAACTACGGGAGCAATTAAATCAAGATATGAGTACTTAATTAGCACTTAAATAGTAGAGCCATTTGCACCCCTTTTTTTATTACCAGTCATGTTTTTTAACATTTGGTCTGGTAACTTTTTTTTAAGCTAGCAGATCAATCAATATCTAAAAAACTATGGGAGCAATTAAATCAAGATATGAGTACTTAATTAGCACTTAAATAGTAGAGCCATTTGCACCCCTTTTTTTATTACCAGTCATGTTTTTTAACATTTGGTCTTCTAACTTTTTTTTAAGCTAGCAGACCAATCAATATCTCAAAAACCACTGGAGCAATTAAATCGGGAATTGGGTACTTAATTAGCACTTAATAATCCAATCATAAAATTTTTGATCTGCCACAAGTGGTCTGCTAACTTAAAGGATGTGAAATGTGTACACCAATTGTGAGAGCTGTTCACCCCTCGGTAAGAGCTATTCACCCCTCACCCTAAGTACACAGCTAAGACTATTCATTTACAATAATTTATTTTAATCTAATAAATATTTATATTTAAAGCAGGAAAATCTGTGTTAGGGTCAGGTACCCAGTAGTTGACCATACCCCAGTAATTGACCAATTTACCAAAGAATTATTAAAAACAAGGTCCCTGCATTCTCTATTTCAAATGTTATCGTCCCTGTAAAATGTTTTGTCCTTTGTTTAATAGATGGCACTGTCATACCAATGAAGTCTGTTTAAAAGGCTGTAAAATGACATTTAAAAGTTGGGTTATGTTAGCTAATGGCTGAATGTGTGTTGTTTGTTATAAGCATGGTAAGTTTACTATTTTATTTAAATCTATGCCCATCAACTAACTTATTGCATAAAAAGTAGGAAGCATATGTTAGAAGAAAGGAGATATATTAAGTTAAAGGTTTTAATTTGTATTTTTGTCAAATTAATATTTTTTTGTTTAAAATCAAGCTGGTCAACTACAGGATAGAAAAAATTGATAATTTACTAGTAATTGACCATGGTGGTCAATTAATGGTTTTGTAAGAATATTGATAAGTTTCATATTAACTTATTACACCGTACTAGGAATTCATTATTAAACCGTTTTTGTCAAAAAAAATGTGAAAAATAAAACTCTTTCCAATAATTGACCACAAAAATCAGTGGTCAATCTCTGGTTTTGTTTAGTGGTCAATTACTGGAAACTGTATGTGAATCGTAATCTGATATCAAAAAATAAATAGATAAAAGGCTTTTACAACATTAGAATGTTAACAAGGGCTATCCCTTAGTGGGTAAAAGTTAAAATATTTATATATTTTTTTTAGCATGATGGCGGAAGAGCAAAAGAAGTCGAAAAAATTTTTTCAGTATTCGGAAAATGATCTAGCGCGGGCAATTAATGACGTAAAAAATGGAAACTCTTCTATACGTCAAGCGGAACGAACTTATAATGTTCCTCACTCTACATTAATTAATAAATTAAAGGGAAGAACTCCAGAAACACGCAAAATGGGTCCTGCAACAATATTGACCAAAGAAGAAGAAGATATACTAGTGCGCTGGATTAATGCTTCCGCAAAAAAAGGATTTCCTCTCAATAAAAATCTTTTGTGCGAAACTGTAAAAGATATCGTCAGTAACGATGGTCGTCCGAATCCATTTAAAGACGGACTTCCAGGGAACAAATGGTTTAACGCCTTCCTGAAACGGCACCCAGAAGTCAGCCAACGTCACGCCGAATCCATCAATGCAGCGCGAGCCAGCGTTTCTGAGGCTTCCATTAGGGATTGGCACAAAGAAATTAGAGTATTCCTGGCCGGCCAGAACGCAGAAGATATTCTTGAAGATCCATCCAGAATTTTTAACTCTGATGAGTCCGGATTTGCGACTAACCCTAAAAGTGGTCTTGTTCTTGGACCAAAGGGAATGAAAAATTTCTACGAAATTAAAACTGGATCAGAGAAAGAATGCATAACAGCTCTTTTTACAATTTCAGCAGATGGAAAGATTTATCCTCCCATGATAGTTGTCCCGTATGAAAGAATCCCAGCAGAAATATCACGAAACACAAATCCTGATTGGGTAATTGGTAAGTTATTGCTTTTAGATCACCCAATCCAATCTCACCGGCTATTTTACGCGTTCTTTAGCGTTATGGATTACTTATTAGTTTTAAACAGATAACCCACCAAAGTACTAAGAAACGAGTAAAACAACCGGTGAGATCGGGCTTGATATTTTTTTAGTTTGATTTTAAAGTCAACTGTTTTTTTAGGGAGATCAAAAAAAGGATGGATGACAAGTCAAACTTTTCACAGTTACGTATGTAACACTTTTTTGCCATATTTTAAAAAAAATAGTGTTAAGTTTCCGATCCTTTATTTCCTCGACGGTCACAAGTCACACTTGACCTACCATCTCAGCAAATTTTGTGCAGAAAATGGCATTTTTCTTTTTGCACTCTATCCAAATGCCACACATATTTTACAGCCGGCTGATGTTTCTTTATTTGCGCCACTAAAAGGAAATTGGAAAACAGTCGTATTAAATTGGAAAAGAGCAAATAACAATAAGCAGGTAAACAAAGCGACGTTTCCTCTGCTTCTGGAGAATGCCACGCAGCAAGTTACTGCTGAAACTATAAAAAATGGGTTTCGCAAGTGTGGACTCTACCCCTATGATGTGGAAGCTATAGATTTTAAAAAATGCATGAAGGATGCCTCGAGAATATTGGGTGAAAATAAAGAAAATAATGAACATAAAGTTAAACCTGCCGAATTTGAAATTCCCCATTTTCTTTATTTTGAGTCAGTAATTCCCCTAAAAAGAAGACAAGAATTTAAAAATGCAGAAATGGGTGAATGGAATGGTGACGAATCGGCAAAAGAATTATTTGAAATTTGGAAGAAACTAAAAAATAGATGCAAGAATAGAAACATAGAAATAGAAAATGAACGTACAGAAAGAGTCGAAAATGAAATGGCCAGAGAAGATAATACAGAGATAGAGGAAAGTAATATAACAGAAACAGACGAAACCGACAAAGAATCTGAAAAAACTGAGGAAAATACAAATAAAACGTCTGGAGAAAAAATACATAACATAACTGATACCCAGGAAGAAATTGAACAAGGAGCAAATAATGCAGATGCAAAAGAGGATAAATCATTTGAAAGAGAGAAGACTCCAGAACCAAATACATTAAACGTTAGCCAAAAAAAATCAATAAGCACTTCATTTTTGGATCACATTTTTTGGCCAGAAGAGACACCGGAAAAAAAAATCCAAGCCACGAAAAAAGAAAGATTGCCTTATGCTAGTACATCACAAAGATGGCTACAGTACCATGAGAATAAAGAAAAACTTAAAATTCAAAAAGAAAAAGAAAAGCAAGAAAGAGCCCTTGAAAGGAAAAGAAAAAGAGACGAAAAGCAACAAAAATCAGGAAATAAAAAAATACCGAAAAAAAATTATCAAAAAAGGAATATTAAAATAAAAAGTATATATGAATTCTCAGACAGTGAAGAATGGTCCGAAAGTAGTGTGGACGATAAATCCGAAGAACATAGCGATGACAGTGACAACGAACCACTAGCCAAGATTGCTGAAGCAGGGAAAAAAATAAGGGAAGGAGATTTTTACTTGGTTAAATTTCCAGGAAAAAAGAAGGAACACAATTATGTATGCACCATTCTAAATGTTCTAAATAAAAATGATATAGAAGTCCAAGCAATGTGCCCTGTTGATGAGGATAAATCAACTTACAAAATTATAGATGGTGACATCAGTGTTATTAGTAAAAGTCAACTTTTAAGCAAGCTTGATCAACCAGAACTTATTGGTACCGAAAATCGTATTAAATACAAATTTTCCTCAGACATCTTAATATAGAAGTGTGTAAAATATAATTAAAATTATTCAATAAGCATTTTTTGTGTTAAACTTAGTTTTTTTTATTGTAATACAGTAAAGTTTATTGATTTGTGGTTTTATTCCTTATTGTAAATAACTGGTCAACTACTGGAAAAAATATGGTCAAGCACTGGTTGCTTAGTGGTCAACTATTGGCAAATCATGAAATTTTTTACATTAAATTTTTTTTCTTTTAAAATAAAAACTTTTTTTCTTTTTTGTCAGCTGCTATTAAATCTTAAAACATAGCCAAACTTAATGATATTTTTTGTTTTATTCAAAACTTAAAACTAAGGGAAATAGAAAATTTTATTCACGAAAATTTCCTTAATTGGTCAATTACTGGGCAACTGACCCTACTTTATTTACAAACAATATTAATAACACATGACAAAAGATACAAAATACAGTGGTATCAAAAGCAGGACTTTTGCTGAGAAATCAGGACTATACAAGACAGATTTTTTTCCCTTGGACAAAAAGGTTGAAAATCAGGACCACAGTACACCAATTAAAAAATAGTAATGACAAATCGGCTTTTCCGCCAAATATTTTTAGCGCTACACCCCATATTTTTAGTTCAGGATGACAGCTCCGCGATGGCGCTATCCCAACAGAAAATGCACTGTTAAGCCCTGTATCCTGCATGTCTTTAAATGTCTTTTAGAATTTGAATTTGTCAAGCACTTGATGTGCACATCGATAAAACTTGTCAAATTTGTTTGTCACAAAGATTTTTTTATGTTCGCGTTGAAGTGGAATTTTGTTCACATTTCTTTTGAGGTAAAAATCCAAAAAGAATCGGTGTGTTTGCGTTTTATCTCGGGAAAGTGAAATCTTGCAGAGCAGAGCGCTTGTTCTGTTACGGTTCGGTTCGGTGTAATTGTAATAGTTACTGATTTTTAATGTATTCATACTAATATAAATGAGGATTAAAATAAAATGTTATTCTATTATGCAAAATTTGGACTTATTTTTTTTGACATAAATTTATTATCTTTCAAAAAACAAAGAATTTCAACAAAAAATTTAAAACTGACCTGTATAATATACAAGGTACAGCTTGCAAAAATTAGTTCAAACAGACAGCTATGGGATGGCGCTGTTCAAATGCCATTAATTGTATTAAGAGTTTAACATTCTGCACATTTCCTGATACTTGGAAAAATTCTAAAATTATACCTGTCCATAAAAAACAAGAAAAAGATCGAATTGTAAATTATCGGCCAATTACCATAATAAACAATTTTTCAAAATGTTTTGAACGCGTTCTCCATACATCGCTTTACTTTCCCCTGAGCAGTCAAATAGATTCCTGTCAACACGGCTTCATGAAACGCAAATCTACCACAACCAATTTAATTACTGTTACACACCTAATAGCTGAATCCTTGGATGCGGGTGCTCAGATTGATGTTATTTACACCGACTTTTCTAAGGCCTTTGACAGACTAGACCATAGTATTCTTCTCCGTACACTTGTAACCTTTGGCATCTCTGATGATTTATCTAAGTTTCTTTATTCATACTTAACTGAAAGGCTTCAGTATGTAGAATGCTATGGACAAACCTCCTCTACGATCAAGGCTACTTCCGGAGTTCCTCAAGGCTCTATACTAGGTCCTCTCTTCTTTATAGCTTTTATAAATAGCATAGTTCAGGACATAGAAGTTATTTGCCTATTGTACGCTGATGACTTAAAGCTTATCTGTAGAATAAATAACATTGCTGATTGTGAAAAACTTCAAGCTGCTCTAAATAAGGTATATACTTGGTGTCTTGATAACTCTCTCCCTCTCAATCCGTCTAAATGCAATGTAGTGTCTTTCACCCTTAGAAAACAGGTAATTCAATTCAATTACTCCATTGATACAACCGAAATACCCAGGAGTCTGGAATTTAAAGATCTCAGAGTAACATTCGATAGTGCTCTATCATTTGTTCCCCACATCCAGGATGTTGTAAAGAAAAGCTACTGAATGCTTGGGTTCATAATACGGAATTCTCAGTACCTAGAAAATATTTCTAGTATAAAATTACTCTATTTTGCTTATGTCAGATCTAAATTGGAATACTCGTGCATAGTATGGTCTCCATATTATGATACTCACGTTAATACTATTGAAAAAATTCAACGTAAGTTTCTGAAGTACCTTGTTTTTAAGCTTGATGGTGTGTATCCTGAAATTGGTATTCTGAACCAGGTCCTTTGCGAAAGGTTCAGTATATCTTCATTGGAGGACAGGCGCAAGTTGGCAGAGTTGCAATTCATTTTCAAATTAATACATAATCAAATCGACTCCCAGGAATTATTGCATAAGATTACTTTTTTAGTACCCAGAACATCAGCACGCACTACTGTTCCGTTTTATCTTCCTTACCAGCGCACCAATATTTGCAAAAATTCTCCAATAATTCGGGCTTGTAACACGTGCAATCAGGCTTGCGACAGATGTGACATATTTAATTGCTGTATCTCTACCTTAAAAAATATACGATTTTCATAATTTTTATTTCTGCTCACTCAGTGTAGATGTAGTAAATTTCTTTTATTTTGTACTTCATTTTATCATTAGATTCTGTTAATGTTAATCACTGTATTCTTCCCCACTTTGTAATTGGGTTAACTCCTGTTAAGTGGTGTAAATAAAATAAAATAAAATAAAACATGGGGGTGTCGAATCTATTTCTGTGGTTAGTAATCTGTAATCGGGACGGTCCTGGCATACCAAGGACAGTTGGTAGTCTAAAATTACCTGTAGTTAAACCCCCAAGATCTTCAACTGTAATTTCTTCTATTTCTTGTTTAATATCGGTGTTCTCCATCATACTTCTAGAAAATGCTAGAATGTTCTATGGGAATTCTATTTTTAGAAACATTCTAGAATATTCAAGAAAAGCGTTCTAGAACCGTCTCTCTGGGGAGGGAATATTTGTTTACACAACGTATATTGGTGCGTCATTTTTTATACATTAAATACAGCCCTTGTAGAAGCTTTTGAACACAAAATTTAAATTTTCCTCTAATCAAAAACTAAAGTTATCAAACATAAAGGTTAACCGAAATGTTTTTGTTTACCTTTGAGTAGAGGTGGGTTGCGATTTCACGAACTGTGACTTTGTCACTGTGACTCGTCTGTCGCAGTCACGATCTGCTCCAGTCCGAACGAAATAGCAGTGACATTTTGTCACAGTCTGGCACTGACGCCATGACCAAACCCCCACGTCACCACCGCACCGGTGTCCGTCGCAGCTTAAAGTCGCGATCGCGAGTACCCCAAGCAGTTACAGTGACTGTTTGCCCACCCGCTCCGTCTGTCGCGCCGCGTCTACGCGGCAGCACAGTGCAGAGTAGGGAACAATTTTCTAGATTGCGATTTCGCTATAGGTGTGTATTGGTTAAACTGCTCCAAAAAATCACTGCTATTTGTCACCGTGATGCGACTGGAGCAGTCACGTCTTGTCACTGCTCCACCAAAATCGCAGGTTGGCCCATCTCTACCTTTGAGTTTTGGTTTAGTTTTTTATTACCAGCACCTGTCATTAGCATGAGCCGTCCACTCGATGGAAAAAAGGACCGTGCGTCACGGCACAGAAGAGCCACTCTTCTGAGGTCACGGGGTCTACCTATATTTAACTGACCAGAATTTTACTGACCAACGATTTTTTTATACTTTTCAGCGCAATTGTTTGAAGTCGAAACAAATCCTAACTGATAAATCAAAGCTAGAACCACCTTCCCCTAGCTTCTACCACCAAAAAATCATCTACTACCACATCCCCCTAGAGTCTACCATCAAAAAACCAAACACTACCACCTTCCCCTAGCTTCTACTAGCAAAAAACTTACTACTACCACCTTCTCCTAGCTTATACCACTACAAAATCAACAACTACCACTTTCTCCTAGATTCTACCATCCCAAGATCGACGACTACCACATTCCCCTAGCTTCTACCAGCAAAAAACCATATACTGCCACCTTCCCCTGGCCTCTACCTACCAGCTTCTACCACGGGCGCACCCAGGAGGGACCCCAAGCCTTTTCCACATCTTTCATGAATAAACTCAAAAAAATTCGACATCATGAGGCTTTGGGCCCCCCAAGAGGCCCCCCCCCAAGACATATTTCTGGGTGCGCCACTGCTTCTACCACTAGCCAATCACCTACTACTACTTTCCCTTAGCTTCTACCACCAAAAGATCAACTACTACTACCTCCCCCTAGATTCTATCACCAACAAATCAACTACTACCACCTTCCCCTAGCTTCTGCCACCAAAAAACCACCTACTTCCACCTCCCCTTAGGTTCTATCACCAAAAATCAACTATACTACCAGATTCCCCTAGCTTCTAATTGCAAAAGACCAACGACCACCACTTTCCCCTAGATTCTACCATTAAAAAACCAAGTAATACCACCTCCTCCTAGATACTAACATCAACAAACCAACTACCACGACCTTTCCCTAGCTTCTGCCACCAAAAAACCAACTATTACCACCTTTCCCTAGCCTCTACCAAAAAATCAACTACTACCACCTCCCCCTAGATTGTACCACCAGAAAATCAACTACTACCACAATCCCCTAGATTCTACCAGCAAAAACTATGTCTACTACCATCTTCTCCTAGCTTAAACCATCAAAAAATCAACTACTACCACCTTCCTCTAACTTCTAACACCAAAAACCAACTACTACTACCTTCCCCTAGCTTCTAACACCAAAAAACCAACTACTATCACCTTCCCCTAGCTTCTGCCACCAAAAAATCAACTACAATCAACTTCCCCTAGCTTCTGCCACCAAAAAAACTAACTAGTATCACCTTCTCTAGCCTCTACCACTAAGAAATCTACTACTACCACCTCCCTCTAGATTCTACCACCAGAAAATCAACTACTACCACCTTCCCCTAGCTTCTGCCACCAAAAAAGTAACTACTACCTTCTTCTCCTAGCTTATACCAGCTAGGGGAATGTGGTAGTAATCGGTTTTGGCGGGTACAAGCTAGGGTAAGGTGGTAGTAGTTGGTTTTTTTCTGGTAGAAGCTAGGGAAAGGTGGAAGTAGTTAATTTTTTGGTGGCAGAATCTAAGTGGAGATGTTAGTAGTTGATCTTTTGGTGGTAGACGCTAAGGGAAGGTGTTGGTAGTTGATTTTTTGCTAGTAGAAGCTAGGGGAATGTAGTAGTAGTTGATTTTTGGGTAGTAGAATCTTGGGGGAAGTGGTAGTAGTTGATTTTTAGTGATATAAGCTAGGAGAAGATGGTAGTTGTTAGTTTTTTCCTAGTAAAAGCTAAGGGAAGTTGGAAGTAGCTGGTTTTTTGCTGGTAGAAGCTAGGGGAGTGTGGTAGTAGTGGTAGAGCCTAGGGGAAGGTGGTAGTAGTTAGTTTTTTAGTGGTAGAGGCCAGGGGAAGGTGGCAGTATATGGTTTTTTGGTGTTAGAAGCTAGGGAAAGGTGGTAGTAGTTGGGTTTTTGGTGGCAAAGGCTAGGGGAAGGTGGTAGTAGTTGCTTTCTGAGTGGTAGAACCTTGGGTAAGGTAGTAGTTAATTTTTTAATGGCAGATGCTAGGGGGAGGAAGTAATAGATTTTTGAGTGGTAGAAGCTAGAGGAAGGTGATAGTAGCTGGTTTTTTGATAATAGAGGCTAGGGGGAGGTGGTAGTACTTGATTTTTGAGTGGTAGAACCTATGGCAAGGTGGTAGCTTAGTTGCTTTTTTGACAACAGAAGGTAGGTGTAGGTGGTAGTAATTGTTTTTTTGGGGGCCAAAGCTGGGGGAAAGTGGTTTTTTTGTTTCAATTAATCAAATTCAATGAAATAATTTTATTTAGTTTTTACTAAAATATTGACAATAAATTCACAATTTACTCGTCTGTGAACGGTATTTCGTCGTATAACGCCCATAAATTCGAAAATATAGATATGAAACGTCACCAATTCATGACGTATTTATTGAACCACACTGTTTCGAAACATATAGCACGAGAATTTGCCCAAGTAGAATAATAGACCTTATGCCGTATTTCAATGGGGAAATGAGTGCAGCACTAGTGCACAACTGGCTCGGTGTTTGTATTCAGTTTTCGTATTCCATTAAGGAAATTATAATTTCAGTTTTGCACTGAGTGCGGCTTTTTTGACACCAGCCTGAGGGCTCGTGCCGCACCGAAAACTTTTTCCCGCCATTATTTTTAAACGCTTATTATTGTCGTGGGACGTAAAAATGAGTGCAGATAAAGTAGTGAGCGATTTTTTATTATTTTCCTCGCTGCTAGGTAGTAGCACCGATGAACATGAAGAGGAACAGATGTGTGCAATGCAATCAGTAAAAGCGGAAACCCCAAATCATAAACTTTATTGAAAATGTGGTTTACAGATTCAACAACAAACCTACATGGATTTGGTTGACTGGGGCCCTGGGTCTAATTTTCCGACAGTTGGGGTTTTCTGGCAGCTATGATTATAAGTAAAAATAAATATATTTTTTAGTTCAAGAAACACTTTCGGCTCGAGTTGAGCAATGAGAAATTCGTCATAAACAAGTTCAAAGGGTCTCAATTCTGTCCAAAAATAGAACACGGACGAAACCCCATTAGTGCTGAGGCACATGTCGTGTTGTCATTTTTATGGCATGTTAAAACACCCTTACCTAGCTGTAAGGTTAGATTATGTTCTTGTTAAATGAAAATTTGTTCAAAAATATTTTCTTCAAAAACTGTTTTGAACAATTTTTCGTTATGAAAAAAAAATTACTTTCAAAGAAAATGTTTTCAAACAAAAAATTTTAAGAAAATATTTTCAACCAATTTTTTCTTTGAAGAAAATGCTTTTGAATAATTGTCCTTTTCAAGAAAATGTTTTTGAACAACAAAATGTTAAGAAAATGTTTTCAAACAATTTTTTGTAATGTATTTAGTAGTAGGTTTAAGCGGGTGCTGGACCACTTTTGAGGAGGGAATGACCTTGAATGACCTTGACGGTCGTTGCCTTGTTTTATGTAGAGACGAATAGTTTGAGTAGTATATTTGACCTTGAAAAGTTGTGAAGGTCATTATGTTGACCTTGAATGACCTCGACGATCGTTGCGTTTTTATATGTAGAGACGAATAGTTCGAGTAGTATTTTTGACCCTGAACAACCTTGACCTTGTCTGACCTTAAGCACAAAAAATACCTCTATCTTTGACTCTGATTTGTTTTACACTTTTGAAAGATTTACATTATCCCCACCCTAATAATTGTATTTAAACATATAAAAAGGAAAAACAAACCCACTTGAAGTATTAGTAGATTTCTGTATCTCAACGTGTCAAATCACTCTCTAAAATAAAAATAAAGAAAAAATAGTTTAATTTGTGGAAAAACAATAATTTAAAGGTAATAATATGGATATTTCAAAAATCAAACTTGAACAAATAAATTTCGAAATAAACAATGAAGCAAAACTTCAATTAAAATCTTTAGATTCATTAAAAGTTAATACCACATATGTTATTAAAGAAATGTGCACCATTGATACCCGTTATGGAAAATCTGTTTTAATAACATTGGCTGAAGATGCTGATGTATTTAAAACGTTTTTACCAAAACGTGTGCTTAAATCAATAGATGATGATTTTATCGATCTAGTTAATAAAAGTAATCAAAAATATACTCTAACCTATCTGGGGCAAAGTGAACCCACATACATCGGTGCAAAACGTAAATCCATATTTGAATTTGGAATATACTAAATTATCTTAAAATTATTGTGTGTTAAAATATTATTCTTAAAGTATTAAAAATATGAATCGTTTGGAAGAACAAATTCACGATTTACGATTCTGGTTGTTTGAGAAGTCGGACGAACTGATGGAGGGTGACCCTTCACTAAGAGATGTAGCTAGAGCAAATAATTTTATGGATGGTGTCATTCAATGCCAAATGTTTTTTATGGGTAACCAAACACTTCAAGAGTTTTGTAAAAATATGAGATGGCTGAATTTGTTGTATCTTCTGAGGCCATTGGAAGACATTCCACTGGAGTTACTCTTTCCACCGCTCGATGAAGATGAAGATGAAGATAGTGGATTCAGTGAGAACGATGATTAAATATAAGACATTTATCAAAAATGTGTATTTATAATTAGTTTATGGATTGTAGTATGGATGTAGTTTTAAATTGATAAAAGCTGTAATAAAATATATTATAATAAGAAATGAAAAACTATTTTTTAATTGGATTTGTTTTATTGCAATATTATTTTTATCTTATTTTTTTACAAAATTTTATAATAAAGTAACAATATTAGTATAAAACACAAAATAAATATATTATAAAAATTAAGGAAGTGTAAAAAACCTATATTGATTTTCATTTGATGTGAATTTTAAAAAATATATTAAAATTCAAATATTTTTTTAAACGAAATCCGACTTATTTATCCATGAATTATGTCTATCTGTAAAACCTAACCACTTAACAAAGTATTGCTCCAGTTTATTACACTTCCTTTTCTTAATAATTTTCTCCACTAAATATATTGATGGCACGCTGGTTTTCTGTAGCTCCATTTCATAAAAAGTACCAAGTATAGGTTCTCCGTCAAAACTTTCTATTTCATAAGTGGGTGGATTCGTTATATTTACTTTTACAATTTTAAATTGTTCCGCTGACCACGATGGTGTGTACCCTTTTTCAAAAATTGACTTATATTTGCTTATACGAACTACGTCTCCAACTTTGAATTTAATTTTTTTAGGTACCATTTTTATATTTTCAAATGCGGTAATTCTAGTGGTGGGTTTCACATCAATTGGTCTCATTTTAATAGTTGTGTGAATTGTTTTATTATATTTATCAACAACATCCTGTAAAATATGAAACCACTTATAGCTTCCTAATGTAGAGAATTCTTTATAAAGATTTGTTTTTAAAGTTTTGATTACTCTTTCCACAATGGCTGCCTTCTTTACACTATATGTGTGATAGTGATTTGCAGACTTCTTTTTCATAAGTGCTTGGAAGTGTTTATTAAAAAATTCCGTTCCTTGATCAGATTGTATGTTATGGGGGTAATAACCAGCTTGCTTAAAAACATCCCGCATTGCTGCACATATTTCAAGTCCTGTTTTATTTTTTATTGGTCTAGCCCAGACAAATTTAGAAAAGCAATTTATGCATACTAAAATGTATCTATACCCCAAATTATATTTTGATAATTGTTGTATTTCAGCTAAATCAATCTGCCATAGATCCTTAAAACCTTTTATTAAGGTTTTTCTTCGCAGGAAATTTTTTCTTGCAGGTTTATATAGCTCATTAACCACTTGAACTTTTTGCTCACTAGCCATCGTTAAAATAAATACTTTATTTTTTCAATTCAAATGGGTGTATGATATTCTATGCGTCCATCTGACCAAATTATTGGTTACAAAGCGGATTCAAGTGGGTGATGTTTCAAAACTTTTCTTTCTATGGCACTCAATCTCCCATGTAAATTTAACAATAGTTTACCACTTGTCGATTGTTGCGTTTTTATTTTTTCTAAATTGGTTCTTACTGCATCAACAGATTCTGCTATAGCTAGCTTTAGTTCTTCAACTAGTTTGTTTATACGATTTTCCAGAAATTCTAGATTGATAGCGTCTTTATGATCTACAGCATCTGCTATATTACATAAACGTTTGTTCTCAATGTCGAAATCATTTTTAGCGGTCAACTTAAAACCATTACCCTTCAATCCTTTTATATATGTAATTTTGGAAGTTTTTTTTATACGACCAAACTTGTCAATCGTGTTCTTTACACCTCCCATGTTAGATAGTAACTGAACAATATATGCTACAATCAAAAAGTGAGTCCTAATATATAACCTTTTCTTCTCTTAATTCTTCAATTATAGACAAAATTTCACCATCATGACCAGTATGCCCAGCCATTTTTGAGCTCCATAATAATCGCAAGCGACTAACTAATTCTTTAGCAGTATTCCAATATACATAGTTTACTTTATTATTATTGAATTTTTTGAGATTTGAAATTTTATTTCTGGTAAAACCAGAACCTTCTTTACTTCTACCATGTTTCGGTGTTAGAAGTGGTTTTATAAAATTTGTAAATTTTACAGATCGGCTGGTATTTACCCCATATATTTTATTATATTCATTGTAATAGGCATTTGACAAATTAAGTATTTGCTTATAATCGCTGAGTGCTTTTGGGCTAATGTCGCCAATGTTTGACACACTTGGTTTTTTAAAAAATAACAAATCGTATAAATCACGATGAGCAGAAAATGCCCCAATCATATTTTTTTACGCCAAAGAGTTATTAGTTTATCTGGAAATTTTATTGTAGCATTACCTATCTGAAAATTATCATTGTTGGAATTGTACCTAACACCATATATGGTGTCATAGATAGATGGGTTTGATTTAAGCCCCTCCATATAGATTGTAGATATAGAATTTAAATCTTCCCCAATATCTTGTCTCAGTGATTCATCCATAGCTTCATTGTTGACACTCTTTTTAGGTGATAAATGAGAACTTGCATCTGCATTAAATGATTTTTGACTTTGATTAGAGTATGAGGATATTGGTGTATCCGGCAAGGGTGGTGAAGCTGAGAGGTAAGATTCATGATGAGATTTATTTCCACCATCACCATCTTCCGAATCATCAACCATAACATTGGCTGCAACTCTCTTTGCTTTTTTTGCTTCCACAGCTATCAAAGGTATACTACTATATATTACTACTTGTCCTTTTTACAATTGCTGCATTTTTAAAATTTTCTGAAATTTTTGATAATGGTTTTGAGATGGGTTCATAAAATTTCTCAAGATTTGTTTGATTTTGCGACTCTTCATTTTTTAAAAATTTAAATTTTGTTCTTACTGCATCAGTCATAGCAACAAGATCACGTTTTAAATCGATCGATCGATCGATCGAATTTGACATTTTTTTACAAATAAGATGTTTGCAGTTGTTCGTTCTAAAAGCAACTAAAGTTGTTGCTACACATTTATTAAACATATATGTAACTATCAAATCCTTTTCTATATCTGCCATTGTTTAAATCTGCATCTTTAACAATAACTAGAAAACCATATTTATCGTCCCAACATTTTCCACAGATTTCTTGAAACTTAGTAAAAGTAAAGTCTGGAGAAACGTGATCTGAAAAAATATGTCGCAGATTCATTTCATCTTGTTTAAATACTATTATGAAATTTGAATTATCTCGAACTAGCTGTTTTGGTACTCTAGAGTAAGTCTGTGCTAGGTAAAAACAATCTATATTTTTATGCCTCCCCATACTGTAGTATGATTTTATTACACTCTGACCATCGCAAATTACATCATCGAAAATAAATATCGAATTTGGTTTTGCCTCAGATGGTGGTATAACGCAGGATGTATCATTAAATGTGTAGTATCCAAGCCCCTCAATTGGCGATAAAATTTGCTTTAAAAATTCATATTTTGATTGAAACAATGATTTGGAGTATATATATACATTTTCAAATTTTAATCCTAGTGGGTGTGTAATAAGAGTGATAAGCACATTGGTTTTACCACAATTTGATGGCCCAATTATTAATCCAACAATGAGTAACAAATAGCATGATGGCGCCTCCAGGATCAAAATATTCCGGAGGTAAAATACCCGACCACTCGGATCTCCGGGCGTCGGGTGATCCTGGGGGTCCTTCATGCAAAGATATTAAAAGAAGACCAAAAACTCAACTCAGAATTGATTTTAGCAATATAAGAGGATTAAGTACCAACATGAATTCAGTTCACCAACATCTTGAAGAACAAAGACCTGACATCCTTGTTCTCACTGAAACTAAAATCAGTTCTGCAACACCTACTGTGAACTATCTTTATCCCGGCTATGACCTACACCACCGATTTCGACATAATTTTGGGATCTGTGTGTACATTAAAAATGACCTTTCATGTCATCGAGAGGAGAAGCTAGAACCAGCGAACCTCGATATCATATGGCTGAAATTCACCTCAAAGTCATCGACTAAGTTCATTTGCTGCCTATACCGACCGCCAAGTAACACCGAGTATCAAAACTTTTTTGCGACATTATCCGAAAACTGTGATAGTATACAGTCTAACTATCCACATGCGGAAATTGTTTTTTTAGGCGATTTCAACGTCCACAATATACCCTGGCTAAAACACCACAACAAAACAGATAATGAAGGCAGGGAAGCAGAAGCTTTTGCCATAAGTTGTGGTCTAACGCAGCTTGTCGATGAACCTACCCGTATCTCAGAAAGGGGTGAATTTGCAGCGCTTTTAGACTTGTTCCTAACTACAAATCCTGACTTGTACACAATTCAAGTAGATCCCCCACTTGGTTCATCCGATCATAAACTTATAAGAACAAAGTGCGAAATGTTCATACCGCCAAGCCAATCATCACTTCCTCGTAAAATGTGGCACTATAAATCGGCAAAATGGAATGACCTTAAACAGTTATACCTGGATTTTCCATGGCAAGAGGTTTGCTTTAAAACAGCTGATCCCACTATTTGTTGTAATGAAATAACAAAAGTAATCTTATCTGGAATGGATGCATATATCCCACATACAATAAAACGCAGAGCTAATGCAAAACCTTGGTTCAACAGCCAGTGTCAAACGGCTGTACAGAAAAAACACAGAGCATATAACCTTTGGAAACGACAACAAACCGCTCAAAACCACACAGAATTTATAGAAGCCAGAAATAGTTGCAAAATTACTATTGACGCCGCCAAAGAAACATACAATCAAAGAATAAAAAACAGGTTGCTGAATTGTCCAAGTAGTTCTAGGTCCTTTTGGTCTCTTGCAAAAGCCGTTGGATCAAACTTCACCAAGTCATCCATACCACCACTTACAGATAAAAATATTCACTTAGCCACAACATCAGAGGAAAAAGCCGATATGCTTGCCAAAATCTTTTCCTCCAACTCAAACCTAACAGTGCCAAATGGAAAAACTCCACCGTTCATTGAAAGGGTTTCCCAAAGTATGCCAGAGGTACCCTTTTGTCACAGAGAAATACGAAAATCCCTTAAAAAGTTGGATACAAACAAAGCAATGGGTCCAGATGGCATTCCCGCGATAGTACTCAAAAATTGTGCTAGTGAACTCACACCAACTTTCGCCAAATTATTCAATTTATCTTATAGGCAAGGAGTATATCCATCATCATGGAAGTCTGCCGCAGTACAACCCATTCCAAAGAAAGGAAAAAAGACAGATCCGTTAAACTATAGACCAATTGCTCTACTTCCGCTGATATCAAAAGTAATGGAAAGAGTTGTGAACAATCACCTAACCAAGTACTTGGAAAAGTACAAAATTATCAACGACAAGCAATACGGATTTCGAAAATATAGGTCAACTGGCGATTTACTTACATACGTCACTCACTTATGGCAAAAAGCGATTGAGTTGCGAGGTGAAACAAGAACAATTGCCTTAGATATATCTAAAGCATTCGATAAAGTCTGGCATGAAAATCTGCTCAACAAGCTCAAAGCAACGGGATTGTCGCCGAGACTTTGCACTTGGTTTGAAAGTTACCTTAAGGATAGATCCATTTATGTTGCACTGGATGGCCGGAACTCCAACTCTTACCAAATAAATGCTGGTGTGCCACAGGGAGCAATCCTTTCGCCAACACTTTTTCTGATTTACATAAATGATCTCATAGATAAAACAGTAAATCCACTTTATTGCTTTGCAGATGATGGCAATGTAGTCTCCTCAGTCATACCACCCACATGTCTCTCCGCACGTGAATTCCATTACCTTAGACTAACTGAAATATCACAGATAAATAACGACTTGGAGATAATAGAGGACTGGGGCAACAAAAACCTTGTACAGTTCAACGCGCAGAAAACCCAAGCAGCCCTGTTTTCGAAAAAGACCAGCACCGGTGAGCCAAATATCATGCTATCTGGAAGTGCTGTCGCATTGCAGAGCCAGTTGAACATCTTAGGAGTCACTGCAGAGACCAACATGTCTTGGCACAGTCACGTGGCAGATATAGCTAAAAGGGCGTCCCAAAAGCTTGGGGTGCTATTTCGTACAAGACATCTGTATACACCAAGCCAACTGCTGATACTCTACAAAGCCCAGATTCGACCAACTATGGAGTACTGCTCACATATATGGAGTGCGGCACCCAAACATACCTTAATGCTTTTGAACACCGTGCAAAAACGAGCTATCAAGCTGATCAATGACCCCGCACTTACCCGTAGCTTGGATAGTCTCGAACATCGAAGAACTGTGGGCGATCTATCTCTCTTCTACAGGTATTATCACGGAAAATGCTCTGAAGAGTTGGCACGTATGATCCCCCCGGGAGTAGCACCTACTAGGCGAACACGTCAAACAGACGGTAACCATCAATTTATTGTCAAAATAGAGGCACCAAGAACCTCATTATATCAGAATTCATATCTCTGGAGAACAGCATCGCTGTGGAATAAACTCCCTGCGACAGTTTTCCCTGCAGGTTACAACCTGAACCGTTTCAAAACCAACACGCACCAACATTTCCGCGCACTTGCCGCTTCTCGAGCGTGATAGGGATCTCCTTGCGAGTGCGCATACCCGTAAAAAAAAAAAAAAAAAAAATCCACGAATGGAATTGGGTAGTAAAGATCCATGACGTTGATATGTAATACCACAACCCGTCTTTTCATCCCAATTTATAATTGAGATTCTGTCTTGTTGCTGCACTATGCGCATTTTTATATGAACTATCTTTTAGTATTTAAGCTGACTTGTATTTATATCAAAATCAGTTCGATGTCATCTATCAACAGAAAAAGTTCAGTAAAAAAGGGGCGAGGCGTATTTAATTCACTTTTAAATAAACTTCCTGTAGAATTACACATCCCGGGTTATCAATATTGTGGTCCTGGAACTAAACTAAAGACAAGATTAGCGAGAGGTGATCCTGGAATAAATGCACTAGATAGAGCCTGCAAAAAACACGATATTAGTTACTCTATTAATTTGGATAATTTAGAAAAAAGACACAAATCTGATCGCGAACTAGAAGAAAGTGCGTGGCAAGTTGTTAAATCAAAAGACGCTGGAATAAAAGAGAAGGCTGCTGCTTACTTTATTACAAATTCAATGAAAGTTAAGCGAAGAATTGGAATGGGGTTAAAAAAGATAAAATCGAAAACTCGAAAGGTGGCTTTTGGGTCTGCGATATGTCGAAACGTTCAAACAAAAATTAAATCGATCTTGAATCAAAATAAGGGGAAATTTCAAGATATTTCAAAAATTGCTTTGATCGCAGCGCGTAAGCATTTAAAAGCTTCTGGTGGAAAAAAGAAGATTAAAACCCCAAGAGTAATTCCCATTCCTAAAATGGGGGGTATTTTACCTCTTATACCAATTTTCTAGGGTTATAACTAGGGTTATCCGCCCTAGGATCATTAGCGGGTGGCGCTGCTGGTATAGTTAAAGCAATAAAAACCGTTAATCATCTTAAAAATAGTGTTGCTGGTGTTAAAAACTCTCAAATGCTTGTAGAAAGTAAAAAAAGGGGAGGTTTATACTTAAAACCGTATCGAACTGGGTTAGGACTTTATTTAACAAATCCAAAAAACTAGTAAAGCCCTTACCAGCAAGGGCATTATCAAATATTGATTTGGAAAGATATGCAAAACAATATCAAATTGCAAATTTCGTTGGTGTATTTATGAGAGATAGTCTTCCTAAAAGTGGACCTCGCAAAACTGAATCGGCCATCATAAACTTAGACAGTGTAAATGGACCAGGAACACATTGGGTTGCCTACAGAAAGAAAGCTAGAAAAGTAATTTATTATGATAGTTTTGGAAACTTACCCCCACCTTTGGAATTCATAGAATACATGTATAAAGGATGTAATTATGCCACAGAAATTTGGTATACATATAAAAACCAACAAAAATTTAATACAGTATATTGTGGTCAGCTGTGTCTACAGTTTCTCTTAAAAAATAACTTATTTTAGTAGTAATTTTATAAAATGAATCGAAATAATTCCGAAAGTGAGTATGCAAAACTAAAAAAAATGTATAAATCACTAAAAGCATTTAGCAATGCAAAAAGTTTGCTACCGATGACGAGTGACGAACTATGTGGTTTACCTAAAGAAGTAATGATAGCATGTGCACCAAACGAAATAGCTTTGGTGTGGGAGAAGTTGCCAAAAGAAGTTAAAGAAGACATTGATATTTTAAAATATCAGTATTGCTACGACCATTACTCTACAAACAACTCTAACGATCAAATTGATGGTCCACCACCAAAAAAAAATATTTTGTTGTATATGTAATGCAAACGGTTCAAAAGTGTCTAAATCTGAGGAAATTGTAGATTGTGACATTATATCCAGTTGTTGTAAGACACAGTAAAAAAAATGTCTTATACTTTTACATTAAGTGGTTATTCAAGTATTTTAAGTGCCAACTTCTATCCTCCTATAGAGACAAACAACAGAGAAAAATATGGACTGGGTCTTATAGGATTTTATTCATATAATTCAATTTTTAACATAGATGAAACTAACAATTGGTTTGGATTTAGTAAGCCAAACTGGGGAGGGCCAGTAATGTTAAAAATACCTCCTGGTGCATACGAAATAACCCAAATACATGATGCAATGCTTAAAGCTCTTCAAAAAGGTGCAAAAGATCTAGATGAAAATATTTTTAGCTTACGTGCAAACAATAGCACTTTGAAATGCGAAATTAAGTCAAAGTATGTACTTCACTTTAAGCACTACAACTCAATTGGACAGTTGTTGGGATTTGCAAATGAAGAGCGACTAAAGCCCAATGAGATTCATGAATCTTCAACAATAGTTGATATTACAAAAGTTCGCATTATAAGAGTAGATTGCAATATAACAACCGGTGCATATTTAAATTCAGAACAGGCGCACTCTATTTATGAATTTGACATTGATGTGGAACCTGGGTATAAGCTAACTAAAGAACCAACAAATATCATTTATATGCCAATTCAACCAGAGGGTCGTCAGTTTATCGACAACATTACACTAAGGATCGTGGATGATAGAGGAAAACTCATTAATTTTCAAGGAGAAAAAATAATTGTTAAATTAGAGCTTAAAAGGTTATAACGAAAATGGGTTATTGTTTTGATCATCACAGCTATCCAGTGTCGCAAAAAAAAGATGTTAAGACTTATATTCCAAATAAAAACCGATGCAGAAGCAGTAGAAAAACCATTCATGTTAAAGACTTGTCAAGGGAAAGATCTAAATTGTCCACAGAAGAAAAAGTGTTTTTGAAATCACTTGGTTTACATTAAAAAAAAAACTGTTTAAAATGATTTCAACTAGTGAAAAGTTAGAAGCATTTAATGAACCAATTTTTGAGAATTCAATTATAAGTCTGGAAGAGCATAGTTATAAACCCTATGGAACACCATCTTTTAAAAACTCAGATGAAATTCGTATCCCAATTCAATTTCAAGATCTAATTTTGGATGTTTCCGAAAGTTATATTTATATAGAAGGAAAGTTTACACCAAGTGATGCATCTAAAAGATGCTACTTATCAAATAATGCTCTTGCTTTTTTATTCGAAGAAATTCGGTATGAAATGGGTGGTGAACAAATTTGCGTTGTTCGAAAACCAGGAATTACTTCAGCACTAAAAACCATTGTTTCATTTGGAAGTAGTCAAGAAAATCTTCTTTCAACATACGGTTGGGGTTTAACAGAAGCCAATCAATGCATATTGGACAAAACAAGTCATGTATTTAGTGGAAGACTCCCATTAAAATACTTGATGGGATTTGCAGAGGACTTTAGAAGGGGCATTTTTAATCAAAAACAAGAACTGATTCTCGTAATAGCTCACACCTTCAATAATTGTTATATTGGTGAAGTTGATGCGGAAATCTCCATAGATAAAATCGAATGGAAAATCCGGCACATAATTCCAGAGGATCGTCAAAGGATTAAAATTCTATCTAAAATTAATAAGGGTGGTAATAATGTTAATATCAAAGCTGCCTATCGCATGTGGGACCTATATGAATTGTCTCTACTTCGGAGCACAGCTTCTGATACGTGGGCAGTAAGAAGTAGTACGAATTTGGAAAAACCACGATACATTATTATTGGATTTCAAAAAACTGAAAATTGCAATGCCAGAGACAAAGATGCCACAGAATTTATCTCTGCTGATTTGGCTGATATTAGATTATATATTAATTCAATAGTTTTCCCCTATGAGAGGTGGAGTCTCGATTTTTCAAAAAGATTATGCGGTCCTGCCTACTATGCATATCAAAATTTTCAAAGCAGTTACTATGGAAAAACATGTAATGAACCAATGCTTGATTTAAATAGTTTTATTCAAAACCCATTAATTGTTATTGATGCTTCGCATCAACAGGATTCAATAACCTCATCAACAGTGGATATTAAATTGGAATTTAACACCAGAAAATCTAAATTTCCAAATGATGTAAAAGTGTATGCTTTACTTATTCATGATTCCCTAATTTCCTATAATATTCTAAATGGTACTGTAACAAGGGGTTAATTTCAATGTAATTTTATTCATAATATTTTTGAATGTATTTTAATGATTTAAATGAAAATAAATGTTTTGAATTTTGTATTTTAAAATGATTTAGATATAAATATATTATTCTTAAATAAAGTTTAAATAAAACACATTTTATAGAATACTATTTGTTTTTATATTTTTATACTTATGATTAAGCTATAACAAATTTGAATACTCAATTGCACACCTATTCACATAATAAAATTGATAAGACACATATTTACTTGGAGAATAGATGGTAAATTATTCAATTAAAATAAGTGTAGTCTCCAAACTAATAAAGCTATTACAAAAATAATTCATTCTATCGATTCAACAACCATATCCAAACAAATTTTATCATATAAAATTTTTTGGAAAAGTTTAATTTTTGGAGATATTTACATAATAAAACAAATAAAAACACATTTTGTCAAGTGGGGTAGATGTCTATTCAGTTACAAATGTGTCTAGCTTCTAAACTAATAAGGCTGTTACAAAAAATAATTATTTCAATCGATTCATCAAGAATGCGTTGACATTTCTTATCATATAAAATTTTTTGCTGGACTTTAATTTTAGGAGATAATGACATAATAGCCCAATTAAAATTGTTACTATTTTAATTAAATTGATCATAACTGTTAAAATAATATTAATATCACAATAAAATTTTAACAGATCGAAAGCTAACCTATTTTTTCACAATTTTTATCTCTTAAAAATTTTCAATTAAGACGCTACTTTACAAGATATTAAGAAAAAACGTCTATTTTAAGACATGAAAAAAATTACAAGTCTCAATTTTAATTGATACTTAAAAAAAAACCTATTGGACCCCCCCTGGGGCTTTCTATTGTTGTGACATTTGCGGCTACGGTTTGCTGGACTAGCTGATCCCTCGATGTTGAGGGAATTGCTATTGGAATTGCTGTCGGAGTTGGAGCTGTTGATAAAATGCTTGTCTTCGGTTTTTTAATGTACTTTTTTTTACCAACTCTTCCATTTTTGATTTTATGTACGTCACGTTGTAGCTCCATTTGTAGCTGCGGCTGTGATTCTGGCTGTGGTTCTAGCTGTGGCCCTAGCTGTGGCTCTGGCTGCTGTTCGGCTTGAAACTCATTCCCAATATCTTTTAACAAATTGTCGATGTCTTGACTGGTGAAATCATCCAAATCAATAATTTGCTGCTTTGAATTCATTTTCTACTAATTTGAAATTCATCGTTGAAGTAAAGAAACTTTAATAGTACTCTTCTGATATTTATTTTTCTTTAAATACTTGTTGGGTGTTAGTTTAGTGGGGGTAAAGTCTACAGAAAATAATATATCTAAAAAGCGGGCAAATAAAGCAATGTTAAAGATTCTGAAGGTTAAAAAATACACATCTTTACTATAATTTTGGATTATTTTTTTCAAGGTCAAAAATACTACTTGGACTATTCGTCTCTACATATAAAAACGCAACGATCTTCAAGGTCATTCAAGGTCAACATAATGACCTTCACAACTTTTCAAGGTCAAATATACTACTCAAAATATTCGTCTCTACATAAAACAAGGCAACGACCGTCAAGGTCATTCAAGGTCATTCCCTCCTCAAAAGTGGTCCAGCACCCGCTTAAACCTACTACTGTATTTGTATAATTTTCTTTTTCAAGAAAATGTTATTGAAGTATTAATACCCCAGGTAGCAAGGGGTCATCAAATGACGTCTTTTTTTCGTCGAAAAGTGGTCATTTGGATGACCAGCAGGTCATCTACCAAAAAATGTTGTCTTTAAGGCGTCAGTTATTTGACGTTGTTTCGTAGTGTAGTTTTTGACGTCTGAAAACGTCATATATTGGTCACTACCCACACTGCACACTTTGTCCAAGGGACATACACTCATACTTACATAGATGGTGCCCCAGTCAGTACTTGACTGGATTTATACGGAATGTGGGGGTACGTATGTAAAATAAATTAAATATTAAATCAAGACAAACTTTGAGGTTTATTTCTCTTCAAGGTGGAGAGTGTAAGTCTAGGCTCCTTCTGTGGTCTAGGTTTAGGTCTATTTTGATCTGTACCTCACAGAACACCGCTGTACCTGTTCCAGTACTTCCAGGTCTCAGTTACAGAAGAGTCATCTTCTGTGTCTAAGTTCTAAGTCTAAGTTCAGTGTTCTCAACTGCAGGGAATATTTGATATATTCAGACGAGTTTAAAAAAGTCATAAATAGGTTTGTGTCTGTGTGTGTGTCTGATCTTCTAATTTGGTCCCAAATACGTCATATTGCTGACGTCTTTAAAACGTCTAAAAATGACGTCATTTTGGGTGTGTCTTTCGAACGTCATTTAAAGGTCATTTACACGTCAGGTTAGAGACGCCAATGGTCATTAAAAATGACCTGTATTTGACGTTTTAAAAAACGTGACCTTGCTACCTGGGACTGCATTCGATCAAATAGTTATTGAACAACATATTTTCAACCAAATTCCGCAAGGCAGGAAAGTTAGGTTTAGTTAAAAGAAACTTGTGAAAAATTATATATGTATACAAGGTGTTTTGAATCCTTATGTTCAAATTTTGGGAGTATAAAGTACACTTCTGTTTAGGTTTTTTTGAAAAACATACAGATAACTACTATATCTGTTGGTATACGAGCACAAGCCTGCGTTCAACAAGGAGGTGGACATTTTTTAAATATTCTTATTGACTTTTTTTAAATAAAATCATTATTTATTTACATTACGAATTTTTATTATTATCTTAACTTTAAAACAAATAAAAATGGATATCGTGGTTGGTCTGATATGAGATTTTTGTATAATCAATTTGCCCTATTCATAATTGATATCCTATAAAAAACTATTTGCAAAAAAATGTTATCTTAACGTTGCTTAAAGCAAAAATAAAAAAGGATTTGTACAGCTTATAATAGTCATAGGAAGTTTTTTGTGTCTCCTGTAAAATTTCATTTTGAACACAAAGCACTTTTTATCGAACCAGCGACGATATATAACAAAACAAAAAATGTGAGGTTATTGCACAGATTCTTGCATACCACACGAGTGCGATTTTTCATTTTCCGCGAACTGCACTTGGTGCAAATTTTTGACAGCACCGTTTCAGTGTCAGTGCACTACCAGTGCTGCACTCATTTCCCCAATGGAATACGGCATTTTAGTGTCGGTATTTATTAAATGGAAGTTAGCGACTGGATTAATAAATTTGGCTTTCGTATGTCAATTTTGAGAGGCCAGCTGTTAGTTTTCTCTGTGAATGTGTCAGAATAAAGTCGACTCTAAAATAAAGTCAGGTTTTATTCCAATAGGGACCTATTGCAATATGGCCAGGCAATAATTGTGCCGGGCACTAAATTGACATTTTCACATTGAAAAATGACAGTTGATCTTTCAAAATTGAGATACCAAAGTCGAATTTATAAATCCAGTCGTTTATTTTCCATTAATAGTGGCGTCACTATTAATTCCGGGTCATACAATACACAAAGGCCTCATTTTGAAAGAAGACAGCTGTTCTTATAATGTGAAAGTCAATATGGTGCCCAGCACAATTATTGCCTGGCCGTATTGCAATAGGTCCCAATAAGTAGGTTTACCATATGAAAACGTCTCTAACCAGGACCAGCCGTCAAAAAAATCCGGACAAAATCCGGACGCCAACATTTTTTCGATGCCACACACAAAAAATCAACTTTTTATTTAATGAAACAAGAGCGCCTAAAAAATAAAACAATATTTTTTCAAACTTTCAAAATTCAAAACTTACAAAAAAAAATAAAAAGTTAGAAAATGTTTAATGGGGGAAATTTTTCGTCTTAATAACTAATAAATAACATAATATACCTACTATTTTATAGGTAGGTACTTTTTACTGCTTTGTATTTTATTTAACAGCGTTGAATTTTCAGGCAGACGTACAAAATCGTAAAATTCTGAGCCGCTCATATTTCTTAAATTGTATGAAGTCGTGAGTATTCCTTTTACAGAAGATAAAAGCAGCCTATTTCTTTCTTTGGTCCACTGGGCAGCAATGAGTGAAAATATTCTCTCTACATTGGCATTGTGCGATGGGATTGCGAACAGAAATTCGGCTGCTTTTAGTAACTGGGAAAAAAATGTCTTCAGAAATACTTGCATTAAAATATTTTGCCCATTTTTCGTGGGTAGGCAGTTTGTGGTCATCAGAAGTAAAATTGTCTGATATGTACTTTTTTAAATTACAAAATTCGTCAAAAAATTTAACGTCATCTATTTCGACTCCTTTTGATATCAAATATAGTAATGAGGGCATAACGTCACCATCCCAATCACATTTGATAATATCATTCAGGCTTATCCATTTAAAACAATGGAATTCTTCAAATGGCTTGAGCCAGTTTTTCAAGTATTGAATGGAATTACTATACAAATCAAAAAACTCTCATTTAAGTTGGTCACATTTGCGTTCTGAACCATTTTCAATGCATTTATTTAAAATTTCGCGCACTTTTAGAGGAATGAATTTGTTAGCTGCTCTTTCTTCCAAAGTAGAAAGAACATTTTCTAAAATTGTCATTGTTTCAACCACAGAATTGTTTTGACGTTCAATTATTTCTATATTTGTGTGAAAAATAGACATTAAAGAATGAACAAGGAAAAGATAGGCTTCTGAAAAATCGGTTTCAAAAAATGATTTAAGTATATTGGGAGCATCTTGGGATAAAAAATATGCCTTAAGGGCTTCGAACATTTTTAAAACCCTTTCAATAGCGGGAAACAAAGATAGCCATCTAGTCTTTGAGTGATATAAAAGAATCTTATATTCTGTGCCCACAAATTCACAAAATTCTTTAAGTGATTCAACTCGTGAAATAGTTGAACATTTTTAGTACTATGCTTTCTATATCAATTTTTAATTTATCACAGCTATAGTGCACTGCATTATTAATAACATTAGATGGGCAACCTACACCAACCAAATTTGAAATAATTTTGGATTTTAATTTGTTAAAAACGTTATTTTGTCCTTTCCTATCCATGCCACCAAAATTTGGATTGCAGTTGTCTCCTGAAAATGCTACGCATTTTTTTCTAAATTGTTTGTTTTCAGAACATCTAAAAGTAGCTCAGAAATTGTTTCTGAAGTTTCGTTTGGAGCGCTTCTAATGTCTAATAATTTAGTTTGAATTCCTCCATGTTTGAAATCAAAATATTGTACCAGCATTGGAAACATTTTTATTGCATTATGATTGCTCGCGTCCGTAGCCACACCAATAAATGATAACTTATTTATTTCCTGAAGAGTCAGTTCAAGAGTATGTGGTCCGATTACGTTATTCACAATTGCCTCCACCTTAGTACGTCCACAGCTAACTTTCTTGGCTATAGTCGAATCATGGTATATTTTTTTGTTTAACTAAAACCAAAAATATACAAGTAAAAAACTGACGTCATTATAAAAAAACTATACAAACATAAATTAATACTCAATTATAAATTTACCTTTGTTGTGCAATCCATGGACATATAAGATTGATGAAACCGTATGGAAAGCCAAGGTTGCTTCAGCGGCTTTTATTGGCTTGGTTTCTCCAGAAGTTACAACAAAATTTTGAAGACCGGAAATTCCTGCTTGAGCTTTTAACATGTGTTTGTGCTTATCCTTTCTCATGTGCGTTTCAATATCAAGCCTGCCTTTATGGGCAATTGATAGTACAGAATTACAAACATTGCAAATTACCTCGCTTGTTGTTTTTCCTTTCTTAAAAGATGGATACAACCGTAACATTTCATCCGAATAGGTGCATTTTCGTTTCGGCATTTCGAAAAACTATTATTAAACCGAAACGTTTAAAACAATGAGTAATTTGTGTAAACGTGAATTACGTAACACAACAATAAATAAATGCGAAAATAATATGTATGTGTGATTCCCCAGAATACAGCTTTCTAGGACTGCCGTTGCCGCTTCCTTCCGCGCATGCCTGATTAGTAGTGGTGTGCAAATACTATCTACTCGATACTTTAATATCTAATACATGGGCGGATTCGAAGTAATCGAATCTTTCGACGCCAAATACTCGTTATTCGAATCCCGAATGGGACCGAAGCCGAAGTTTTACTTTCGTATCAATCGTATCGGCGTAGGCCGTATGAGTACCGAGTTTTGAGTACTTGTAATCATTTGGACCGATATTTATTTACTTAAATTATTAAATGAACTATTGCGAATACGTATACGATTGACAACATACAAAATCTCAGTATTTATGGATTTACGGATAATATAATGATTACTTAGTACCGAATACAAAATATCTGATACTCGAATAGGAAGTATTAGTACCTACTCGATACTTGGAAAAGTAGTCGTTGCACATCACTACTGATTAGGCAACCGATTGACACACTGACGCTGCACCGTTTTATTCCTCTAAAAAGGCGGCTACTTTAAAATCCGGACGTTTATGAAAAATCCGCCCGGACCCACCCGGACGTAGTAAAAATCCGGACATGTCCGGATTAATCCAGACGTCTGGAAACCCTACCAATAAGTCCCTAACAACTTACCGGTAAGCCGTGGTAACATATAAAGCAATTTTTGCGCCTTCCGGTTCCCACCCAAGGACTATTATGCCGTATTCCATTGGGAAAATGAGTGCAGCACTGGTGGTGCACTGACACTGAAACGGTGCTGTCAAAAATTTGCACCGAGTGCAGTTTCAATGGAACACGCGGAAAATAAAAAATCGCACTCGTGTGGTATAAGGTCACTATATCACGAAGTTCCTAACATCGTGATATAGTGACCTTAGTGTGGTATGCCATTATGAGCTGTGGAACTTCTTTTTTATTCTTGCTTTAAGCAACGTTAATATAACATTTTCTTGCAAATAATTTTTTATAGTATATCCATTATGAATAGGACAAATTGATTATGCAAAAATCTCATTTTTGGAAAAAATGCCACACAACCTGTAGTTTTATCAGGCCAACGACGATATCCATTTTTATTTGTTTCAAAGTTACACGCCGATAAATATTATCCTAAGATAAATAAAATTCGTCAAATAAATAAATAATGATTTTATTTAAAAAAAGTTAATAAGAATATTTTAAAAATGCCCACCTCCTTGTTGAATGCAGGCTTGTGCTCGTATACCAACAGATAGAGTAGTTATCTATATTTCGCGCTTGTTTTTCAAAAAACCCTAACCAGAAGTGTACTTTATGCTCCCAAAATTTGAACATAAGTATTCGAAACACCTTGTATACATATATAATATTTCACAAGTTTCTTTCAACTAAACCTAACTTTCCTGCCTTGCGGAATTTGGTCAAAAACATGTTGTTCAAAATCCATTTGTTCGAAAGTAATATTAATACTTCAATAACATTTTATTAAAAAGGAAAATTATTTAAAAACATTTCCTTCAAACAAAAAATTGTTTGAAAACATTTTATTAAAATTTTTTTGTTCAAAAACATTTTCTTTGAAAGTCATTTTTTTTCATAAGGAAAATTGTTCAAAAAAGTTTTTGAAGAAAATATTTTTGAACAAATTTCCATTCAACAAGAACATAACCTAACCTAACAGCTAAACGTAAGGGTGTTTTAAAATACGATAAAAATGGCAAGACATGTGCCTCAGCGCTAATGGGGTTTCGTCCCCCTTGTTCTTTTTTTGGACAAAATTGAGGCTACTTGAATTTATTTATGAGAAATTCTACAGTGCTCATCTCGAGCCGAAAGTGTTTCTTGAATTAAAAAATACATTTATTTTTACTTATAATCATAGCTGCCAGAAAACCCCAAGTGTCGGAAAATTAGCCCCAGGGCCCCAGTCAACCAACTCCATACAAATCTACTTACCTGTTTGTTGTTAAATCGGTAAACCACATTTTCAATACAGTTTTTTATTTTTGGGGTTTCCATTCTCATTGTTTTTATTGCACAGAACTGTTCTTCTTCATCTTCATCGCTGCTACTACTTAGCAGCGAAGAAAATAATAAAAAATCGCTAACAACTTTATTTTCACTCATTTTTACGTCCCACGACAATAATAAGCGTTTAAAATTAATGGCGGGAAAAAGTTTTCGGTGCGGCACGAGCCCTCAGAGCCGGTGTCAAAAAAGCCGCACTCAGTGCAAAACTGAATTCATAAATTCCTCAATGGAATACGAAAACTGAAAAAGTGCATGTCAATGGAATGCAAACACCGAGCCAGTTGTGCACTAGTGCTGCACTCATTTCCCCAATGGAATACGGCATCAGTGTCAGTGCACCACCAGTGCTGCACTCATTTTCCCAATGGAATACGGCAATAGAGAAAATCTGTAAATGTCATCTGTTTAACATCAAAACAAAGATTTTTTCCAAATTTTTAAAAGTTTGTTCTTCAAAAACGGAACTTTAATTTTTTCAAGCTCAAGGATTTTAATCAGTTTTTTTGAAAATGTACTTATCCCAAACCTGTCAGCTAAATTAATAAAAAACCTAAAATGTCTCCCGAATATGCAGAAATGGTAGCAGCCATTGCCTTTGGTGTGCTGTCTGCCCTTTTTGTCAGTGCCTTTATTATTCTGGTGGTGATCTGCCGCAGACAAAGGTTTTTCTGCAAAGGATCATACTTAGATAATTTGCAGGAAGCTTCTCGGTAAGTTTCTATAAAGCAACCTTTGAAGCTGAGGGAAAATTTGTGGGTGAGAATCACTGTACATTTTTCTGGGAATTACACCCAGTGTTGCCAGGTTTGAAAGCTTTCCTTCAATATGAAGGGTTTTAAACAACATTTTTGACTATTGAAGTATTGAAAATGTTTATCTTAATTTGATGGATTTTGAGGCAAAGTTATATATTTTGCAAATATCCAATAATTTGATGAAACTTATATATGTAAATTTAAATACTTTATTTTGAATTTTGGTTTTATAATTTATGATTAGGGTTATAAATCATTTTTTTGTTTAGTTTTTTCTTCCCTTTTAATTAAAACAATTTGTTCATGGTATAAAGTTTTTTTAGCTCACACATATACTATACTATAGTAGTGTGAGCTATGGTGATCCTAATTTTTTTGAGAAAAAAAAAGTTGCTCCGATTTCAAAAATTTTTATATATCTTTGCGTTTCAGATGATTTTGAAACTTTTTTGTTGCGCCGTCTGTCTGTCTGTATGTCTGTCTGTCTGTCTGTGTGTCTGTATGTCTGTCTGTAACGACCAACGCGCATAACTCAAAAACACCTTGGCCGATTTTAATGAAATTTGGTACCTAGGCTGGGTCTTGGGTCGTGATGGTCCCATTTAAAAATGAACAAGATCCACCAAACACAAACCAAATAAAAGGGTGGGGGTAGATTTCAAAAATTAGAGTTTATGTGAAAATATGGCATGTGTGATATTAAACGAAAGGTAATTGATAAACAAAATACATTTTAATTTATTTTAAAAAAAAGGGTGGGGGTATATTTTAAAAATTAGAGTTTAAGTGAAAATATGGTGTGTGTGATATCAAACGAAAGGTAATTGAGTCCGGACTTTAACAAAATACATTTTAGTTTTTGTTTTTTTTTAAGGGTGGGGGTAGATTTCAAAAATTTGAGTTTAAGTCAAAACATGGCTTGTGTCTGGAGTCTGGAGTTGAATAAAATATATTTTAGTTTTTAGTTATATTAGCTCACACATACACTATAACTGTAGTACCTAGTGTGAGCTTAGGGGCCCATATATTGGCAGAGTATTTTGTTTGGTGTTGACCTCCCACTTGGTACTGTTTTGAAGTTAATAAAGGGTTTTTGTCACTTAGTTGAAGGAAAGACATCAGAAAAGTCTGCCAACACTCATTACACCTGGGAATCACATGAAAATTGCTGTAATCACCAAAAAATTACTAAGAAACTCCTGAAAATTACTGGGAATCATAACAAAAAAGTGGAAATCACTGTACATTTTTTAGGGTAATTTTCCCTCGTTTGGAGCAGCAATTGCATATGGAAAGGAAGTTTATTGATTGGTCATTTTTTTCAGCACTTTTAAAGTACAAAGACAAAATACAGTAATAATTATGCAGTATATGGTTTTCTTTTGTATTGAAGTATTTCAAGTATGCATGCACCACTCCTTTAGGTAACTTTGTCCTTTATAAATGTGACATTAATTGACAGATGTCACAAGATATTTTGAAGTCCAATTTTGATCTTTTGCAGACATTTTTATTTGTGTTACTTTCATTATCCTTTATTTATCTGCCAAAAGCCTGTTTTGTGTTCTCTATGCAAAATTAATTAAAAAGTTCCTAAAACAACTAGGGAAAGACTTAAAAACCAATACCAGTGAAAAACTGCCAGGAAAATATAGGATTAGGCCAGTGTCTACTGTGTACTTCTTTTTACACACATCACAGAACATTGATGACTTTTGGTTAGTTGGTAAACACTGTTGCTAACTCTTTTTTTATACAACTCTTTATTAGCTAAAAAAATATAGCTCTTACAAAATCTGAGTACAATCATAAATACTTCACCTATAATAATAATTCAATAAATTGATGTAGTTAAAAATAAATAATTTTGTATATTTTTTATTTTTATTTATTTTACTATTTTTAGTTTAACATTGATAACAAATTGATACCTACAACTAAATGTTTTCCACAAACACAAATATTATCAAATAATCGGCAAAAATCCATAATAAATGACAGCACAAATGGAGTTACTTTATTTTATCACAACTGTCGTGGCTTAAAAACTAAATTAGATACTCTACAAATTAACCTTCTAAACAGCAATCATGATGTAATAGCCTTAACAGAGACCTGGCTTAATGATAAATTTTATACATCAGAATTTTGCCCAAATGGTATGATCACGTTCAGAAAAGACAGAAACAGTTTACTGACAGGGAAAAAAGATGGTGGGGGTGTATTTTTGGCTTTAAAGAATACTTTTAATGTTGTAGAGATTAAGATTTTTGATGACGATCAAGAGGCTATTTGCTTGCAAGTTAGTCTAAACAATAGATTTTTATATTTAATTTTAGTTTACATTGTACCTAACAGCCCTCTGGACGTATATGAAAATTTTTTTGAAAAAATAGAAATAAACATAATAGGTAAGGTGAATTCAAACTTTATTATAATAGGTGATTTTAATGGGTCAGGTTATATAAATGAGTTTGTAACATCTTAATTTTGCCATTACATTATTTTTATTTTTGGGCAGAAAAATGCATTAATAATTGTTTATTTAATTATTGATTTGATGTTTTAGTTATATAAAGTTCTCATTATAACGAGGGATGGGAAGGTCCGTTTCTTCCTGGCGTCCAAATTATTTTTAGCTTTGATTTAATTACTAATTAATGTTTTCGTTGACCCCGACAACACTCTCGAAACTCTGGGCTAGGGCAAAACCCATTGTTGCACACTACAGCTTTATGTAGCTAAAAGCATCACTGTGAATCTTTGAAAATATTTTGATTTTGATTTTTATTTTTAATGGGCTTTTCTATAACAATTTGGTACTTAAACAAATACAGACCTTTACTTAATAAAGTTTTAACTTTATTTTAATTTTAAGACCAAGTTACAACTCTCCTATCCTATATTTAGCTTAACTTATCTAGTAGATTCATTTGTGTGTTTCAGTAAATTTTCAATCTATCTCTGCATTGCCATTTTCGCTCCTTTTTGTCTAATTTTTGAGTATGTTGCTCTACTTCCTTCTAAAAGTAAGAACAAATTAGAATATTGTTAAAGTTGTATAGAAAATTAGATATAACTTGCCTTTTACATTATAGTTTTCATATGGTGATCACGTGGTGGTACATCATTTCATAACTTCATTATTTCTGAATAACTCCTTTATCAAAATTAACCTTTCTTGCTAAAATCCATTGGAGGAATCTCTAGTGATTGTTTTGGTACTATTGGTATCCTTCTAGCACTTGTCTATGATTTTCTATTAGACCTAGAAAATATGCTTTGTTGTATGATATTGCTAATGGGTATATCAGTATAAAGTCACTATTATTTTTAAACCTACCTCATTTTGGTAGTTTCCATGGCTGTAGTACATCATCCTGGTTATGTCTATGATTTTTCTATGACCTAGTTTGGTCTAGGATTCCTAAAATAATAGATGTTGTTGATCATTATGAATATATTAATTTATTACCTTGTATATTGTATTGTTTTGTACTTACTTGATATTATTGCATTGATTCCATCCTATTTGTTGTTCATCTTGGTTCATCTAGTCTCCTAGTTAATTATCTGGCCTATTTTTCTATTTTTCTAGCTCACATTGTACATCAGTGCAGTGCCTACTATTTAGTTCTTTTCTAACGATTCCTTAGTAATCTATGAAAATTCTTTGCTACTCTAGGAACTAGTGGCCTATGAGCAGTCTATTCCTAGTTCAATACCTACGAAATAGAAAAAGATATATGATTTTTGGCCTATTTTATTTTACTATTATTTTTGTGATGTTGTCAAAAACATTACTTACCTTGGAGGCGTAATTTTTCCTATTTACTCTGTTCATAGGAAATTTTCCTTTGGCAAATATCTTCCTTGAATAAAGCACTAATGATTTGCTATTTTTATTATATTTTTATTTATCACTACACTTGATAAAATATTGTTTTTCGTTTGAATGTTCTCTTGTTTACTGCTTTCCAGTAATTCCATTTATTTTTAGACGAAAATTTTGACGTCTATGCCAGCGTTGCCGTACTTACTTTATTTTCTTGTTCTCTCGGGTGTGAGTAAATAAAGTTAACTTTTGTAAATTAGTGGTGTATATTATTTTTCTTATTTTTAGTTCTAATTACGGTAATTAATTAATTAATTATTATTAGTGGTACTCAAGTCCAGAAAATATTAAGTATTATTATTTTTGGATTTATGAATTTGGTAAAAACTTCTTAAATTTTCTATTAAGATTTTTGATTTAGACATGTGACAGCATCGCTTCGGACGTTGACATTACTGACGTAATTATCTGCAATGCAGTTGATTCGCTTTCCCGATTTGTGGACTTCTCCCAAAAGGACTCCACCGAATGAGGTTGTCTCTTTCCGTGTGGGTTAAATTAAGACAGAAGTATTATTTTATGATTTATTTCCGATCTGATATGTTTGATTAGTTTGGTCATTTTAGAGTGTCTGCGCATCCGCGCAGTCGCAATAGCTCCTTCTCGGCCAAGAGTTGCTGGAAAACGAAGCGGCCACTTTCACCTTGTGTCCGGCGTTCGTAAAAGTCACAGCGTTTGATGGGTTTTAATTTTGTTATGGTGATTTTTAATTAATTATTTTTACCCGTTTTGATGGGGATTCTTGCCCATTCATTCTTTCATTGTGAAGATTTTATAGTTACCCGTAGATGGTATATTTTCTTCACAATATCTCTGTATAGAGGATTTTCGATTTAAAACGAACGTCGTAGTGCCGACAGCCATTTCGCGGCAAAGACGAAGGTTGTGACCCTTGAACATCACAAAAGGTAAATTAATATTTTATTAAATAATGCATCTTATTTTGCCTTTTTATTATTGATTTTTGCTAAATATAATTTTATTTACGGTAATTTATAGTAATTTTCCAGTACAAAGAAGAAAATTATTGCGGAATTTCTTAATAACCACGTGTTTGATAGACGATTTTTCCGTTAAATTAATAATTTTCTGCACGATCTTACAAAGATTGGTAATTTTTAAGACCGAAATTATTGCCATTTATTCATAAATTTAAATAAAATTGGTAGTTTCTTAATAGAATTAAAATAAAATCCATAATTCTTAATTTAAATATTAAATAAATTTAAATTTAATTGCATAAAATCTTAAATTAAAATAAAACTTCTTAATATAATTAAAATTAAAATTGGCAATTTCTTAAAATAAAAAGAAATGTTAATTTCATTTTGAATAGCAAAAAAAATAAAATTCTTCTAGAAATAATAAGAACAACTATCTGAATTTTTATTTCCCATTTCTGTTATAAATTAATAAAAAAAGGAACTAATTAAAACTTAATTTTTATTCTTAATAATAGAACAAAATAAATAACTAACAGAAGATGCTTTATTTATTGAAAATTCGTTTTCTACAAAAGTTGAACTTTTGTAGGGTTCCAAACACCGGTCCGAATTTCAAATTCTGGTCCAAATTCAAGGCTGGTTCCAAATTCTGGTCCAAATCAGATCCCAAATTCCGGTTCAAATTCTGATCCAAAGCTGGGTCCAAATCTTCGTACGATCCTGAGTCAAATTAATGGTCCGAAGTCACGTTTCAAACCTATTCTGATTTAATCCAAATGGAGCTTTTGCTGATCTGGTTTCGGAGCTGTGGTTGGCTCAGGTGACCTCAAAGAAAATAAAACAAGGTGAAAACTTATTGCGTCCGATAATGACTGAACTCCTCTTTTTTTAATATGGCTGAATTTAATTTTTAATATTACCTACCTTACATGTGAATTATTCTTGCTCATTATTTTTCTTACTGTAAACTCGAGAGTGATCACTCCGCAGGTACTCCACTATACAAATGCAAATTATAGGTGCCTTGAATTTTTATATTTAGATTTATAACATCAATTTAAATCTAAAAATGTGAATGCGCTTATCTTAGTTTTATTTTATATTTTGATATTTAAAAAAAAAATACGACGTCCTTGAATTGTAAATATATTCAACTAGTTTTTTTTTTATTATATGCTGTTGGAAAACCGATCTTCATGTCTTTTAATAATATTATAGCCCAAGTGATTGGTTTAATTTTGAAGAATGATCCATAAATTAATTAATATTAAATTTTAAATACTGGGTTGCGCAAGCAAAAAAGTGTGTAACAAGTCCTCGAATAATAATATTGTAAACAATTTAAGGAGTTTTCTGGCTTTTAACAATCTTTGTCAGTTTAATAATATTAAGAACATCAATAATGTATTGCTTGATCTTGTTTTTGGGTCTTTTGATAACATCTGTTGGTCAAACTGATGATCAAATGGTGCCAATAGATAACAACCATCCATGTTTGGATATTAGACTGTCAGTAAAAACATCGCAAAGAAACTGCAAATTAGTGCCAACAACTAAGTTTAATTTTAAAAAAGCCAATTTTTTACTAATTTATGAGCTTCTTAGGCAACAAGTTTGGGATGATTTATCAAGCTTTACTAACGCAAACCTGGCACTTGAGGCTTTCTATAAAATTATTTACAACTTATTTGAGAAGTGTGTACCTAGATCGACGCAAAAAGGTAAAAACTACCCAACTTGGTTTAACTATGAAATAATTAAACTACTTAAACAAAAACATACTATTAGTGGGTTTATGATGGTTCTGGCCCACTTTGGGGGGGGGGGGGGGCAGGGCCTTATTCGACGACCTCTAAAATCAGTTAATTTTATGAAAATCGAGCGAACGTAAGCAAAAATTGAATGAAAAAATCGAGCAATCCGCAGCTGTCGCGCTATTCTGACCATCTAGATAGAAATGATTTACTTTCAAAATCACAGTTTGGCTTCCAACAGGGTAAAAGCACAAACGATGCTATATTTTCGTTCTTAGAAAATGTATATTTGGGGGTAAACGATGGTGAATGCGTTGCAGCAGTGTTCTGTGACTTCTCTAAGGCATTTGATTGCGTGGATCACAGAATACTGTTGCAAAAACTAATACATTATGGATTTAGACACACAGAACAACAGTGGTGTAAATCCTATCTTTCAGGGAGAACTCAAGCCGTAAAAGGCGAAAATGCCAGTCTTTCTAATGTCCAAACTATAACTAGGGGCGTACCGCAAGGATCAGTGCTTGGCCCGATGTTTTTCCGTTTTTATATTGACGATCTGGCTTATTTGGACATAGAAGGAAAGTTTACCATCTTTGTAGACGATACAACGATTTTGTGGAAAGGTCCCAAAGCCATTATCCAAGACATCATCTTCAATGACATTAAGAAAATCAAAAAGTGGTGTGATTGCAACCTCCTCTGTTTCAATATAAATAAAACCAATATTTTATCTTTCCGTTCCTCTATCTCAAATATAAGCTTGGGAAATCAGAATATTGAGGTGAAAGAGTCTGTAAAATTTTTGGGTATGATAGTTGATGAAAAATTAAACTTTCATGAACATATTAATCACCTTAGTTCAAAATTATCATCAGCATGTTTCGCTATTGGAGTGGTCAAAAGGGAGCTAAACTTTGAGTCGGCAAGGATGGTGTATTTCTCCCTATTTGAGTCTCGCCTGAGATATGGTTTGGCTTTCTGGGGTCTTTGTTCAGCGGCCTTTTTTCAGTCAGTGTTTATTATCCAAAAACAAGCTATAAGAAGATTATATAATGCTAACCCTTGCGAACACTGCAGGCCTTTATTTAAAACAGCTAGAATCCTAACTCTTCCTTGTCTCTTTATACTGGCAACTGTTAGCCTTGTTCACAAGAAAAAACTGCAACAGGATAATCCTACCAACGTGGGCCATTACACAACTCGGCAATCTGAGAATCTACCCTTGCCAATTCCGAGATTAACTCTAACAAAAAATTCACTTATCTATGAAAGCATAAAACTTTATAATCACCTGCCAATTATAATTAGGAGAATTCAAAATTTAAAACTATTTAAAAAGGCAGTTCGTTCTTGTTTAGAAGAAAAAATGTTTTATAGCTGTGATGAGTATTATGGGGAGACCTTACATTTTACTATGGGTTAACGGTTCATAAATACGTTTAATTCAATGATTTTAAACTTTCAGAATGCTTATGGCTGTGATGAACTAAAGTAAGAAAACATTATGACAGAATCTTTTTAAATATGTTTGACTTTGTTTAACTTTCAAATATTAGTGTAATGTCGTCGTGTATAAAAAATTTTTTTTGTGTTTTTGTTGTTGTGCTGGGCCATTGTTTGGCTCTGTTAATGTTTTTATTTTTGTGTTTTTTTATTTTTATTCAGTCTTAAATATATAATTTGAAAATGGGTACCGAGATAAATTTAGGAAACTTAAGAATTTGGTAGATAATAAGAATATTTTTTGCTTTGTCAATAAGATTTACTCTTCCGACAATAAAGCTTGTTTGAATTGAATTGAATTGAAAATTCGACGACCTCTAAAATCAGACAATTTTACGAAAAACGAGCGAACCGTAGCAAAAATTGAACGAAAAAATCGAGTGAACCGAAGCAATCGACCTCTAAAATTAGTTAATTTTACGAAAATCGAGCGAAAGTAAGCAAAAATTGAATGAAAAAATCGAGCAAACCGAAGCTGTCGCGCTATTCGACGACCTCTAAAATCAGTCAGTTTTACGAAAAACGAGTGAACCGTAGCAAAATCGACCTCTAAAATCAGTTAATTTTACGAAAATCGAGCGAACGTATGCAAAAATTGAATGAAAAAATCGAGCAAACCGAAGCTGTCGCGCTATTCGACGACCTCTAAAATCAGTCAAATTTCAAAAAAAACGAGCGAACCGAAGGAAAAATTTATTGAAAATGTGTTACTATAGTCAAAATAATAAAAAACCAGAAGTTCTAGCCCAAGTAAACTCTTGTGTTTTTTAGACGATATTGAGAAAAAGCAACGAACCCGCGTGTTACCCTTGCATCAAATTGAGCTAACCGCGTGCTACTATAGTTGAAATTATAAAAAGCATAAAAAAATTATAGAAAATCCCAAAGTTTAGATGAAATTGTGAAAAAAGCGACTAACGGCGTGTTAGCATAAATATCAATTTAGAAATGTGACTAACCACGTAGTGAAAAATATAAAAAAGGTTAAAAAAAAAACTAAATTCTAAAGATGGAATTTGTCCAAACGATGTGTTTACATGGCCTTCATAAATCAAGATGTATTTATTCGTTTTAAATTCTTCTCTGTAGGGTTCTACTTCAAGCGATATGCGTGTCGGTAGGTAAACATCAAAGCTACAGTTTTCCAAAACAGCAATAATGGAGCAGCCGAACGCAACTTTGATGGATCTCAGATGATTTATAATGTATTCTTTACCAATTTCCAACTCTGATATGCGTTTTGTCTGCCGCAGTTCAAATTTAGCTACAGCGTTTAATCTGGCTAAATCCATTTCGAAATGTAGAATGTGGACTTGGAGCAAACCTCTCACCTTATATAGGGCCCAAACAAACCTAAAGTATATCTCTTTTCAAATTCCATGAGTTGTGTGACTTGTCCATTCCAAGCCATTTAACATAAACCTTGTCACCTTTTCGTCTTAATACCTTTTCAACGAGGTAAACACCACCAAATATCCCGAATATTTGGTCAGTTGTAATTCTTCAGTATAAAATCCACCCCTAATTTCGGAATTCTGTTGGTCTTCAAGCAGGTATGTAATGGGATTCGTCTGAACTACTTTTCTAATTCGAAAAACCTCATTGGACCAGTTGGGTGTATAACCCTTTGTAAAGGCCTGTCTCTCTTTGCTGATACGCACATAGTCTCCAACTTTAAATTTTATTGATTTTGGATCTGGAAGTTTTATTGATGGGTAGGACGTTCTTAAAATATATTTCTCATTTTTGTTAGACACTTTGCTGGAGGCCACACCCGTTGTCGAATGCACAGTGGCGTTGTACTTGTTTACAATTTCATCCAAAATATTTATCCAGTTGTAGTTGCCTTGCACACTAAATTTTTTCCACATTAAATTCTTTAGCGTGCGATTTACCCTTTCAACAATTGAGGCTTTCATATTGGAAAAAGTGTGATAATGGTTGATATTATAATCTTTTATGAGTTTTGAAAATCTTTATTAAAAAATTCCTTGCCCCTATCCGTATGTAAGTTTTTTGGTGTTGATGGCGCTTCTTCCAAAATGGATTTCATCGCCTGAGATACATCCGCAGAGGTTTTACTTTTCAAAGGACGTGCCCATACAAACTTGGAAAATGCATTTATTACAATTAAAATAAATCTATGTCTTCTGTTTGTTCGTTCATATGGAATCATGGAAATCAAATCAGCCTCCCATAAATCATTCAATCCCTTGATGTTAACTTTTCGACGAAAATATTTTTTTCGAGCTGTTTTATGCAGTTCATTTACCACAATTTCTTTCAAAGACATCTTGAAGGCAAGTGAAGAAATTATGATTGTATTGGATACTTAAGTAGTATAGTAGCAATAAAATCAGTGGAGGAAGTTGCTGCTTCTCTCTCAAACGAAATTTTATCATTTTGTTTCAATTTTATATCTTGCACATTTGTCGAATCATAATATTTTACATTTTCGAGCTCGTCTTCAACGACCATAATCGTGGTATTGGGGTGAAATTTTGCAAATTCAATTTGTGCTTCTCTCAAGGGCATGGTATAATAAACACTTTTTAACGAAAATATAAAAAATTTATTTTCTTGCTCCATATGTTTTCCCACAAAATCTAGCGGTAAATATCCATAAAATGTTTTATTCTCTTGCTTCAAATTAGATATTTTTTGTTCCATATTTTGTACTTTAAATGCAATGTCATCTTTAAAGTTTTTTATACTTTGTGTGAGTTGGATCTCTTTTGACGATACACTATTTTGTAAATTTTCTTGTAGTTTAGTAATTTTTTCATCTTGATTGTTGACAATTATTTCAAACTCGGAAAGTTTTTTGATTGTTTGTTTATAACTATCTTTATAAGCAGTTTTCAATTGCGAATGTTTATCTCTAATCTCATCTGTGCTTACAGTCAAAAGTGATTTTACACGTTTTAAATCATCTTGAAATGTTTTTAACTTTTCACTTAAAGCGCTAACATCTTGATCTATTTTATACTTTGCAATTTCCAGTTTTTCATCAAAGTTGCCATCTTATAATTTAAGACTCGCCCTCCATAATGTATCATATTGTATCTCCAAGTTTTTAACTTGTTCGATGTAGCCACTAATCGATTTATTTAATTTTGTTATTGTTTCGTTGTTGTGTGCAATCTGATCTTTAATTTTACGTTCGAGATAATCGATTGTTGAAAATTTTTCATGAAAATTTTTCTCAAGTTGATCTTGTTGTGCTTTTAATTTTATTTTAACAGTCTCTAAAAATTTTGAATTTAAAGACTCCTCATCAATTTTTGGTATATTTTCAAGCTGGGTTTTTAACATGGAAAGATCACGTTCTAGTTCACCATTTTTTTTTTGCACATCCGGACTTGTTTCTGAAACGTTTCTAATTGAAATTTCATTTACTTTTTGACTTAGTTTATTAACATTTTCCATTAAACCTGAGCTTGTTTCAAGACATTTTTTAATTTGTTGATTAAAACTTTCAATATGTAATTGATTTTGATCGTTAATAATTTCTTGAAACTGTTTTTTAATACTGGTTTCTAAATTTTTTAGGGCATCAGTTGAAATTTTGTCGAGATCTGAAAGCTGTGTTTTTAATGTAGCAAGTTGGGTTTCGAATTGATTTATTTTATCCTTTTCCAAGCCATCGTTTGATAAAACCTGCTTGCATTTCAAACCAAGTTCATCCACAACTTGTAAATCAGAATTTGTTTGCAAAATTTTTTTAACTTTGTCATCTAGCTCTTTAAATTCCAAATGCTTCGTGTTGTTGGTAGTTGCAATTTGTTGAATATTACCATTAATTTTGTCTTGAAAATTTGTAAAACTACTTTTAAGAGTATTAAATTTTGTAAGGAAAACTGTAAAATTTTGTCCATAACTCTCTAATTCTGTTTTGTTTCCATTTTGAAAATTTTTAAGCTCACTTTCAAGAATATTTACTTCTCTTTTTAATAAAGTTATATCATTAGTAACATTATTTTGTTGACCAACAAGGTTTTGAAGGGATACTATTTTTTCAAGGTTCACATTGATTCGATTTTTTAAATCATCCACAATTTTATTCTGGTCTTTAAAAGTAGTATTTAGTATATCTGCTTTAAGCTTTTTCTCCCTTTCCAACAAGTTGTCTTCTTTAACACAATTTTGTTGCACATTGCCCAACTTTTCATCGGTTAATTTAATTTTTTTTCGAATTTCTGACATTTCATAGTCGTTTGACACCATTCCTCTCTTTAAACCTTCAAAGTCAGAGCTTTGCGGTTGAAGTGTTTTCGAAACATTTGACAAAACTCTATTTTCCAAATCGCTCTGACTAATGTTGTATTGAATATTTTTACCTTTTCTCGAAACATGTCTCCAGAACTTGTCCACCGTCATGGTTGTAAAAAACTAAATAAACTTATCTACCTGTATACATCTCTATTTATACTAAAATTTTACGCTCTCTAAGCTCTTCCAATATTGATTGTATTTCATTTGTGTGACGATCATTCCCGGCTGTTTGTGACGCTATCAAAAGTTTCAATCTTTCCACAATTTCATTTGGATTATCATAATATACATAGTCTATTTTATTGTTCGGCAAGAGCATAGATCCACCTTTTTTCTGTAAAGTACTTGAAGTAGATTGTACTCTAGGTCTTAAATTTCTCGGAGGAAGTGGTTTATTAAAAGAAGCAAGTCTTTCCCGATTTTGTGGGGGAAGAATTTTCTTATTAATCAAATATGGTCTAATTATTTGATTCCATTTGGAAACTTTTGTACCTTGAATCTGATCCTGGGGGTCATAATTTCTACGGTAGGCATTGGATCTTGATAAAATATCCATATATTGATCTAAATCATCATTCCTATAAGCCGCTGGCTCTTTTTTAAACAACAACTCATATAAACCAACAGTACCGGGGTAGGTTAAACCATTGACTGAAACATTTTTACCTTTAAAGTTTAGCTCAGATTTACCTAAAAGAAACTTCTCATTATCAACATCGTGACAGATTCCATAGGTCATCGTAAACAGGAAGTCTTGTTAAGTTTAATCTACTTTCACTTATTTCGTTAAGTGTTCTATCAATTTCTTCACTGGTATTACCATTGTTTTGAGCATCATTATCGTCGCTAACAAATGTATCTTCTAAAAAACTGGGCATTGTAGGTGTCAACATTGGTTGAAATTTATACAAATTACTTCGAGCGGTAGAAGTCAATTGGACGATATGAGGAAAAGTTTAAATTTGTTTTGCTGGATGTAGAGGAATCTCGAGTTGGGGTTTTTGGTTCCGATTTAATTGACATTTCATTTTTCACTTTCGATAAAAGTTCTTCAAGAGGTTTAGTTATTGGTTTCAACTGCTTCTCTCGTTTAAATTCTGATTCAACGAGATCGGATTTTAAGGCTTGAAGTTTCTTTTTTATTGCCTTGCGAGTTTTAACAAGCTCCAAAGCTTTTCGTCTGTCCATCTTTGTTTTTAAATCAGTAATGATCAAAAGTTTGCAACTAGACCTCTTATATATGAATAAACTTGTCAAAGCCCTGTCGGTATCGACCGTTTTTAATATCGCTATCTTTGTCAACAACTAAAAAGCTATATTTGTCCTTCCAACACAACGAACAAAGTTCTTTAAATGTTTGAAAAGACAAGTCTGTGCTCACATGGTCCTGATAAATGTGCTTTAAATTGGTAAGGTCTTGCGGAAAGATAACTAGTAAGCTTAGATTATCTCTGATAAGCTGCTTTGGTATACTGGAGTAACTCTGAGTTAAATAAAAGCAGTCTGTATTTTTATGTCTAGAGAAGCAAAAATAATCGCGAATAATGCTTTGGCCACCACATACCATATCATCGAAAATAACTACAGAATTATCCTTAATTTTGTTTGGTGGAATAATGTTGTCTTCACTGTCATTCTCAAAATATCCAATTCCTTTAATGGGTTTTAAAAGATTTCTTAAATACTCATACTTGGGTTGATTTAAGGTTTTTGAATTAACATAAACATTTTCAAACCTTAATCCATTTAAATCTTCAAGTAAACTTATCATTACATTTGTTTTTCCCCCACCACTTGGTGCTACAATGACACAGCGTTTACAGCTACCTGGGAATAGTCTACCATGTTTTCGAAATTCCTCACTCGTATTATCGTAATTTTTCACTGGTAGAGTAAATTTTTGTTTTACAATCCGCAAAGCAACAAAAAAAAACATTTATTTGTGTCGAGTACCTATCTGACTAATGTTCTATTAAAAGAAAACTTGGCAACATTCTATTTTTATGGTTAGACAAAAATCCATGTCGACCAAAAATATAAAAAAACTATATGAAAGCCAAATAATATTAACCTATATATTTATCACAAAGGCACTATATGAGAGCCAAGTAAGATTAAACTATATATATTCTATATTTATATTTACCTCTGGGGACCACAGACAAGCAAGCCTCAATCTATAGCTTGGTACCAAAGAGCAACACGACGTCCACAAGAGGGTTTTTTAAATAATTCCAGGTTGTTGGTAGGAAATTGTAGTTTCTAGTTTTCAGCCAGACACATGTGTTGAGGTATCTAACAAACCGCATTAAGCGTGCAAGGGACTTCACAAACCCAGATCGATTTCTTCAAAGCACAACAAGTCCCTTTGCGATAGGAAAATCTGGTAGATCCTCAGACTAGAGGCAATTTTTCCACCTGAAAAATTGAGTTTCCCAGGAATTTTCCCCAGAACACCTTTACACTTGTGTGAGTCAGAGCTGAACTGTCCAACTGCGACGCATTACAGCGCAGGGACGCCGACTTTCCCAGCGTCCGTTGGATCCCATTGGTGGAACACATCACGCCATCATCACGCCACTGATGTGGAGCTTTCTCATTGGCCAGCCTAGTATGTCGTCATTACCAATTTTATGCTTTTAGGAAAACGCTTTAATGAGAAAAGGCCTAATTTACTTGTCATTTAGCACTACCGTCACTGTCTTGCGCAGTAGCAATGTTTACCAAAGTTTTTGTCTCAAAACCAAGCCAGCCCTCATAAATAATAAACTACACCGTCCGAGGACGCCAATCATATGAAAATTAGGCAATAAAAGGGTTTTCAGTCACCAGAAAATTAATTAGAAATTGGACATTTCACAATCAGCTGATGACCAACAAACAAAAATCAAAACAAACCACCTGGTGGTTGCTTCACAATTTTGGTTAATATAGCCTCAAACAGCTAACTTCTCGGATATTTACAACACCGATGCCAGCTTGTCTTTAATATCTTCAGATGCAACGTAAGTGACGGCAACAATATCTGAGAGGATTAAACATAAATAACAACCCTTATCAATAAATTAATCTATTATATACAATACTTTCCAGAAACGAAATACTATACTACCGTATTTGTCACAATCGGAATAAAAGATACAATTCCAGTTAGAAATTCAAAAACATCTCCTGTTAATGTATCCGGCAACACTGTAGACCAGAATCATAATAAACAAACTGCGCATGTTCATTCTGGCGCCTTTTTGGTCTTAAATTCGAACCAAACCTATGGCATAAGAAACTAAACATTTTGGACTACCTAAAAACCTATATTTTCCTTCACAAAACCCTCAGTAACTTTTATGAAATTAAATCAAAGTGCGAAAATTTTTGACAAGAAATCAGCTGACTTTCGTAATCAAAACAAGGTGCCATCTCTACGTATCTTCTGTGCTGTGATCGCGCCTGAAATTGGCCAAAAGACTCGGTGGTTCCGGACCACTGAACAACAAATAAACAACAGCAGATCAAAACAAAACAGATAAAAATATTTTTCCCAGTTTACCACAATTTAGTTATAGTTCTAGTGAGTGAGACTAGTTATTAAACTATAAATTATCATCATGAAGATTCGCACCAAAGGCAAGTCAGTGTATTTAGTGATTTACTCTAACTCTCACCAAAAGGAACATCATAAATTTATAAATATTTTAGGAGTCCACACTGTAAGAAGCAAAGTCACCCTAAGCTTATCAACAAAATACTATAGCGGAGATGTAAATAACATTCCACAGTGCCGACTACATTATTACGGGCTCAGAAGCAGACAGCCTATATTACCTAGTGCTAGAAAAACGAAAGTTGTGATGTAAAGAGCGATTTCTTGAAGGTTAGTGGGTTCTAGATTCACAGTAAAGTGTAGAAGAAAAACTTATTAGGGGTTCTCTAATAACCTTCTTAATTGACGATGTTGGCTTGTTTTTCCTCCCCAAAATTGCGTAATCCTACCTCAGTTTTGTAGGAAAACCTCGTGTAGTGGGAAACAAATCATTGTAAAATCTAGGTTATAGTAGAGTCTAAAATATACCGTTACAATTTCGCCCCCTTCCTTCAAGACGATTAACACAGTTGATCGGCCCTAGCACTGGTATGGTTTTAAGTCTTTAATATGCCATGAACCCGTCAGTACCTTGCCTGACTGTTCACGCAACTCATAAGTCCAAGGAGAACAACGTTTATGAATCATAAAAGGTCCTTTATATTTTGGAGCTAGTTTGTGAGTAAAGTACTTAGACGCATCAGATAAGACGAAATTCTTTTTCCAAACTAGATCACCAACATTATACTGAGCGTCGCGTTTTCGAAGATTATAACGATCCACATTCTTACGATTAGCTACTTCTAATCGATTCTTAATATCCAGAAACAACTTACGGAAGCCCTCATTCTTACTCATTTCTGCAGTCTGCTGGCCATCCTCTGTGGTAAACAAAGCCTTGTTATTATAATCATTACCAGAAAGAAACATATTTCTCCCAAAATTGGCAAAGTATGGAGATACCTTCGTCGTTTCTTGTACTGCGGTACGAATAGCACAAGCTAATTTTTGAAGATCCTCATCCCATTTACGATGATTATCTTTCACATACATAGCCAACATGGTCTTAATAGTTCTATTCTGTCTTTCGGTAGGATTTGCTCTAGGATGGTAATTCGCATTAAAGTGGATTTTACAGTGATAACTCTCAGTAAACTTCCTAAACTCAGAACTACGGTATTGTGGTCCATTATCACAAATTATCCCTCTACTAACACCAAAAACTAGAAATACTTGTTCTTCGATGCGTGTGTTAATGTTTTTAGTCGAAGTTGTCCTCAAAGGAAAGATTAGTGAAAACTTTGTAAGATAATCAGTGACTACTAAGATTGCAGTATTACCTTTATTAGATCGGGGAAGAGGTCCTATTAGATCAGTGGAAATCACTTCCCAAGGCCGACTAGGTTTAGAGTGCGAAACCATCTGGTCAGGATTGCCCTGAGGATTACCTTTATGAGCTGCACAAGTTACACAACTCCTAACATAGCGTGCTACATCTTGCCTCATTTTCGGCCAATAATATTTTTCCATCAATCTAGAATAAGTTTTAAACACACCCATATGACCAGAAATAGGAGGGTTATGAGCAGCCACTATAACCTCTTTTCTTAGTTTTTTAGGTAACACCATTTTCCAGCAGTCAACATCACCAGACAACATAGAATAACTCTGACGAACATATTTCCACAATTTTCCTTCAGATAACCTCCAATTCAAGAATTTCAATTGATAATTTTTAATTTTCTCAACCATCCGATTATACCAAGCATCATCAGCGAGCTGAGGTTCAACAGTTTCTGCTTGAACAAGATCGACTACTGGTACTGCTCGAGACAACATGTCTGGTACCACGAGATCCTTACCACAACGATGTATTACTTTGAAATTAAATTGTTGCAGTTTTACTGCCCACCTGGCTAATCTACCAGCAGGGTCTTTTAGATTATGCAGCCATTTCAGACTGTAGTGATCAGTAATAGCAGTGAAAGGAACACCCTCGATGTACGGTCGAAGTTTTCCAATTGCCCAAACCAGAGCCAGACATTCTCTCTCACTTGTGGTATAATTCCGTTCTTGTTTCGTCAACGATCTACTCAGATAACAGATTACCTTTTCTCCATTCTCATCAGGTTGAGACAACACAGCACCGATTCCAAAGCCAGAAGCATCAGTCTGCAGAATGAACTCTTTATTATAATCTGGGCAACTAAGTATTGGTGCAGAAACCAATAACGCTTTAATCTTTCGAAAAGCAATCTCACACTCTTCAGTCCAAATAAATTTTTGATTTTTCTTTGTAAGAGCAGTAATGGGCGTAACAATAGACGAAAATTCGGGTACAAACCTTCTATACCAAAAGAAACTACCTAATACTCTACGAACTTCGGTCACATTGGTAGGACGAGGTAATTCTAACATGGATTTTACTTTATCCGGGTCTACACTCAACCCTCGATTTGATTGTACTAAATAACCTAAGAATTTTAGTTCTGGACGGCACAGCTGAACCTTATCCCATGAGACAGTAATCTGGGCGTCAAGCAGACGCTTAAGTACCTCTTCCAGGACACGCAAATGGTCTTCAAAAGTATCAGAAACCACACAAACATCATCCAGGTAGACAAAGACGTTTGGCTCCAAGTCTGCCCCTAGTACATTATCGATCAGACGTTGCCAAGTCGCTGGTGCGTTGTGCAAACCGAAAGGGAGCCTACGAAACTGGAAAAGACCTCTACGACAGATAAATGCAGTAAGCGGACGAGATGCCTCGTCAATTGGAACCTGCCAATAGGCACTTTTAATATCCAAACTCGATAGATATTTGGCATTACTCAATTTATCTAACGTTTCGGAGACCAGAGGTAGTGGGTAACTGTCTCGTTCGGTAACAGAGTTTAATTTCCTGTAGTCAACGCAGAACCTATACTTCCCGGTGTTTTTCTTAGGTTCAGCTGGGGACTAATTAAATGGCCGCTGCCGTTTTCAGAAGAGCTAAGATGAGAATCCGAATTTAATAGAATTTTGATATTACCCAACCCAGCAATATTCGACTGCAAACCACGAAAGACGTAAATATCCCTGAGTTAATGCTTAAATTAAATTAAATAAGGGCCTACGTGCAAATTTTAAGAAAACGAGTTTATTTAAAAAATGTAATGGTATATTTAAAGAAATATTAATTAAAATATATAATAACGCCCTTAGAAGAACTCTAGCGCAATTCTATCAAATTCTAATCAAAAAGTTATTAATTCTAGACATTTACATTTTTGGAATAAATTGCATATTAATTTTAAAAGTAATTTTTTGCAGATAGGTCTTTTTAGCCGTAGAATGATGATTGACGAGTCTGGCAACATTAAATTTGCAATACCTACAGAATTTTCAATTGGGTAAAGAAATATTTCGTATTTTATAAATAATATGTAATATAATACAGGGTGTAGCAGAATGAAGGTGCGTTTTTAAAATATGAATAACTCAGCTAATTACAAGAATTTAAGTTGAGATGTTACGATTTAACTGTTAGAAAGTGAATTTGCGTTTTGAGAGTAATGTCAGGTAGATGACGTCCGTTTTCTACAATGTTGGAGTCGTTCCTCAAAGTTCCGCATCACACAAATCAATTTCAATTGCCCATGGGCGTAGTTAGGGTGGCTTGGGTGGAGGTTAAGCCTTCCCGTCCAAAGCTTGTTAAAATTAGCCCCCCCTGAAATTATTCGAACATTACCATAGACACACAAACACAATTCAGAAGAGAAAGTATGACTATAGCCTCCTAGATGAGAACACCTAACTACGCCCATGCCAATGCCCTAACTTGTGCTCTGGGTAGTTATTCTGGGTCTTAAATGATGTGTCCACATCACACGCTTTTGACCAATAGCAAACTCTGACTCTCGACCACTAGCATAGTCGCCCGCTCTTTAGAGGTAATGAATTTTACGCGTTTGAATTGAAATCTGTTCTCCTGCCCTATACCGACTGAACGTTGCTCGGTTATATCGTAGGAGAAGCTAATTTAAAGCTTGCTATTGGTCAAAGGGTGTGTTGTGGATAGTCACACCGTTCAAGACTTAGAATAGATACCGTGATAGCTTCTTTCTACTCCTCCAGCCTATCTATTCTCGTACTTGAACGATGTGATAGTTCCCATCACATGCTCTGGCCAATGGCAAGCTAAATTAGCTCCGAACCGTCACGTGGTATGCGGAAAGATCTCTGCGCAAGGTTCTCCTACGGGACGACCGAGAAACGTTCAGTCGGTACGGGGCAGGAGAACAGATTTTACTTCAAACGCGTAAAATTCACTAACTCTGAAGAGCGGGCGACTATGCCATTGGTCGAGACAAGGCATTTCGCACAACACGCAACTGATCAGAGTTTGCTATTGGTGAGAGCGTGGATCGTGTGATGTGAATAGAGCCTCAGGGTGGTTTAAGGTATTTCCCTTAAAAAATAATAATTATTAGCTGTGGTATCATGGAAACGAGTAAGCCACGACACTTTACCGAGACGGGAGATCACGTGACAACCAGGCCGTACCTGGGGGGATCAATCTTCCCCCAAATAAGAGTATAAAGTGTTTAAAAAGATTTCGCAACAACACAACTAAGCCAAAAAAATAACACAATACGATAATTTTTATTCAAATTTTTTAATTTTAATAAATTGTTTTCTGGGAACTTTCTCCGTGGCCAGTCTATTTATTTTCTAATTGTTCATTGTTAACATCTAAACAACAATTCATCGTAACTATTTGTTTTTGTAGTTATGAAACAGCAGTTATTTTCATTTTAAAAACGCTTTTCCATTCCGCCCCACCCTTGGCGCTAGAAGCAAAAATAAAAATAGGTTATTTAAAAAGATATAAATAATTGTTGGCGCCGCAAGGGAAAAGTTTGAGAAAAGTCCGTTTTTAATGTCGATTTTTGGGGAAAATTCATGTTTTAGTGGTTAATATTCAGTGTTTCAGCGTACAAATTTTAATAAAGTTTTTTCACATACATGGAGGAGAAAAATGCAACATGCTTAGGTATATTGCATACTAGCTAAATTTAAAATGTTAAATAAAATATTGAACGTTTGACAATGAGTTTAAAAAGTAACACAAATTTTCCAATTTCTATCTTGTAAAGAAGAGCCCCCTTGCCAATCCTCGGTGCGCCCTTGGTATCTATCCTGACTTCTAGACGCATGATAAATCTTTTTTGAGGGAGCTTGTTCTCGTTCGCCGTCGCAGTTGGGATGAAGATAGCAAGTCATTGGCGGATCTATGATGTCCGGGGGAGGGAGTGAAGGCGGTTTTGTTACAGGGGTCAAGGAGGCAGCAAAAACCATTTTTGTACGTTTTTAATAAGTTTGACCTCTCAAGTTCAGTGCAACAATACACAGATAAAATGCGCAAAAATTTTTCTGTTTTATACCTTGCCACAAAGTAGCTACGAGGGAATTAGAATCAAAAGGAATTTAAAAAAAACAAAAATTAGTTACAAAAAACCCAACTTTTTTCTAATTACATTTATGCCGAAACAAATATTATATTCTATTTGCTGGCCCATCACAATATTTAAAATTGGCTCGAAAGTTAATCCAAGGCTTATTGTTAGTCAGAAATAAATTGGAAATAAAAGTAACTCTTCTGTGTGTTTTTTTTTTAAGTAGGGTTAATGCATTTGGCATTTTTTTTATCAGAACTTAAAAGTATAAGTTTTATGTCTGAAACGAGGGGGGCGGTTTGAAACCATGCAGCAGAGTTTGTGAAAATTTAATCACGAATAAGTCACTTTGCAGCCATTATTAATTATTATTTTTATTTGTTTATTTATTGAAAAATACACATACAAAAAATATTTGCAAACTAGCTGAACTTGTAGATTTTGATTTTGAATCAGTCCACCGCAGAGCCTTACCTAGGGGAGGATGAAGGGGGGTCAATCCCCCCCGAAATTTTTAAGACTCACAAATAATAAAATATTTTGTAGTGAACAGTAGAGATATGGGTAAATCGCATTTTTTTATGTCAGAATTGACTCTGAGTTTTTAGATTTTTGCTTATAACAGCTGAAAACATGCCCAAACTACAGTTTGGTTGTTTATATAAACCTAGCCCACCTCAATAAACATAAATAAATTACATTCCAGAAATATGTGCTCTTTATGTGCTAATTTCGTCCACATTTTAAAATTTTTGTGCTCCTTTGGTTTCCACGGAAATTAAAAAAAATTATTGGCGTGCTAGCTTTATATAAAGCTAACAAGCCCATACAGAAATAATAAATATTTTTATAATATTTATATGCGAAAATTAGGTGCTTTTTATGTGCTTCTGTTTGCTAAAACAAAATTCCATTTACCAATTTTTTTAACCTTTTTTTTTAAATGTGTGGGCTGGCTAGGTTTATATAAACCTAGCAAGCCCACCTCAATAAAAATAAATAAAATATATTCCAGAATTATGTGCTCTTTATGTGCTAATTTCGTCCACTTTTTAAAATTTTTGTGCTCCTTTGGTGTTCACGGAAATTTAAAAAAATGATTGACGTGCTAGCTTTATATATAAAGCTAGCAAACCAATACAGAAATAACAAATATTTTTATGCCCATCCCAATAAAAATTTAAAATATTTATTCCAGAATTATGTGCTTTTAATGTGCTAATTTCGTCCACTTTTTAAAATTTTTGTGCTCCTTTGGTTTCCACGGAAATTTAAAAAAATGATTGGCGGGCTAGCTTTATATAAAGCTAGCAAGCCCATACAGAAATAATAAATATTTTTATAATATTTATATGCGAAAATTAAGTGCTTTTTATGTGCTCCCGTTTCCTAAAAAGAAAATTTAATTTTCCAAGTTTTTAAGATTTTTTTTTTTAATGTGTGGGCTGGCTAGGTTTATGTAAACCTAGCAAGCCCACCTCAATAAAAATAAATAAAATATATTCCAGAATTATGTGATCTTTATGTGCTAATTTCGTCCATTTTTTAAAATTTTTGTGCTCCTTTGGTTTCCACGGAAATTTAAAAGATTTATTGACGTGCTAGCTTTACATAAAGCTAGCAAGCCCATACAGAAATAATCAATAAAGCTAGAACGTCAATCATTTTTTTAAATTTCCGTGTAAACCAAAAGAGCACAAAAATTTTAAAAAGTAGACGAAATTAGCACATAAAGAGCACATAATTCTGGAATGTATTTTATTTATTATTATTGAGGTGGGCTTGCTAGGTTTGTATATATATATATATATATATATATATACAGTCGAACCTCTCTAACTCGAACCTCTATAACTCGAACCTCTCTATAACACGAACCTTTTAAGCGGTCCCTGCACTTTTCACATAACTTGAGTTTCTATAACTCGAACTCTCCATAACTCGAACTGTTTTGGTTGTCCCTTCAGGTTCGAGTTATAGAGGTTCGACTGTATATATATATATATATATATATATATATATATATATATATATAAATAAATAAAATACATTCCAGAATTATGTGCTCTTTATGTGCTAATTTCGTCCACTTTTTAAAATTTTTGTGCTCCTTTGGTTTCCACGGAAATTTAAAAAAATGATTGACGTGCTAGCTTTATATAAAGCGCTAGCAACCCCATACAGAAATAATAAATATTTTTATAATATTTATATTCGAAAATTAAGTGCTTTTTATGTGCTTTTTTTTAAATATGTGGGCTGGCTAGGTTCATATAAACCTAGCAAGCCCACATCAATAAAAATAAATAAAATACATTCCAGAATTATGTGCTCTTTATGTGCTAATTTCGCCCACTTTTTAAAATTTTTGTGCTCCTTTGGTTTTCACGGAAATTTAAAAAAGTGATTGACGTGCTAGTTTTATATAAAGCTAGCAAGCCAATACAGAAATAATAAATATTTTTATGCCCACCTCAATAAAAATTTAAAAAATTTATTCCAGAATTATGTTCTTTTAATGTGCTAATTTCGTCCACTTTTTAAAATTTTTGTGCTCCGTTGGTTTCCACGGAAATGTAAAAAAATGATTGCCGTGCTAGCTATATATAAAGCTAGCAAGCCCATACAGAAATAATAAATATTTTTATAATATTTATATGCGAAAATTAAGTGCTTTTTATGTGCTTCCGTTTGCTAAAAACAAAATTCCATTTACCAAGTTTTTAAGCTTTTTTTAAAAAAAATGTGAAACTCGGTGGGGGTTGACTTATAGCAAACTCTCCAGCGACGTCCGTCAATGGGGGTGATTTCAACAAATCATTAAAAAAAACATGTTTTTCATACGTTTTATTCAATTTTCTTAAAAACCAAGCTCTTTATCAAAAAATGTGTTCCATACTTTGTCATAGCGAATAAAATTTCCTTTCAAAGGATGTATAATAAAGTGGAAGTTATTTTATATTTACCGCTCCAGTGGTGTTCTTAATTCAAAGAAATTATTTAAGATCAATCCAAACTAATCAATTTTGTGTCTTATTAGCTTTTCGGTGGATAACAAAGAGCGGCAGATAAGAGGTCGAAAAAAGAAGGTCGAAAGTACAAAAGGTCGAAAATACAAAAGGTCAAAAGTACAAAAGGTCGAAAGTACAAAAAATCAAAAAACAAAAGGTCGAAATTTCAAAAGGTCGAAAGTACAAAAGGTCGAAAGTACAAAAGATCAAAAAACAAAAGGTCGAAATTTCAAAAGGTCGAAAGTACAAAAGATCGAAAGTAAGGCCACTTTATTTTTAGTTCCATATGCTTAAAAAAATAACCGAAAACACCTGTGTCAAAGTTACAACTGTTACTTTCTGCACAAAAATATTGCTTAGGGGGGACCATGGCCCCTATGCCCCCTCCCCTTATAACCACCGGTGTTTTTTGCTTTAAAGAACTTATTTAGATAAATCAAAATATCTAATCCAATCAAAACACAGTTTATTTTAATTTGGAAACATTTTATTTTAGTAGGTATAAATTACGAAACTTTTTGAAGTATTTATCATAACATTAACCTCACTTTGTAATACATCATTTAAAAAGAAATTGTCTTATCCTTAATAAAGAATAAAGGCACATTTTTTTCCGAAAATTTTAGTTAGAAAAGATATTTAAATATGCAAGAGAAACTGATTATTTCAGTTATTTTTGAAAATAAGTTTATATTAGTACGCCCCTGAAGCCTTAAATATGGCAACAACCCGACATTTTAATAAAGTTTTTAAAAGAAAATGTTATGTTCTACAATAAAGTATACTACATATTTTTTCCTAAAAAGTGTAGTTTTTGAGAAAATTTTGAAAAACCTATAATAAACATGTTTTTTCTAAATAATCCCAATTTACGTACGCCACTGAGGAGCTACTTGCTTTTGCTAACCTTATTGACCAATATATCGTTGGAAAGGGAATTTTATTCTCCACAAAAAACTGTTCTCTGCAATTTTTGATAGAAAGGTCAGTTTTCGAGAAAATTGCATAAAACTGAAAAGATTTTGGTTTTTAGGGGTTTGGGGGGATTTTCTCCGTCCCTCTCGATTATTCGAGTTGGCAACAGAGATATTCGGGTTCAGCGGGGTCAAATTAGGGGGAAATGGTCTGTTGCCAAAAAGTAATATGATTTGCTTCTAGACCGAAAACCTTTTAAAATATTATGCTCTGACTAATCTACCAGTTGCTTAAAATTGTCCTGTGTATTACTATTTTTGAGATAAACTGCTGAAAAATTGAAGTGAACCACCCTATTTTTTCGGACATTGTTAAAGTAAATTTATTAAACGAAACGGTTAATTCCCACACAATTTTCTATGTGATATTGCTTCGATTATACTCTTTTAAAGTTTGGTTTTCTTGTTGTCCTGCGCTTGACAGATAGCTTCACAGGGTGGCTACAGCGCAAGTGCAACAAAAGTGCGTTTAGTTTGCGAGATATGATATTTTTCCATAAAATTGTACTTTTTCTGATTTTTAGTTTGATGTTTCTACCCGGTGAAGAAATGAGACATCTGGGAGCAAAATTGCTTTGTAAATAAGGTCACTAAAATTTCTTATCGTTAGTTGTTTTTTATTTGCCGACCAATCTCTACGTATGATACAGTAAAATGCTCAGTTAGCGTAATAGTCTATGGACAAATCAAGTTTCGTGTGCAAGTCGTGCCAACTTTCTGCCGATAAGCTAACTTTGTTAAGGGCATCCCATATATCAGGTTTTGACTTTTTGTCATTCTGGTAAATGCGTTTTTTGAAAGATATAACGGATTCAAAATGGCGGAATGGCGTATCTTTAAAAAAATTGTAACTTTTTTATTTCTTATCCGATTTTCATGGAACAAAGTTTAAAATACTTACTTTGTAATGTACTTAAAAATGTATTGGTCAGAAAATATGTATTTTTTTATATTTGCAAAAAAAATAAAAAAAAGGTAATTTTTTCTTTTTTATTTTATTTATAAAACTATTGGAGCTAGAAAAAAAACTCACTTAAATCTGGTTCAAATGTTCCAATGCGTTAATTAGTTTTTAAGTTATTTTCAAATAACTGGAAAAAAATAGGGGTCTTTGGGGTATATTTAAAAATTATGCTTTTAATGAAAACCATAAGAACTTTTTGAAAGTAACTTAAATTTGTTGAACATACCTAGCAGATCAGGTTTTGACTTATTGTCATTGTGATAATCGCGCTTTTTTTTAAATATGGCGGATTCAATATGGCGGAAAAGCATATTTAAAAACAAATTGTATCTTTTTTATTTTTTATCCGATTCTAATACAACAAAGCTTAAATTACTTGATTTGAAATGTATTAAAAAAATACTTTTTAAAAATTTATTTTTTTTAGTCTTTGAAAAAAAAATGGGTGAAACAAATGACAAAAATGATTTTACTTATTTTATTTTTAATTGACCCCCATATACGGACGTCGCTGAAGGGTTTGTCATAATTAAACCCCACTGACTTATACATTGTTAAAAAGAAAATTTTATTTCCTACAATAAAGTATAAAACACATTTGCCAATTGAGCTTAGTTTCAGAAAAAAATTGGAAAAAACAGAATTAATTTGTTTGGTGATTTGTAAAAATTGATTTAAGTTGTACAGGCCTGTGAAGTTTTAATCTGAATACAAATCTTAAATTATTATAAACGTTTAAAAGGAAATTTGATTGTCTACAATCGACTATAGGTCACAATTTTTGATAGAGAGCTTGGTTTTTAAGATAATCGGGTAAAACCTATGTAGTTTCTTTAATTTTTGTATATTTTCTTAATAAACGGACGCCGCTGGAGAGTTTGTCATTAGCCTGACCCCACTGACTAATACACTGTTAAAAAGGAAATTTTATTTTCTACAATAAATGGCAAAATAATTTTTTTTCCAAAAAGCTTAATTTTTGTGAAAATTGGGTAAAATTTAGCGAAAAATTGATAAACTTAGTGGTTTTTCAAAATTTATTTTATTTACGGACGCCCCTAAATTGTTATAGATAAAATTACCATTGGCTTATTATACATCATTTAAAAGGCAATTTTATTGTCTATAACAAAGTGTGTATTATATTGTTTGATATAGAGCTCGGTTTTTAAGAAAATCGGGTAAAACCTGTAATAAACATGTTTCTTTTTTAAATTTATTACACTACCTCAATAAACGGACGCCGCTGGAGTCAGTCGTATCTCACTGACTTATACATTATTGAAAAGGAAATTTTATGGTCTACAATAAAGATTAATACATATCTTTCCCTAACCCTAGTTTTTAAGAAAATTTGAAAAAAATCTAAAAATTTCAGGAGGGGGATTTTGCAGCTAAAATTTTAAAAACTAATATATTATTTTTTTTTTAAATTAGATTTTACACATTTTTGATCCATTTCTATGTCATTGTGTCTTTAGGGCGTCAACTTAGATACATTTTTAGAAATTCGAACACGACTATATAAGGAGGGGGATAAAAAAAATTGGACCAAAAACTTGCCCGGCAACATCCAAATCGTTAGTCTATGACCTATTAATGTCCATCAAACAACCATAACAATGATAATAGAAATCAGCTGTTCTACTAGACGCCTCAGCTGCGTAAAGCCGCGCGCTGCCTTATAGGCGTCCGCGTACGGTAATACACCTTCGGTAGTCGTTTTGGTGACAACAAATTGTTTTTTTATTGAAACAAATATAAAATATACATTCATATAAGACTTGTATACACCAAATTAAAGAAAAATGTTCATTCTAAAACTTTTATTTAAACTTTTTTTTTAAATTTTGCTTTGGTGTTAATAAAAATGTAGGTTAAACTTTACTAGCTATACAAAAAAAAGTAAAAATTCAGTTATTTTATTTTTTCTAAAAAAGGAAGCAAAATTTTGAAAAATATAATAGAAAGTTATTTTATTGCGGGTGCTTACTGATTCATTTGCCATTTTTTTGCAACCCTCTACGACTATTTTTAAGAAAGATACATCGTTTTAAAAAGTATCGTGCAAAAAAAAGTGGTGGGGGCCATATCTTTAAAAAACGCATTTACCAGAATGACAAGTCAAAACCTGATCTATGGAGTGCCCTTAACAAACACGGCTTATCGGCAAAAAGTTGGCACGACTTGCACACGAAACCCCCTTTTAGGCCAATTTGTCCACCAAAGCATAACATTTGTGGCTCCGACGCAGTTAACATTACACTTTTTTCCACTCTTAAAAATTTTGTTTGTGAGATACATTTATAGGGGAGGGAAGTAAATTAGAATTTTGGGGTGTTTTAATTTTTTCCTATAGTTTTATTATAGTTCCTATCAGTCTGCCAAAGCTCAACTCTCTTGCATTTCTGGAAGTGGGCAATGCTACTTTTACCTAACTTAGGGGAGGGGAGTAAATAAAAATTTTGCGTTTTTTTGATTTTTTCCAGGGGTTTGGTCATAATTTCTATCAGTCTGCCAAATTTTAGCTTTGTAGCATGTCTGAAAGTACAGTAGAATATTAATTATCTATACATGAGTGAGTGAGTGGGAATTTCGACGTTTTTTGAAATTTCGTAACTACTTTACTACTTTATGAATTCCATGAAACTTGGAGGGGTTGTTAACTCCATGGAGATCTCCGACTGTGCAAAGTTTGAGAATCGTAGCTCATTCCGAAGTAGAGTTTTAGATAGGTCAAATATCGGCTGAAATGTTTCAAGAAAAGATGGTTACGACGCGCGAACTTTGCGTGGCACTGCCGTGTCCCGTACCCTCAGATATTTGGGTTGCCTCATAGTAAATTTGGTGGCTATGGGTCAAAACGGGTAGAAACGTCAAACTAAAAATCAGAAGAAGTACAATTTTATGGAAAAAAATCATATCTCGGAAACTAAAGAGAAATTTAAAAAACTGAGAAATAACTTTTTTTGGATTTAGCTGACTGTCATTTTATGTCAATAAAATTTTTTTGAAAAAATCGTGCGGGAAATGGGTGCTTTGCAAACTTTTGTTACACTTGCGTTGTAGCCACTCTGTGAAGCTAACTGTCAAGCGCAGGACAACAAGAAAACCAAACATTAAAAGAGGATAATCGAAGTGGAAATTGACTGTTTGGATTAGGAATAAATTTACTTTAAAAATGTCCAAAAAATTGGGGTGGTTCACTTCAATTTTTGTGCAGTTTATTTGACAAAAAATAGGTTACTATCAATCTTAAACTTCAGGGCGTCGGCGTCGCAACGGCAGTTATTAAAAAATTAACTGCCCGACTATTAAGGTAGCTTCTTTTTGTTATAACAAATTTTGTTTAAAATGTAATGCAATCTAAATTAGAAAACCACGTTTCGATTCCTAAGATATAATTTTCTCGGTTTTTTTTTATATCTTAAAATCACTGACTCTGACAAACGTTGACGTTATAAAAGATACTGTTGAATCCTAAACTAACTTTGATAACCTCATTCTGCCAGCTGCTGTGGTTTTCAAATTATAATTTTTTAAAAATATTTGATCCCTCACTTGCCTGCCCCAACCCCCACCAAAACAGACAGACAGGCAGCCTCCATCAAAAAATTTGGTAGTTTTTGGTATTGGAAAAAGTACTTGTTAACTTATTTTGTCCAAATAGTCTTTCTAAACCGTAAAATTTCCATGGCTTAAAATATCCAAGTAAATTTTGCCGTATTCAAAAAAAATGAGAATTGCCTATAAAAAAATCATAAAAATGAAGGTAAGGAAAGAATGTATAGTTTTTCTTTACAAGTGAAAAAATTGCTTTCAAAAAGATTTCAAATTGAAAATTGTAGAAAAGAAAGTGATCTAAATTTTTTACTTCCAGAAATACTGAAAAATGCTGGGCTTAAATATGGAAATAACTGTGGAACTACTTGATGGGATGGCAGACGAATATTTGTGTGGTTACGGGACAAATTATTTTTACCAGAGGTCCAATAACTTTCTTTTCATTAATTTATTTTTGATATTATAACGCTCTTTATAGTTTTTTTTGTATAAATGGTAAGAATCTGAATGTCGAATGAAATTTTATCTGTCACTTTTTGTTTTGAAGATAGGTATAATAACATCAACTTACCGAGAGATTAACCCTCCAAGCAATTTCTGTTGTAGAGTACCCTTCGTCGGCCAAAATACCAATTTTGGCCCTTGTTACCTCAGAGGAGTCTTGTTGGCCCGGTAATCGCGGCATTTTTTTAACACTCACCTCTCTTTGTCCACAAACAAAACAACACTCCATAAATCACACAAAAAAATCTGAACTAATAAGCTGATGATCAACCGTCTGCTCATGCGCGTCTTTTGTCCTTTCGGCATTTTCTTTTGTTTTTGCCCGGCAATTTCACCTCTGTATGTCTTTTTACTCACTTCTGCATGAATTAAAAAAAGGAAGAAAAACGGTAGATACCGCGAACACAAAATCCTAGACAAACTGTCTGGAGCCCGAAGTGAATAAAACAGTGTCCCAAAACCAAGGGATCAAATTAAAATAGGAGGTAGGGATTGCTGTAAAGGACAAATAAGTTTAAAAAGTCACTTATTTGGATTTTTGATATTAAGGGTGAGCATTCATACCATGGGAACTTTGCTACAGTTTTTGCATATTTTTAGTGGTGATTGCCGGTGAAACATTTTTCCTTAGTCGGTTGACTTCAACTCCCATAGACAAATGACTTCGGTTTAGTCCATTCAACACCTCGATGAGTTTCCTTTAAATACATTATAAAAGAACATAATATAATCAGTGACGTATCTAGGCCCCGAAAATTGGGGGTTGCCCAAAAAAAATATTTAATTACTACTTTTTGCAAATTAGTTATGTACTATCAGTTAATTCATGAGAGTATATACCAGGTGGGCTAATAAACAGGACAAATTGATTTTTGTTATAATATTCTAACATTCGAACTATACTACCGATTAAATAATAATGATCTTAAAATCGGTGGCATAGTTCCACGGTAATTATGTTACTTTAGTGGACCTTTTTAACAAGAGAGGGGTTCGGTTCGAGGGGGGGCGGCCCCCTCCCCAACGCTAAGATTTTTATGCCACATATTACATGAACAAACAAATTAAATTCCATAAAATACGGCATCATAGGGTTTCGCCCCACCCCAGACATATTCGTCGGTGCGCTACTGAGCCACATCTTTAACCCATTTGTTCTCAAACAGTGGCCGATCTAGGCCCTTAGAGTTGGTGGAGCCCAAAAATAAAACTAAATTATGACTTTTTTGCAGATGAAACTGGAGTCGGGCAAAGGTAAATTCGAGGAAAAATTATTTTTTTGTTTTATAGTAAAAAAACTTTACGCGTTGCAAAAACGTAGTGCGACGGACAAAACATCGAAACACAAAATATCGAAAGTTCAGTGTCGAAACCACAAAATTACAAAATATCGAAAAGACAACATATCGAATTACAAAATGTCGAAATGCAAAATAAATGAATAAAACCCAACCTAACACGATCTGGTCAGGTTAGATTTTGTGTAATAACATAACCAGGACCTGTTGTATATTAACCTAACTAGGTCAGGTTTAAAAACTATTAATATTATACAAAACAGACTAACCTAATCGGGTCAGGTTAATGTTTTATTCATTATAATAACCTAACCAGAACAGGTTTTTTTAATAACTTCGTCATTTTGTACTTTCGTCATTTTGTGTTTAGATGTTTTGGTCGTCGTCCCAAAACGCACTAGAACAATATAAAAAACAATATATTTTTCCTGTCTTTTTAAGTGTTTAATATTTATTTAAAAGGAAACAGCTGCTACTAACACCTTTAACACCAACATAAAAAACTCAAACTTTTAGGGGGGCTCGGGGCCCGGGCCCCCTCCCAAACCTTCAGATTTTTTAATGAAAATAGCATAAAATTATTATCGGGTTTTTGGCCTTCCCTAAAGACGTATTCCTGGTTGCGCTACTACTCAGTTACACGTATTTGAACAAGAGAAATATTAAACACGATCTTCTCGCACAAATTTGATTTTAACCTTAAGATGCACCATCCCAAGGCTTATAATCCATTCTCCCTCTTTGTTGTGTTGTATGTGAAGAACAAGGACTTAATCGCGATTAAACCCATAATTGCGATTAAGTGCTTACGGTGCATCTGAGGGTAAATAGTGTAAGAAGCTATCATTACTGAATACTGATACAATTTTGGTAATAAGAACGCAGGCGAAAGTTTTTGCTTTTTTAGTTGAAAAGATGCACTTGTCCGATAAACTATTACTTGGTTTTTACCAAACTTGGGAAGAGTAAGTACTCTGATACCCCCCTTTGTATACGCCGGTGTTCTTAATAATAACAAATAATAATTTAATTTAACGTTTTTTTCAATATGGTCTCTATTTACGTACAGGCAGCCTACAGACCTAACACGTTTAGATGCGTCCTGCAGGCCGGGTGCCCCGCGTTGTTGACACAGCCATGATCAAGCTAATGAAAAAATAAGCGGGCAACGTTCGAAATTACGTAAATATGCAGCCCGCATACTGCACTAAAGATGCACTAAAGATTTACCTGCATGAAACAGACAAAGAAAAAACCGCAAACTCACAAAGAAGGATGATTCTTGATCGCAAAGCGTAACGTTCGAAATTACGTAAATTGTCTCAGACTGACCACTGAATATTTAACTGTGTGACACAAATAAAGAAGAACATAATAGGTATCACCAAGTAGCCTATTCTCGATCGCAGAGCCCTCAACTTTCATTGATAAATGCAAAATCACTAATATTTTTAGGCTGTATAGTTTGGTATAGTAACATAGTATAGCGCCAAATGGATCCATTCATGCTTTTAAATTAAAGGGACTAAATAAAAAGTCCGAAATTCTCATCCCAACTTGGTAGCGGCCATTTAATTAGTCCCCAGCTGTACCATAACCACGGGAGAGGCCCACGGACTAGAACTAGGCTCGATCACACCTAACTGCAACATTTCATCTATTTCGGAATCCATCATTGCCTGTATTGGTGGGGACATTCTATAAGGTCGCTGTCGTATTGGTAACGAATTAGTTACAATCCTATGTTCAACTCTATTTGTTCTACCTAAGCTAGAACCCATTAAAATTTTATATTTACAAACTAACTCATTAAGTCGAATCTCTTGCTCTGGAGTAAGAACAGTGGGTGGCGAATCTATAACTGAGCAAATATCTACGTCTTTAGAAAAATGCCACTCATTGTGACGAAGATCTGGTACAATACCCATTGCTACCCAAAAGTCATGTCCGAGAATTAGCAAATGCGGAAGATCAGGAACCACAATAATCTGCAATATCCGTAACCTATTACGCAACTTTAAAGGAAGCTCCACAACTCCAATAGACGCCGCTTTCTGTCCATTAGCCACTGTACAAACGGTCTTCTTTGAGGAATCTAAACCAAAACTTAAACTATTTACCATTTCCCAACCAGAACGACCCAAAAAGGTGCGTGAAGCTCCCGAATCTAATAGTCCTAATAACTTATGTCCTAGAACGTCAACCTCTAAATAAGGTCTTTCATCATCACGTGCGTGATCAAGAATAAAATCTAAAATAGGTCTCATAGTCGGATTTTGGCCTAATCCACCCTTGGGCCGACTGCCTAAGTGGGCCTTTGCCGGTTTCCCGACCTGCAAGTTGGACAATTCGATTTCTTAAATCCCTCTTTTCTGCAACCATAACACACTAATTTCTTTGGAGCAACACAACCAATAGCCTTATGACCCGATAATCCACAATTGAAACAAACAATGCTTCTGGCTCTAGCAGAATGATTCGCAATATCCGATGAAGCTGACGGAAGATCAGTTCTCACTTCCTGAACTACTACTGCTGGTTCTTCAAATTCTTCAGAAGCAACATACGCTAAATCTGTTTCCATTGAGCGAGTTTTCCTAGGAGGCCAATCATTATCTGATTGCATTCTAGTTTCAATTCTTTTACAAAGCCTTTTAAGTTCAGCCACTGTAGGAATTTCATGTGCACTCAATTGGCTTTTATATACTTTGGAAATATTTCGCATAAGAATCTCCAGTTTAGCTGCTTCACTTATGGGACAGGCCAATCGTTGAAAGTACTTATTCATTATTGCGAAGTAGGTCCCAACAGTCTCGTCAGGTCCGAACCGAACCGAACCGAGCTCTTTCCTTTATCTCATCTAACAGTTTTTCCTTGTAGTTAGCAGGCAGGTATTCAGCTTTAAACCTCTGAACCAATTCGTCCCATGTCGTTACTTCAGAACGAACATCTTCATAAAACTTGTATGCCTTGCCGCTAAACAAGTCTATTCCGGAATTCAGCAACACATCTTTGTTTACATTACGCGCATGGCGCAGCTGGTCTACACGCTCGAAAAATGCAGTCACTGACATGCCCCGTTTCTCGCCAGTAAACGTAAGATCCCATTTGTGAGGTAGAATTGGTTTTATTCCCACATTCATGTGATCATCCGGTACTGGAGATGAGCATGCCTTGGGTCGGCTAGTACTACTGCTGCTGCTGTTTGCCAAAGCGCCTTCTAGAACTCCTAGATTAATAGGTATTTCTTGGTTCTCTGTAGTCTTCGATTCGAGCAAGTCTACTAGCGAAAGAGCTTCGCCCAAAATTTCACTGCGCTGTGCTTTTTCTTCAGCAGTCTTCTCAACGCAGTTTTCTATTCTGCCCAAGATGTGATTCAACTTCGTCGAAAGTTTGATATAAGCACTACTCTTCCTGGTGTCCGCAAAGCTTTCCAATGTGTTAGCCACTTCACTAAGTTTCGTATGGATTGCATTATAATCCTGCTCAAAGCTGAAGGGGTATTCAGGGTAGTGAACGCTATCACCATTCTTCTCAGTCTGTCTTGCACCACTCAACCGACTTCTCATCTCGTCTACTGTGCCTACTGCTACTCCTCTCCAGGTAAGTTCATATATCAACTCGTCTTTCTCTAGACGTTTGATATCCATTCTACGTGCCATATTGAATTTCATAAATTCACAAAAATTCTACACACGAATTTCAAATATTCTATACACTAATTTCTAGTCACAGTACTCAAAGATCTCCGATTAACTCACTAAACTATTTGCACAGAAAAGAATATCTTAAGTCACAGAACAAAAATTCCAGTGCACTTAAAGATATGCCAAACCAAAGTAAAAGTTGATAATACGTGATTAAGGCTCCCTAACATCGAATCAATTCAAAAAGACCCAAATTCCGATGGCCCTAAACAGAGCGAGAATCTAAATCTGGGTTACAAGAAGCTTTAATAAAGTCCACAATCTTTACAGAACTATAAAAATGCTCTAACTTGACCTAGGGTTTTCTAATGCCGTTCTAATCTTTGAGCTTAGCGTATTTCAGTGTTCCAGCGACTTAAACCAACCTAAAACGACCTAAACCGCTTAACGAACGCCTAATACTTCCTGATATTTTATATTGCTCGACATTAAAAGTTCTTTTAACAAAAATGATCAAACAAAAACAAAAAAAAAATTCCTTTTTTTTTTTTTTGTTAATGCTTTTTTTTGTTTTTTAGTGCTGTTGAATGCTAAGGAATGCTATTAAATGCTATTGCCCCACGTTGGGCGCCAAAAATGTGACGTTTATTTTATTTGTTTATTTTATTTTCCTGCTAATGATTGTTAAAGTAATAAAGCATAGTGAATGAACATTTTAATATAAGTTAGAACTGATTTAAATGCACGAGCTGCTCTAATAGTATTTTCTAGAACCCACAGATCAAATTTTCTGTAAATTGGGGAACTAAATATTTCCGAGCTAAAAATCTTTTATGTTTCAGTTATTTGCTAAAACAGGGTTAGTATATGAATAATTTCGCAACACCAAAGTCCACCTTTGAAGGCCGCCAGCTTTTAAACAGCGGGAAGGGAGTGAGTTTGATTTTTGTAGGCGCCACGTAATTTCATCAAAGTAGGGCTGTTGTTATAAATGACAATGTTGACTGTCTAAATTACGAAAAACAATCAGACTTTGCGGAAGGCAGAATAGTGTATTCATATACCGGAAATCCCAATGAGTTAGAAATAAAACTATTGTTTGAAGTCACTTAATATATTTACAAGACACAAGAAAAGTACAACGTCCAGTGCTTGAGCGCAAATCAAGTTAGCCGCAATAATGCTCATAGCGCAATTATTTATAAGGCGAATTCTATTCAAATTAATCTTAAACCGAAGCTTTAATCTAAATGGCGCACGCTGATGTCGACATTAGCTACCGCCGCACAATATAGGATATCATTACTATAAAAATATGTAAGCGCTAATATTGATACGAATAAACGCTAAGTAATTTTTCTTTTATAAATAAATCTTAGAAGCCATCTTTAATTTTAGATTTTTAACGGCAAACGCACTTTATTTTTATTTATATATACAGCGCGACATTTTTTTTTATTTTTATTTTTACTTAGGCTAAACTTAGCTGTCGTAGTATTGGCAACCCAACACTGGAACCAATCCGTCTGAAGATCTGGCGGGTACTTCTATTGTGTAAGAAGGTTGACGTCGAGAAAAAGAACTTCAAAACTCCAAACGAATAGATCACGCTTTAACAAGATGATAGGTGAAAACCTAGCAGCAAACATCTTCATGTGGGAAATTTTCTTATAAAAATCTTCCTTTACTTTGGTTTAAAGTTGAACCTAAAAAAAAAACCCTAAAAAGAAAACAAGGTCTCAGCTTCCTGTATTTGAAACCCTATTTCGAATTTTTATTACTTCCAAAATATTTTAATATTCCTTTCCACTATCATTATGGTAATAGAGGGATGAACAAAAGCAGAATATATCCTTAAATATAAAAAAAGAAAATATAAGAAATTTAAATATTTACTTAAGTATCCCCTTAAGTTGCCCTTACATATCTCTAAAACTGTACAAGTGTTTCTCAGTAACCCCTTAAGCGTTTACTTAAGTGTCAGTGCAAACGACCATAAGCTAATACTAAAGTCTTAAGTTCCACTTAAATATTGATAATGATCCCTAACTCTCAATCAATAACGTAGCAGTCCAATAACCAAAAGGAATGAAATAAATAACTATTTTATTTGAGAGAAAATAATTAATAATTTACAATGCCTTACGTTAAGTAATGGCCATAACTATGACTACCAGTTTGAAAATCAAATAATGAAAACCAATTATATTAATGATTTAAAAATATTTAAGAAAAATAAATTTACAATTTAAGTTACGCTGAAGCCCCATACAAATTAAGATACACTTAAGTACTGGCCTTAAATTAAGCCCCCAATTTTTGTACTTAATGAAATTATATAAAAAAAATACTTCTAGTAGTCATGACTTTCCTTTTTTTTTGAATAATTTAATAATTTGGTTCATATTCCTATTTTTAGCTGCTAATTATTTATTTTATTTCTTTGGCTTTGTTGTATTTTAAGAATCTCAATTTATTTGTAACCCTTTATTTATTCATGTCCTATTTCTGTATGTATTTTAAGAAAAGAAAATAATAAAATTCAAGTTTTATACCGAATAAATTTTTGTTTATAACTTTACAACCCCCAAACTATATCTTGCTTTCGGCTGTTCACTATAAAGGAAAACTAACAAATGATAAAGGAGTTCGTTAAAAAAGAATACTAATTGTTACAATATTAGCAAGCGTGAACATTGTCAGAAAATTAGGGAATGTCCAACTATGCCTTAAAAAGAATAACAAAATAATATACTTTCTAATTCATCTAAAAGTAAAAGAATTTACCGAGTGAGCCCTATTAACCAAAATATGTTGTCTAGGTTTTTGGCTGACCGTACAGTCTCTAACAATTGTTTTCATAGTCAACCGAGCAATTTTGAATGAGTTCATGCTCTTCGGTTTTCCAAAATACAAAAAAAAACATTTATTTGTGTCGAGTACCTATCTGACTAATGTTCTATTAAAAGAAAACTTGGCAACATTCTATTTTTATGGTTAGACAAAAATCCATGTCGACCAAAAATATAAAAAAAAACTATATGAAAGCCAAATAATATTAACCTATATATTTATCACAAAGGCACTATATGAGAGCCAAGTAAGATTAAACTATATATATTCTATATTTATATTTACCTCTGGGGACCACAGACAAGCAAGCCTCAATCTATAGCTTGGTACCAAAGAGCAACACGACGTCCACAAGAGGGTTTTTTAAATAATTCCAGGTTGTTGGTAGGAAATTGTAGTTTCTAGTTTTCAGCCAGACACATGTGTTGAGGTATCTAATAAACCGCATTAAGCGTGCAAGGGACTTCACAAACCCAGATCGATTTCTTCAAAGCACAACAAGTCCCTTTGCGATAGGAAAATCTGGTAGATCCTCAGACTAGAGGCAATTTTTCCACCTGAAAAATTGAGTTTCCCAGGAATTTTCCCCAGAACACCTTTACACTTGTGTGAGTCAGAGCTGAACTGTCCAACTGCGACGCATTACAGCGCAGGGACGCCGACTTTCCCAGCGTCCGTTGGATCCCATTGGTGGAACACATCACGCCATCATCACGCCACTGATGTGGAGCTTTCTCATTGGCCAGCCTAGTATGTCGTCATTACCAATTTTATGCTTTTAGGAAAACGCTTTAATGAGAAAAGGCCTAATTTACTTGTCATTTAGCACTACCGTCACTGTCTTGCGCAGTAGCAATGTTTACCAAAGTTTTTGTCTCAAAACCAAGCCAGCCCTCATAAATAATAAACTACACCGTCCGAGGACGCCAATCATATGAAAATTAGGCAATAAAAGGGTTTTCAGTCACCAGAAAATTAATTAGAAATTGGACATTTCACAATCAGCTGATGACCAACAAACAAAAATCAAAACAAACCACCTGGTGGTTGCTTCACAATTTTGGTTAATATAGCCTCAAACAGCTAACTTCTCGGATATTTACAACACCGATGCCAGCTTGTCTTTAATATCTTCAGATGCAACGTAAGTGACGGCAACAATATCTGAGAGGATTAAACATAAATAACAACCCTTATCAATAAATTAATCTATTATATACAATACTTTCCAGAAACGAAATACTATACTACCGTATTTGTCACAATCGGAATAAAAGATACAATTCCAGTTAGAAATTCCAAAACATCTCCTGTTAATGTATCCGGCAACACTGTAGACCAGAATCATAATAAACAAACTGCGCATGTTCATTCTGGCGCCTTTTTGGTCTTAAATTCGAACCAAACCTATGGCATAAGAAACTAAACATTTTGGACTACCTAAAAACCTATATTTTCCTTCACAAAACCCTCAGTAATTTTTATGAAATTAAATCAAAGTGATAAAATTTTTGACAAGAAATCAGCTGACTTTCGTAATCAAAACAAGGTGCCATCTCTACGTATCTTCTGTGCTGTGATCGCGCCTGAAATTGGCCAAAAGACTCGGTGGTTCCGGACCACTGAACAACAAATAAACAACAGCAGATCAAAACGAAACAGATAAAAATATTTTTCCCAGTTTACCACAATTTAGTTATAGTTCTAGTGAGTGAAACTAGTTATTAAACTATAAATTATCATCATGAAGATTCGCACCAAAGGCAAGTCAGTGTATTTAGTGATTTACTCTAACTCTCACCAAAAAAATGCATTGCCAAATAAAGTGGTGACAAAAGGAACATCATAAATTTATAAATATTTTAGGAGTCCACACTGTAAGAAGCAAAGTCACCCTAAGCTTATCAACAAAATACTATAGCGGAGATGTAAACAACATTCCACAGTGCCGACTACATTATTACGGGCTCAGAAGCAGACAGCACTAGGTAATAAGTGCTAAAAAAACGAAAGTTGTGATGTAAAGAGCGATTTCTTGAAGGTTAGTGGGTTCTAGATTCACAGTAAAGTGTAGAAGAAAAACTTATTAGGGGTTCTCTAATAACCTTCCTAAGTGACGATGTTGGCTTGTTTTTCCTCCCCAAAATTGCGTAATCCTACCTCAGTTTTGTAGGAAAACCTCGTGTAGTGGGAAACAAATCATTGTAAAATCTAGGTTATAGTAGAGTCTAAAATATACCGTTACAATAATTTAGCATAAAGTATGCTTATATAGAATTTTAGAACCAAATGCCCACAGTTGTAGGAGTTCCTTCCAAATTGGTGTTGTGTATGATTATAATGAATTTTGTTTAAACTACCATCACTTTTGAAATACTTTTCAACTTCCAAGGGTGGTCTTAGGTTACCGTATGAATCAAAGTAGTAAATATTTGTTTTATTTTTATAAAATCCAACCCAATGACTACCTGTATTCTTCTTGCTATCCAAATTGATTATAGGGCTTTCATGTTCTTTAATTTCCTTTGGTAATTCATCGCGCATAAACACTCCTCGGAAGTATGGAATGTGTTTTCCAAATTTTTCTAAATCAATGTTGGTCAAAGGTCTGTGAGGTAGTTTCTTTAGCAGTTTTTTGAATAGGGTTTTAGATACAAACCACAACCAGTCTTGTAAGGTTTCAAGTACAGACCTTTTCCGATAGCCACTTCTTCCATGGCTCTATTATGTCTTTTCTCCTCTTCCAATTTTTCTTTTGCTGCTTTGGCGTCATTGACAGCTTTCGCGATTCCTGCAGCACCACCGCTTAAAGCACCAAGAGCTGAGAGACTGGCAAATAGAGGTATCAATGGTATGAAGCCTCCTGTTTTAGGAATCGGAATAGTCCTTTGCTTTGGTAAAACAACTTTTTTTCCTTTTAGCGAACGCAAAGCACTTTTAGCAGCTGTTTGTAAATTTATAAATCTTTTTCCAACAATACTTTTGCGAGCTTGTTTTATCGCGTTGCTCAACGAGATTCCTTTACCACCAATTCGTGGAGGTTTCTTTTTCTTGATCTTTTTTTTTGTTGTCGATTTCTCTTTAAACCCATTCCAAACTTACTTTTGACTTTCATAACTCCTGCAGCAGCCAATTTTTCACCAAAGCTAGCGTCGGATGCTGTTATTCGTTGTGCTGCTTTTGATGCAAGAACCTTATCAGCCTGGTGTCTGCTTGGTAGATCTGACTTTTGTGAGTAGGCAATGTCGTGTTCTTTGCACGCCTCGTCCAAAGGATTAATACCCTTATCTTTACGTGCTAATCTTTTCTTTAGCTTTGTTCCAGGACCACAGTAATTATATTTTGGTAAATGCACTTCAAAAGGTAGTTTATTAACTAAGGTATTTACCAAACCACGACCACCCTTCTTTTGTGTTTTATGTTTTTTCCCAGCTGAGACACCACGACGACGACGATCTTTCTTGTCACAAGTCATTGTTAATACTAAAGTCATTATCGTTGGTTTGAACTTATATATATATACTCAGCCGCGACACGCTTACAATCAGTCTTTAGACATGTCTTTTACAATAACTTTGTCTGGGAATTCACCCACTTTAAAAGCCAATTTTAATCCTCCACTAGATTTGCATGATGCTGAGTACGAAGTAAGTCTTATTAATTTTGAAACGTTTAACGCTATTCCAAACATTGATAAGAGAAACAACAAATTTATTGTTGGAAAGCAAACAATAGAAATTCCTTCTGGAGCATATGAACTGCCGGAGATCGAAGAATATTTAAAGACACAACTGCAACAGCATGGGATTACTTTATTTCTAATACCAAATGTCAACACTTTGCGTTGTCATATGAAATGCAGTGAAAATATCGAATTTACCAGTGAAACAATTGGTAGTATTTTAGGATTTGAAGATGGATCGTACGAAGGTAATAAATTGCATACTTCGCAAAAGACTACAGAGATTATTAGAGTTAATTCAATATTGATAAATTGTAACATTGCAAATGGATCATATTTCAATGGAGAGCCCACTCATTCAATGTATTTATTTTTCCCTTTAGCACCAGTCGGATATAAAATTGTTGAAGCACCCCAGAATCTCATCTACTTCCCAGTCAACGTAAAAACGTTAAGTAACATAACCGTATGGGTTAGGGACCAAAACAATGAATTGATCAATTTTAGTGGAGAGACCAGCACTCTCAGATTGCATATAAAAAGGCAGTGGACGCTATTATAAAATCATTATTTAAACTGTCGCGTAATAGAAAGCATGGTGCTAAAGTATTTAAGTCAAAACAGTTTTAACTCCCACCAACATATCCACGCAAAAAAATCGTATAAAAGAAAGAAAAAAACCAACTCATTAGTTAGTCTTACACCGGCTTCAAAACAGTTAACAAAGACCAACCGCGCTTTCCTGAGATCACTTGGTTTAAAACTAAGGAGACAATGAATTTTTTAAATGTGAAGATTATAGAAAAATTATCTTAAATTCAAAGCAACAGTTAACTTTAATACGATTCAATTCAGATAACAATTGTATAAAAAATTATATTGCTGGTGAAGAAGTAAACATTTTACTAACAACCATGCGAGGGATGATGCCACATGTAACAACAAATATCCCCACCGAACTGACATTATCAAAGATTGTAAACAAAGGTACAGAGATTCCAATTAATTTTCGACGATGGGAACTGGTAGAGTATCCCGAACTTATGCAAACAACTCGACACAATTGGCAAACAAAAACATCTGTAAAGGCAAAAGCTGCCCGACACGTAATAATTGGATTTCAAACTAATAGAGAAGATCAACCAGGAGATTTGGTCACATCAATTTAAGAAATATTCATGTTTACTTGAATGGAGAGAGATATCCCTATAACGAGATCTTTTTGGATATTGATAAAAACCAGTTTGCATCGGCGTATGAAATGTATTCAAAATTTCAAAGTTCCTACTACGGAGTCCCTATCACTGATCCGCTATTTTCACCTTTAGAATACTTGGAGCTGGCGCCATTGCTGTATATTGATACAACCTTTCAGAGGGATACTGTGCAATCTTCCAACATTACAATGAGAGTAACCTTTGAAACTCACAAAGACGTTCCAGCAAAAACAACCGCATTCTGTCTCGTGATATATGATAAAATGTTTTCCTACAACCCACTGACAAAATCTGTCAGACAGGTATAATTTTTTATATATAAGAGCAACAGTCGCAACAGTTTTTAGTGTTTACAATGTCATCACATAGTGTACGGCAAAAGTTGCAACAAGAGAGATATCATCGTCGTCTGGAAAAGCATTTAAACAATTTGCAAGAGTTAAAAAAGATTTTGGAAATGTATGAAATTAAGCAGCAAGTTTTTAAAAAGTTTAATCTGTTAAAGCTAACAAAGGAATTTACAGACTTTACAGACAAAAAACAAAAATTATAAATAAAATATATATATATATATATATATATTTTTTTTTAATAAGCAAACTTTAATAGCGTCTGCGCACTGAATCACGCCCTCATTTTTATGACCTATATAAGGAGGAATTACTCCACGCCAGATTCATAATTAACCAGTAACAGTGAATAAGAAGATGTATTACAGTGACTCCAGTTGTACCAGTTTTGGTAGTGATTACTCTTTCGGATACCATTCCGGACCTGGTTTTGAAAATGATGTTGACAACAATACTTGGAACGCCCCCCAACTAATTTGTGAAAGCATACTTGGGTTGAATGAAAGGTATATTATGCTTAGTACTGGACTACACGTTTCGCTGCTTGAAGAATTTACTCCAATTATTAAACTCGAGAATAGTGTTGATAAGAAATGGGTGTGCATAAACCCGCAAGAGTTGCCCGAGTTGATCAAAATTTTAAGAGATATTTACGAAAACTACTTTTTAAAAGGTCAACGCATACAATCTGAATGGAAATTTACAAAATTTTCCATATTGCCTGATATTTTGGGAGAAGTGAAAGTTGTTAAATTTGCAAGAAATAATAAAAACATCATCTTGTTTCAAAATGACTTGGAAGACATTTTTTAGTTATAAGTTTTTAAGAAGACACATAAAAAATAGTACAATTCAAATTTTTTCTACAAACTAAAAAAAAAATACATTAATTTAATCACTGATCAATGTCATAGTGTCCCCAAGGTAGTGTGCATGTCGTGTTCGGTATTAGGAATCTTTTATTATCGTGATGTGACAGGACGACTTTATTAATAATCTCTGTATAAACGACATGCATATCAGATCTAAAAGTGTTCATCTTACGAAATATGATACCTTGTCTCTCGCTCACAACATTTAGGTAATCCAGTTCTGTTAGGTTCTTGTTAATGACATATTTCTTAACACCTTTTGACTTTTTGGTTTCTTTCGAAAGAGATTTCACGTAATATGCCTTAGCACCGGTTCCTATGAACGTTTGAATTGGATCTCCAGCAAATTCATCCTTCATTCTCCCCAATATAGAGAGATTTTTCGTTATATTATATTGGTTATTCTCATTATAGTTGGATGTATCAAAGTTTTGGGGATTTTCCTTGATAAATTTATAAAAATCGTCAGTAAAAACCTTAATTATTTGAGAATCTGTGTCGCAGTACATCATTGTCGCATTCGATCCAAATTCCTTCTTTATAACGTTATAGAAAAACTCATACATCACCGTTTTAGAAAGATCTAGAATACAGAAACCCAAATATATGGGTTTGTTATAGCAAATTTTTAATTTTTCCATCTGGATAGCAACAAGGTTTTCGGTAAAGATTGAGGAACTTTTGTAATTTGGTCTGCTCAATAGGGATCTTGCACCTTCCCTTCTTAAATAACTGTTCCAACTTGTTACAAGTTTGATGTCATTATATTTGTCTACATTTTCCATTGTTTTTCCAAAGACGGCATTGTTGAATAATTTGTATAAATCACGTTCAAAATTGCTTTTACTTTTATTTCGTAAGTCGGTATTTGTATCGATGTATTCTTTCAACCACTCTGATTGTTGAAACTCGATTATTCTGTAAATTTTGGTAATCTTTAGACCATTTTGAACCGCCTGTTTTAAATTCCTGTAATGAATGATGTATTTGTTTTTATCATATAGATTTGGAATTAGTTTGGGAATTTTGGATTTTGATCCAGGTGGTATTATATTCTCAGCTAAAAAGGGAAAATCGGCATGTTTGTCATGCAATTCTCTGGGATAGCATACATATCCACTTCCAGAACATAACCTAATTCGTTGTTATCTGGTATATCGAGCACATTAAAACTTGAAGTTTCTTGTTCTTTTAACCATCTAAATCCTCCTGTTGGAAGAGTTTGAGACATGCTATGCCCGTATAGATTCGTTGCATCAAGATACATTATGTAGGAGGAGGGTTTATTTGGATCATATTCCGGTAGGTATTTGTTATTTGCATAGTGTAATCTCTCACTAAACTGACTAATTCCACCCCTTATTCCTTTTTTAAAGAAATGGAGCATGTCGATGTCTGTAAGCAGCTCCAATTCGACTTTAGTCATTTTCAACATGCAGTCAAATGATAAGGATGGAAGAGTAAAGTATTGAGCAGGATCAAGCCTGTATGTATTTATCGCTTTGCTCCTAAATTCTTCAAAAACATCGGTTAGTAACAAACAATCATTTAGTAAATATAAGTCGGCATATTCACCCAAATTCTGACAGTTAAACACCTCCCACACTTTCTTTGCTCGCTGGTAATCATCATCAGATATATGTTCTTCTCTTAGATGATCATAAAATTGATCTTTTGTTGGCAGGTTTTTGTCCTCCAATTTATTTAAGTCTGTTAAATAACTGTAGGGAAAGACACCCTTTTGCCGCATTAAATCAAATTTTTCTTGGGTGTCAAAATGTTTTCGTCTCTCCAAAAACATATTAGTATCCAATCCCTTGCTAAGAGTATCCAGCGAGCCTGCCAAAAATTTAAAGCTGTCTAGAAATCGCATTTTTAAATATTTTTTACCTCTGAGTCTTTATAGCTGTCTACATAGAGTGATTTGGTGAATGAAATGTAATTTTCCTTGTTTTTCGCTATCACATCAATATTGTCTTCATGGCAACACAGCTCCTTGATAAACATGTGACAGTCATAACCGCTTAGATTGTGGAAAAATATTGGTACGAATGATGGTATCTTATGTTGTAAGTTGCATATTGAGTGTGTGGCAAGATAGCGCTTTTTCCCTGTTATGTGACAATGATCAGTCACAATCTTTTCTTCTGCTGTAAAAGGTTCATCACAAATGCCACACGTTGTTGCTGATTGTTTTAAAAACCTTTCTTGTGTGGTCAAAGGTGTCATTGGAGTGATTTCTATTAAGTATTTATTATACAGCTCTCTTAGGTCACACTCGAGCCTTTTTATAAATTCTTGGGCGGCATCTGGTCCACGATATAGCTCAAATTTTGAAAGTGAATCGTCAAATGAACACTTTATTATATATGCAAATGCATATGGTTTATGTATAATATTTTTAGTTGTATATGATCTGTTGGGATCTGGTTCACAAACTTCCATTGGTTGCAAAGTTGTCTCACAGTCTGCATAGACCACGAATGGTATTTTAATTGTTTTTCATAGCTATTAAACTTTAAAATATTTTCCTTAATCAATCTACCATATTTATCTTTCTTCCATTCAGTGGAAGGTGTTTTAACATAAACCTGGCCACAATCCTGTTGCTGATGACGTAGCAAATGTTGTGGAGTATAAAAGTGAATCAAACAACCATCACAAAAATAAATTTTTTTAAACGTGTGATGTAATCTGACTTCTTACCAAACGTGAAAGGTCTTTTATCCAACAGTAGTGGGTTTTAACACCTTCAAATAGTAACAGCAAGTTGATATGCTTCTGAAGTCGGCGTCCAGAATAATGAAGTGGTCCCACAACTTCATATTTATTATTTTCGGATTGTTGCTCCAATCCATATACATTTATCGATATATCATTTAAAGTTTCAAATTTAGATATATCTTTTACTTGAACCGGCATTTCGATACCTGTACAGTCCAGAACTGATGAATAATGGGGATATGATGTGGTTCTCTTGGAGTGTTTCTGAGCTGGATACAAAGCTGATGTGACTGCCCATGCAAAACAAGCATTATCGCTATTTTGAATATTCACTACAGCCTTTTTACTTTCTATACTTTTCGGTAACTTGATATATGAGTTACCTTTGAGAGGTGTATACCTATTTATGTTGACTTCCAGGTGAAAAATCCTGTGCAAGGCCCAACCTGATCCACTCTCCTGGAATTCTGTACTTTGAGCCAGCATTTGATCCACAAAGTTTTCATAAACAAAAGACAAGTCGGAGCCTTCACATACTATCAGATTGGAAGTATTGAATGATTTTATTGAGCATATTTCTTTGATTGGATGCAAAAACTCTGCAAATAACTCCATATTAACCTTTACAGCACAATGTTCGTCGATTGACTTTTGTAATAACTGCAACACTTGGTTCTTCATCTCAGCAAAACATCTTTTATAGTCCATTTCGGAATTCCGACAAAGTAATCTATAACTTGCCAACCTCGACTTAAAAGCAGTTTGTAAAATAAATACCTCATCAGACAATTACATGATTTATTCCGGTGTGCTTCACTGCGTTGATGTGCCATCAAATATCGTTTCTGGATATCGACATCACAGATTGTGCATAGCTCCATTTCAATATTAGAGCTCTTTTTTGATGTTGAAGGTAAATCAACACGAGTTTTTAACTTACATTCCTTTTTCTGGTCGTCTTAAATGTTCTTGACGGGAAAAATTCTTTTCACATCTTTCACATCGATTTTCTATTTTTTGTTTCTTCAAAGGGCTATGGTCGGCGGTGGCTTCAACCTTACAATTATCTCGTTGATGACGTCTTAAACCTTTAAGATATGCAAAAGATTTGTTGCAAACAGTGCACAAATACATTTTTATATACTGAATATAAAAAAACTTTCACTGATCGTTTACCACTTTTAACAGTTTTAAATATGATGCAATTTGCACTGACTTTCGTTTAACCTACTTTAGTTTATATATAGTTATGTGTACAAGCAACTGTTCGCGGTCTGCCAATGAAAAGCCAGGAACGTTGTTAAAGGTTCTCGAATACTTTCGAGCCCAAGCTGCAGTAGAACCGCGAGTCCGAATGACCTACGTAAAAATCAGGCCTCAGCCGGACATTCAACCAAAACCTTAAAATTTTTTAAGTTTAATTATTCATTATTTTACAATCAGCAATTTAATAACAGTTTGTAAGTGTGTTTTTAAAATCGTTTGTTAACAGTTATTTATTTTACAATAGAACCAGCGCATATAAGTATTAGGATTGCATCATAACTCAAAACAGTTGAAATGAAAATCCATTATGTATTGTAACCTTTTGATAGATTCTTCTAAATAAAGAAATTTTGAACTTTAAACTACTAACACAGAATATCAAGATTTCTAACTTAATCACACAATGTAGTACACAAACATAAGCTTCTTAACATTTAATAAACCATAACAATTCAAAGCTAATATTTAGACAACCTGTGTCGTGCTACTAGGGACAAATACATCGCGCAGCGCCATCTATTCACAGCATTCGAAAGATAGACATGTATTAATTGAAAGCAGCAATGCTAACGGCTAACGCCATCTCTTCACAGCACTCGAAAGCTAGATATTTCTATATTGAAAAATACCAATGCATAGTTTCAAATACAGATTTCTGTATTGAAAAGTACAAATGGATATTTTCGATCGCAGATTTCTGTAATTTTTATGTTATATTTACAGAAAACTGTATTATTATTACATTTTGCAAATGCATGAATTTGTTTATCAAACCTGACCTGTGTTGGTTATTTCGTTAAATTTTTGGTTCGGTTAGTCACATTTCTAAATTGATATTTATGCTAACACGCGGTTAGTCGCTTTTTTCACAATTTCATCTAAACTTTGGGATTTTCTATAATTTTTTTATGCTTTTTTATAATTTCAACTATAGTAGCACGCGGTTAGCTCAATTTGATGCAAGGGTAACACGCGGGTTCGTTGCTTTTTCTCAATATCGTCTAAAAAACACAAGAGTTTACTTGGGCTAGAACTTCTGGATTTTTTATTATTTTGACTATAGTAACACATTTTCAATAAATTTTTCCTTCGGTTCGCTCGTTTTTGTAAATTTGAATGATTTTAGAGGTCGTCGAATAGCGCGACAGCTTCGGTTTGCTCGATTTTTTCATTCAATTTTTGCTTACGTTCGCTCGATTTTCGTAAAATTAACTGATTTTAGAGGTCGATTGCTTCGGTTCATTCGATTTTTTTGTTCAATTTTTGCTACGGTTCGCTCGTTTTTCGTAAAATTGACTGATTTTAGAGGTCGTCGAATAGCGCGACAGCTTCGGTTTGCTCGATTTTTTCATTCAATTTTTGCTTACGTTCGCTCGATTTTCGTAAAATTTTAGAGGTCGATTGCTTCGGTTCACTCGATTTTTTTGTTCAATTTTTGCTACGGTTCACTCGTTTTTCGTAAAATTGACTGATTTTAGAGGTCGTCGAATAAGGCCCTGCACCCCCCCCCCCCCTCCCCCCCAAAGTGGACCAGAACCATCATAAACCCACTACTCATACTTGCTTTCTAAAATCGTGAAAATACAAGTCTCAGTTTTGGAAATCTAAATACACTAACTTAAGAGAATTAATAAAGAATAAAATAAAGGCCGCTCGTGCCAAATACCTAATAGATATAGAAGCGAGTCTTAAATTTAACCCTAAACTTTTCAGGTCATTTCTTAAAAGTTTTAAAGACTGTCCTGACTTGTCAGATGAAATGACGTTTGAAAATGAAACATACTCATACTTTAAGTCCGTTTTTATTGACAATGACAATATTAATCTCACCCCTACAAATAAATTTAAATCCTACTTTTGTGAGAAAGATATATCCATTTTAGAGATAGAAAAAGCTATTAATAAACTAAAACCCAATAAGTCTATTGGACATGATGGTATTCCTGCTTTTATATTAAAAGGGTGTAAAGAGTTTTTGCTTGTTCCTTTGCAAATTTTATTTAATATCATGCTTAAAACGTCAACTTTTCCATATAAATGGAAGCTTAGCAAAGTTATACCCATTCATAAAAGTGGTCCAAGACAAAAAATTGAGAACTATCGGCCTATAACAATAGTATGCGCAATCTCAAAAATTTGACAGACTTTTTGCAGAAGTGTCAAATAAAATATCTCCCAGACAGCATAGCTTCTTACCCAAAAGATCTGCCTTTACAAATCCAACAATTTTCTCTCAATTCGTACATGAGGCTTTAAACAGAAAAAGTCAAGTTGATGTTATTTATACAGATTTGGAAAAGGCTTTTGATAAAGTAAGTCACAACACTATCTTGGATGGACTAACTGGAATGGATGTTTCTCCATACCTAACTAACTTAATACAATCTTATTTGGGAACTAGCACAAGTAAAAGATATCAGTTCGTGGAATTAAAAGGTAGCAGGTCTACTATTTATATAAGTTCTTCTGGTGTGCCCCAAGGGTCTAATCTCGGACCACTTTTTATTATTGCCTTCAACAAAATTATTTCTAAGGTAAAAAATGTGGAATCATTGGCATTTGCCGATGATTTTAAATTGTTTGTGGAGGTTTTCTCATTGGAGGATTCTGAAACACTCCAAAGTGAATTTCAGGACACAGCTCTATATTGCCAGGAAAATGGTTTTAACTTAAATTTGGGTAAATGCTTTTGTTTGTCATTTAGTCGTAACAAAAACTTAATCGAATTTGATTATACAATAAATAATGAGAACCTAGAGCGTGTATCTGAACAAAAAGACCTAGGTGTACCTTCGATGCTAATCTTTCATTTTCATCACATATTATTTCTAAAATTAGGAGTGCCCAGAAAGTTGCTGGGTTTATTTGTAGAAATACTAAAAGTTTTAACATATACAATACTGGAATATGGAAGTGTTATTTGGTCCCCCCAATATGACATTTGGATTGGTATGATTGAGAGAGTTCAGCGAAAATTTTTAAAAGCCATGCACTTTAGAAAGTTTGGGATTTATCCACAAAGAGGTTGTGACAACAACATCTTATTAAGAATGTTTGATAGATTATCTAAACCAAAGAAGAACTAAAATTTTTTTAACAACAATGTATAGAATTCTCAAAGGGGATGTTGATTGTCCTAATATAGTTGAACAACTTCCATTTGCCATAAATCGAATCAATTCAAGGTCAAAAAATAAGTTTTATTTAGCTTATCCACGAACAAATCTATTTAAAAGCTCTCCTATCTACAATTTATGCAACTTATTTAACAAGTATGCTTCAGATGTTGATATTGACAATGTTAGCTATAAGAAATTCAAAAAAATTATAGATCAAAAAGTGCGCAGCAGTTAATCAATAAGTAATTATGTAATTTGATTTGTTTGTTATTTATCATCTGTAGAAGAATCTTTTTTTTTATGTAAGTAAGTATCTGTAATTGGCTTTTTGCTGTAGATACTGTTGAAATAAATAAATAAATAATAAAAACAGGTACATACATGTAAAATTTAGTAAAATCCTCTTGAAAATCCTACAAAAATATTTTTTTTTATTTTTATTTATTTTATTTGTTTTAGTTTAACATTAAGTAGGTACTCATTATTTAATTTTAAAACAGGTACATATACATATGTAAAATATAGTAAAATCCTACAATAATTATTGTAATTGAACATTGGCAATCACCCATCTATTACCATCCATTATTTAATTATCAATTAATCAATAAATATTTATTTTGTTATCAGTCAGTAATTCTTTGGTTAATACTTAGGTCATATTTAAAGTTTTGAGGTGTACATATATTAAGTTGAGGAATCAATATACAGTAGACTCGCTCTAGTGTGAACACGAAAAAAATCTGCACCTATCAAGTTTTAAATGTAATTATTCTTCTAATTTAGAGCAAATCTATAACTTTCTGCTGAAAATGACAAATTACTGTATCGACAAATACCACAATTATGAATTTTTATGAAACTTCAACATTTAGATATCATTGGGTAAATATGATGTTATTTTAGTCCGAACTTATCTAACTGACCAATGAGTGGCTACTGCTCTGTCTCAATATTTCTTAGGCTCTAACACCTATGTTGTTTGTTTCTGACTATAATGTAACCACTTTAAGTGATTCCAAAACATACTTTACTGCAACTTTTTCAGGTGTCTCCAGATTCGCCTTCCAGACTTACCTCTGGAAGCAAAAATTAAAAATTTCTTGGTTTTTACAATTGTACAAAGCAAAACATGAAATGGTATTTACCACAAAAAACGAATTAAAACTAAGTAATTCTCAGTAATTCCCCTAAATCTCACTGTTCACACTACTGGGATCGAGGTTCACACAGCGCGAGTCTACTGTATATTCTCATACATGTATAGGCTTAGAATAATTACAGATAGAGAAAACACACACATAAACATACATATGCATGTATATGTCCACACTACCTGCAAGACATTAATTTTTAGGTGACAAATAGGTACAACCACTATTCATTAAATCTAGATTAGGAGTGCTTGTATTTCATAATTAAATTATAAATTCAGTTTAGTTTATGGCAAGGGGTTTCTCATCTTGTTAATCGGTCTACAAATCACTGGTTAATACATGTCAATACTGTGTCAATAATGGTCAATACTAAGTCAATAGTGGTCAATACTATGCAATACTTGTCAATATGTAGTTAATATGTGTCAATACTTGTAAATACTTGGCAATAACATATTCATACCTGTTAATAAAATACAAACACCTGTGGTTAATATGTCAATACCTCAAATTTTTAAGTTAGAAGTGTGTAGTTTACAGTGTTGTGAGTCGAGTTTTTTAACAGGTAAGTAGAAGAAAATTCGAATTTATTTTTAAATTATATGCTTTGAAAGCAGCTAAGGCTTCCAAGTAGGTAAATATTAACTGAAATATTGAAAAACATAAACACGGCGGGGAAGATTGACCTGATGCTTAAAGGAAGCAGTTTATCAAGCTGTTCTTAGTTTCACTGATCCGATCGTTTTTTCTAACTTCTAATCTAAATGACATAATGTTGGATGATGACTTGGATTTTCTGAAACTGCTGGATTTTGGGTTTAGTGGGGTTTCATGGAATTCTTGATGAGTTTTGTAGGGTTCGGTGGAGTTTTCTTGGGTTTGGTGGGGCACAGTCAGGTTGATCTTTTTCTGAGTTGGTATTTTTGGGTTCAGTGGGGTTTGGTTTTAGCTCACACTACTACTATATTATAGTAGTGATCCTAATTTTTTCGAGAAAAAAAAAGTTGCTCCGATTTAAATTTTTTTTATATATCTTTGCGTTTCAGATGATTTTGAAACTTTTTTGCCTTGCTGTCTGTCTGTCTGTATGTGTCTGTAACGACTAACCCGCATAACTCAAAAACCGCTTGTCCGATTTAAATGAAATTTGGTACCTAGGCTGGGTCTTGGGCCGTGGTGGTCCCATTGAAAAATGAACGAAATCCACCGATCGCAAGCCAAATAAAAGGGTGGGGGTAGTTTAAAAAATGAGAGTTTATGTGAAAATATGGCGTGTGTGATATCAAACGAAAGGTAATTAAGTCTGGAGTTAAACAAAATTAATTTTAAGTTATTTAAAAAGAAAGGGTGGGGGTAGATGTTAAAAATTAGAGTTTAAGTAAAATATGGCGTGTGTGATATCAAACGAAAGGTAAATGAGTCTGGAGTTAAACAAAATACATTTTAGTTTTTTAAAAAAGGGTGGGGGTAGATTTTAAAAATTAGATTTTAAGTCAAAACATGGCTTGTGTGATATCAAACGAAAGGTAATTGAGTCGGGAGTTGAATAAAATATATTTCAGTTATATTAGCTCACAAGTACACTATAACTATAGTACCCAGTGTGAGCTTAGGTGCCCATAGATTGGCAGAGTATTTTTTTTGGGGAGATATGGTAAAGTTTTGTTTTTTTTTTTGGGTTTAGTGAGATATTTTTTTTTGTAGGTGGGGTACGGTGAGGTTTGGTCTGTTTTTGGGTTTGGTTTTCTTTTGGGTAGGGTAAGGAAAAATTTTGTATTTTTTTGGGTTCAGTGAGATATTTTTTTCAGTGGGTGGTGTATGTTTTTTTGTTGTTGTTTTTTTCAGATTCAGTTTTATTCATGTATATAAAGTTAGCAGAACAACTTTGGAAATTGAAAAAAGTTATATGCTCACAATTTGCTGTTAATTATCTGTAAATTAGTTGTAAAAACAAAAAATTTGCCATGCCCGTTTTTTAAAAAAAATATGGTGTTTTGCTAACTTTATATAAAGTCAGCAGAACACCTATAGAAACAATGGATTTATCTAAAAAAAATTTTTTTACAATGTGCCGTTAATTATCCGTAAATTAGTTGTGAAAACAAAAATTTGCCGTTCCCGTTTTTTTTTTAAATATGGTGTTTTGCTAACTTTATATAAAGTCAATGGATTTCTCTAAAAAAAATTTAGTTTACAATTTGCCGTTAATTATCCGTAAATTAGTTGTGAAAACAAGATTTGCCGTGCCCGATTTTTTAAAAAAAATATGGTGTTTTGCTAACTTTATATAAGTTAGCAGAACACCTATTTATATTTATTTTGGAAAAAAAGAGGAACTTAATATTTTCCATCCGGGTTGGTTTCAGAATTTCGTTTCAAATATAACCAGGGTTTGTACAAGCTCTGCTGGTTTTATAACAACAAAAAAGGAATCTGATCGCATTTATAGAGTAAGAAGAATGGCAGAGGGGATGGCAAAAGGGATGGATGTACAAAAAACATCCAAATCAAAGAAACCTATTAAAAGATGGGCAAGTACACCAGGAAGTAAACAAAACAAAAATACTCTGCCAATCTATGGGCACCTAAGCTCACACTAGGTACTATAGTTATAGTGTGAGCTAATATAATCAAAAACTAAAATATATTTTATTCAACTCCAGACTCAATTACCTTTCGTTTGATACCACACAAGCCATGTTTTGACTTAAACTCAAATTTTTTCAATCTACCCCCCACCCTTTTAAAAAAAACTAAAATGTATTTTGTTTAACTCCAGACTCAATTACCTTTCGTTTGATATCACACACGCCATATTTTCGCTTAAACTCTAATTTTTGACATCTACCCCCACCCTTTTTTTAAAAATAAACTAAAATTCATTTTTTTTTAACTCCAGACTTAATTACCTTTCGTTTGATATACCACACGCCATATTTTCACATAAACTCTAATTTTTGGAATCTACCCCCACCCTTTTATTTGGCTTGCGTTCGGTGGATTTTGTTCATTTTTAAATGGGACCATCACGGCCCAAGACCCAACTTAGGTACCAAATTTCATTAAAATCGGACAAGCGGTTTTTGAGTTATGCGGGTTGGTCGTTACAGACAGACATACAGACAGACAGACATACAGACAGACAGACAGACAGCAAAACAAAAAAGTTTTAAAATCATCTGAAACGCAAAGATATATAAAAAATTTTGAAATCGGAGCAACTTTTTTTTTTGAAAAAATTACGATCACCATAGCTCACACTACTTATAGTAGTAGTGTGAGCTAAAAAACGCAAAAGTAAGAAAAATGTCATCACAAAAAACATTTTTAAAAGATATTCCTTCTATATCCACATCCTCCTCTTCTGATGATGATAATGATGATGTCTTTACTTTCTATAGTGATTCGCCTAGTGACATTTTTCCAGAAGACAATGTAACTGAAGTAGAGAAACAACACCCCACTCTAGAAAAAGAACAGTATTATGCTGTCTACTTTGATGAGGATTGGTGGGTGGGCCGAATAATTAATAGTGAGATGGCAGATCCACACTTAAATTTTTTATGAAAGACTTAAAATCTCAGGTGGCCCAAAAATGATGACATACACACAATCAACAATTCTTTAATTTTTTTTGGCCCAATTAAGCTACATGGCACATATCCATTTCAATTGAGAAGAGCGGATCAAATTCAAACTAAAACAAAATACAAGGAAATTAAAAAAAGTTTTTAGGTTACTTGGGTTAAATTTTGATTTTTTTTATTTTTTATTTATACTGGGACTTTCCATCCAATCAGGATCAATCGCCCAGTTTCGCAAAGTTCGAGCAAGGTTAAAGCATTTTTAAACAAACACAAACAACCAAGTACCTAGCCAGGAATCGAACCCGGACCGCCGGTGTGGGAAGCAAACATTGCTACCACTACACCACGACAGCGACATTTTTACGATTTTGATTAAAATAAATAACTTTCAGTAATAAATTTTTTTTATTTCATGACTTCTCAAAATTGATGCCTCGGGGCCCAGGCCCCCCCAAGCCTTAGATTTTTTTACATATTTTCTACATATTTAATGAAAATACACAAAAAATAGCTTAAAATTTGATAACATGAAGCTTCAGGCCCCCCCCAAGAGGCCTCCCCCCCAAGACATATTCCTGGGTGCGCTACTGTTTATACCTGTCCTTTTTGATCTTGTCAAATAAAAGTGATAGATAGAGGTCTAAAATAGACTTAGGACAGGTTTTGCGTTAGTAAATAATGTCCTTAAATTTCATTAAAAGCAGCAAGAAGTGTAATATATTATCTATTTTTCAGTGTTAAAAAAAATTCTGTTAAGACAAATATTTTATTTTACTCTGTTAATACCGAGGTTAATACATGGCAATACCTGGTAATATGTGATAATACTAGGGAAATACTTGGCAATATGTGGAAATATTTTGTTAATACATGGAAATAGTTGGCAATAGCTTGTATTACATGTTAATATCTGTTAATACATGAAAATATCTGTCAATACTGTTAATCGGTGTACAAATTTTGGTACGTGAGAAACCCCTTGGTTTATGGATTTAAAATGACAATGACAGTCCTGGAAGAAATTAGAAACAATGTACAATAGGCTAAGAGTGTGAAATATATTATATTAATATCAGTTATTAATGATAATTTTGACTTTTTACCTTTTTCCTAAATCTAGTAAGACTTACTTATATTAAAAAACCAATATTAGTTGTTTTAATCAGTTTATTGCCAAGTCTGCTCAGTCTATTTATTGGTCAATTAAACCCATAATTTGTCTGATGATGCTGGGTTTCAAAGAGGTTGTGATTTCTTGTAGTCTGTGTTGGAACAAGGAATTGGATTAAAGATAATAATTCAGAATAATCAACCTCAATGTAGTTATATTTAATAATGTCATTAATTGGTTATAATCAATAGACTCAACAGGAATATGCAATTTATAACATATGAAACATACAAATTTTCTTTGTACACATTCAAGTCGATTTTTATGAATTTCATAGTAGGGAGACCAAATAGTACATCCATATTCATATAATGATAACATTTTACCTATTCCAACCTATATAAGCCTTAGGACTGTACTGTAATTTTTTCCAAAACAAATTTTTTGCATCTGATTTTAAATCTATTAAATACTTCTATATTTTTTATTTCCTGTGGCAAACTGTTAAATAATACTACTAACATAAAAATCATTGTTTGCATGAGCCCTCATATTGTATGAATGAATGCCTTAAATTGTTGTCAATCCTTCTTGTAAATAATTTGTCAACATCTTATTTTTTTAATGTCCTTTTTTTACACATTAAAATTGCTCTCATCCCTCTATTTTGCAATTTTTGGAGAGTCTTAATTTCTGTAGAATTAAGAAAAAATAATAAAATTGAGCAATAATCAAAATGTGGTGCAATAATGGATTTAGAGATGGTTAATTTTGAAAAATATGATATTTATTTTAGTATCTAAGTTATAAGGGAAGTACACAGAAAATATTGGATAAATCAGTGCATCCCCTATAATGGTGACAATATAATATTTTGACAATGTCTATATTTACAACTGTTAATCGAGAAGATCAATAAATTAATTGAATTAAATTGAAATATGCATTTGTCATTGCTTTGCGAATTTATGTGTGTAAGTGTGTAAAAAGCTTTTTTTCCATAATATACTATATGTTTTTAGGTGTACTATATTTTTTTTTGGTTTATATTGAAAACGATATTTTTCTTAAAAAAAGTTGGTAACCCTAGTTAAAGCAAAGAATATTATTTCTGAAGTATTTTAGTAGTACCCCAGTCATTTGTCCCCTTTTCTATTAAAATTTTTATAAATAATCTTATTTCTGTAATAACTTTTTCTAAATTACTTACTAGCTTTTGCTTTTTGCACTCATAGGGTTGCCAACATATTTTAAACTAAATTTATTATTTTTTAATATAAACCAAAAATAAATATAGTACACCCAAAAATTATATAGTATTTTATGGGAAAAACGTTTTTTACACACTTTACACTTTAGGCAAGGGAAGAGAGAGGACGCGTACCATTTAATGACTGACCGTCGCAGAAAGTGTGCCCAAATTTGGTAGTTTTGTATAAGCAACTACGGCCAATTGAATGTCGTTAACAGTTTTTTTCTAGGCCTTCTAGTTTTTTTGAAACCATAGCCAACTTTGTTATTTCTTATGACCGCCATATTGGATTTATACTTCAATAAATAGAGCATAAAAGGAGCTTTTCAACCGTGTATAATAAGCCTATCTTTGGATGACGGAAAATGTGAATTTATTTAAAAAATAGTTTTTCACTTAGTTCGCTGTGAAACAAATGCCATAGTTGTGTTTGTTGTCATACCTACGTAACTACCTTTCAATACTTTTCCATTTATTTGATTAATCTTTATGGCCCTTATTTTTTAATTTTTCTCTGTCTATAGAATAAAATCTCTCTTTTATTTCTGAAACAAAAGTTTGCATTTATTATTTAATTTAACATAAAAGTAAAAACCGATAACAAAGCATTGAAATTAATAAGCAAATGTTCGAAAATTCCACCGTTGTTATTCATGCAAATCCTGCATCGATGAATTAGAGACATGCAAGCATCTTTAACCATTTGTTCAGGAATTTCTTCTATGGCTTGAACAACCGCTGCCTCAAGTTCTTCTTCATATGAACCGTATTATGAGTATTGGAATAAACTTTATCCTTTAAGTATCCCCAAATACAAAAATCAAGAGGCGTAAGGTCCGGCGAACGTGCAGGCCAGGCAACTGGACCTCGATTTCCGATCCAGTTATTTCCATGTTGCTGATTCAAATAGTCGGTTATGATTCTTGCATTATGTGGAGGTGCTCCATCTTGCTTGAACCACATGTTTGCTACATCTTAAAGAGGCAAATTTTCCAAAATTTGGTCAACGTAATTTTGTAGAATTTCTAGATATCGAGGTGCCGTCAAATTATTATGAAAAATGTTAAATAGTATGTGTAACTTGATCGTGTACCTCACGATTTAAGAACGGATTACCATCGGCTCAGTATACGTAGTTATGTCTGTTAAACACCCCGCAGTTTAAACCTGCTTTCATTATTTTCCAGTTCCTAAGGGAGATGCGAGGATTGTCAACGACACTTTGTAAAACCAGAGCTTCAATATTTTCATCAGGTTGTCGATTACGATTTTGTTTTTTAAAGGAACCATATTCAATTAAATTAAAACAGCAAGTATTCTGAAGATTGACAAACCTGGTTGTCGTCTTTCTGGATATCTCTGAAAGTACATATCTCGAGCTCTTCCAACATTCTTATTACACAAAATATAACATTCATACATATCTACTTTCTCCCAATTTGGAAACCTTTCCATGTTAAATTTGATTGATAATGGGACTCAAAAAAAATCTTAAGTAATTTACAAACTTTAGAACTCCAACAGATAAATCAAATAAATGACAAAGTTTTCACAGATAGTTACGTAGGTATGACAACAAACGCAACTACGGCCTTTGTTTCACAGCCAACCAAGTGAAAAACAGTTTTTTAAAATAAATTCACATTTTCCGTCATTCAAAGGCTTATTATACATGGGTGAAAAGTTCTTAATGCTTTATTTATTGACATATAAATTCAATATGGCGGTCATAAGAAATAACAAAGTTGGCTAGGGTTTTAAAAAACTAGAAGGTCTAGAAAACATTTGTTAACGTCATTCGATTGGTCGTAGTTGCTTATACAAAACTACCAAATTTCATTAAATTTGTTTGCAAGATGGCGGCGGTATTTAAATTTTTCAAAAAACACAATTTTCAGTTATTGCTCGATATTTTAAAAACCCCTTTAGATATTTTTAATTTTGATACGGCATCTCATTGGGCTTAGAATAGCCCAACTTTTTCTTATTTAAACAAACTCGTATCTCTTACTGTTCCCGAAATCCCCATGTAGTTACTTTTATTTGGGACACCCTGTATAATCATATTTACAAATTAAAATATCACGATCCTTTTTTTATAAATTTATCTTTTCTTTACCAGTCCTACGTGATACGCCACTGGTGGTGCCAAACTGGGCACACTCGAGTTGGCCGGATTACCCGTCCTCTTTCTTCCTTTGGCTAAGCTTTATACATAAATTCGCAAAGCAATGACAAGTGCATGTTGTCACCATTATAGGGGATTCACCGATTTATCCAATATTTTCTGTGTCAGAAGGCGTATTTAGTGATAGTCAAATCGGTCAGAAATTAAGGGATTTGTCTGATTTTAGTCTCGGCCTTTTTAAAATAAAAAACCCTAGTGTAATTTGAAATATTTTTCTCTTGTTAAGGAATCAAATAACTTAAATTATAGTCAGCATACTTAGTCTGGTGGACAGGCCTTTTCCCAGAATTTAGATTTTGTAGATTTAACTGTTAAAAATTGTTTCGATAATGACACAGATGATTTTTTAGATCCGGGCCACACGAACACATCAACGTTAGTTTAGATTATAATTGGAGCATAAAAAATAAAAATAACAAACATTAGTATTCTGCTTTACTACTGAATATTCAATCACTTCGAAATAAAAAAAATGCACTATACTTATTTTTAAATGAACATAATAATCGAAATATAGTCCTTATTACGGAACACTGGTTGAAAGAACATGAATTAGTTAATAAACCTGACTATGTTATTGTGTCCTCGCTAATAATGCAGAGGCCTTAGTGGTATATCTTTCAGTCAAAGTGTTAAGCCTAAATCATTTATTGTTGTAATCTGCAGAGTTTTTTTATGTGCTGGGTGGAAAAAAGAATATGTAGGTACATGGGCACAATAGATCCTTATGTGGTGGAGGTCCAGTAGGGCCACCATTTTCGAATACATACATACATACATGTTATTGTGCAACATTTTGTCGTACTAGCAGTGGGCATGGGGGCTGTATAATTTTGCTAAAAAAGTATTTTCTACATCTGAATATGTTTGAACAAACTTAATGTTGTGCTAAAATAATTAACTTTTGAGTTCACTATGATTTTTTCAAAGAAGTCGCTAGGTAGTCTGTGTAAATGTAATGAATTTTTGACCAGCGTTGACTGTCTTTAAGCTCAAATTTCTCCATCATCTTAAGTTCTGCTGGAGATTTTAGCATAGATTGCAGAGACGGCAATTGCATTAAAAAACATTTTTATCTCTAATGCTCCAAATATGCATGTCACATCACCCACTCGTATAACAAAAATAACGTCAACCTAAATTTATTATATTTGTTACAGCTGTAATAATCAAGAGGTAGAATGTAGGGTGGTTAATTCAGCTTTGTCGGATCATGAGGCGATAATTTGTGACATATCGGAGCCTAAAGTAATTAGTAATCACAGATCTAGGCGTGGTCGAATATTCGACAAGCAGCTTTGATATGTTTTACCAGTCATGTAGCCGGGAATCCTGGAATCAAGTGCTTGCATCTGAGGAACCTCTTAAGTTTATTCCACCAGAAAACGGCAAAGATTTTTAACACATGTTTTCCTGTGAAAAATATCAAAATAGAAAAACCATGGTTCACCAAGGGCTTAAAAACTTCTTCTAAGAATCTTCGCTGTCTTCATAAGATTAGAAAATATACAGATGATCCATTTTGTCATACATACATTAGTTCTTACAGATCTTTATTTCTTAGACTAATAATTGCAGCTGCAAAAATACTGCACTACTCCGATCGTCTAAGTAATTCTTCTAACAAACAAAAAGAAGAATGTTGACAGAATATAAATAATATTGGTTCTAATAATTTTTTTCAAAAGTCTACTATTACTATCTCATCCAGAAGTTTCATCTGATAACCTGAACCAGTACTGTTGTAATATTGGGTAAAATTTAACAACAATTCGTAAAGATCCTATGCTGTACATGTCTCATATATCAGTACCCAATTAATTCGCATTTACACCAACCGATTTAACAGAAGTTAAACAAACTTTAAAAAGCAGCAAGAACAAAAATGCCAGAGAGGATGGCCTGTCTGTCAAAATATTGCTTATTATACCCGAAGTTATGTTGGATATTTTAATTAAAGCTATAAATCATTCATGAACGAGCGGAGTATTTCCTTCGAGCTTAAAATCGGCTTTAATAATCCCACTTCATAAGGGTGGGAATTATGGACGTAGTCAGGGTCTCGCTCAGGGTGGGGCAAAAAGTCAAAAAAATGTACAATCAAATATGAGCTAAAGCCAGGATGGGGCAGGTGGCAAGCCCGGGGTGGGCAAGTGCCCCACCCTGACTACGCCCATGGTGGGAATGAATCTAAGCCTGCTAATTTTAGACCAATTTCTATGTTAACCTTATCTAAGTTAATTGAAAAACCAACAAAAACGCCGGTATCGGCCGCGGTTTTTTGCGATCTGGCTAAAGAAGCTATACCAATATGGGTAGTTTTATCATTATTCGAGCCGTACTTACAGGGAAGGGCACTGCGAGTAATTATTAATGATCAGTCATCAAAACCTGGAAATATTGAATGGGGTGTGTACCTCTTCCTTTTCTAATATTTTTTAATGATCTTGCAAGGCTGAATATACGTGGAAAGTTCACCATTTTCGCTGATGATACTACAATTCTGTGGACGTGGGAACTATGATTTTAAAGGATTTAGAACTTATTAAAGAGTGGTTTGATTTAAATATTTTATCTTTGAATGTTGATAAAACTAATACTGTTACGGTTTCAGGTTTAAAAAATGTCTCTCAAAAGTACAAAATATTAATAAAAACAATAAAACCCTTGTGCTTCCGGCTTATCGGCATTTTTCAAATAAATTAGACGCGTGCCGGCAACTCGTCGCTGCATTTTAACAGGCGGTAATTTCAACACCACGTGGCATTTTTCTTTGTCATTTTGCCTTAAGATTATTAGCCTATAAAATAGAATTACTATGTACTCAATTTAGAAATAATAATGATATTAGTAATAATAATATTTTAGCAAAGATTTTTGAAGTGTAATTCTTTAGGCGCGTTTAGCAGTTTTTGTGGGTGGTGAATTGAACTGAGCCGTCAGGCTCGGCTATGTAACGCTCATTCGGGTGAAATCGGCTCGAGTCGACTAACTGTGAGAAACATTCAGCGAGCGATATGATGATGCAGATGAAGGCCAGTACACAGAAGGTTTCGGTTCGGTCCGCTTTGCAGAATATGTTATGGGCCAGTATGTATTATTAATTTCGCCTTGTTGAAGTTTACACTTCTGCCGTGTGGTCTTAAGCACACACAATATTTTTTTTAATGTATTTTTAAATTATTTAAGATAATTCAGAATTTACTTGCGGCGGACGCCTATTTTGACTTGGCGTCGGGTGTTTGGATCCAAACCAGATAAGAAAATTGCTTTCATAGGTATACTATTAATTGGATTCTGATAGAGTTTCTGTTATAAACTAATACCAGCAGTTGTACCCCATACCCACAATTTATTTAATTTTTCGCTTTATTTATTGTTTAAAACATTGTCGTGTGAGTTCGCAGATTGTTTTGGCGCGAAGCTTCTTATTTTTTAGAAAAAGGAACCGTTACGAAGATAAATGTTAAAAAACTATTTCTTTATACCTTTAATCTAAGAGGCGGCGCGAGCGGTTCGTCCTCAATGTCGATTGAATTTTTAATTTGGGTTTACCCATAACTAATATACAGGGTGGTCCAATAAGGCTGGCCCCGGATTTTTCTGGGAACCTATGAATCCTATGATTTTGGGGATTTTTAAAAAAAATATAAGTCTTTACTGAAAATTGTTTTGTTGGGATCAGCCCCCTCTGGAATACCAATCTATGGCAAATTCGATGGAGATTTTAAAATTGATAAAGGATTCGTTTATTGTGTACCAAAAATGTATGACTAATTTGAGCTTATATAGCGAGCCCTTATATCTACACTTTGAGGGGCTAACCCCGACAAAAATATTTTCAATAAAGAGGCATGTGCCGATTTATTAATTTTCTACCCAAATTCGTAGGGTTCATAGTTTCATAGAAAAAACTACTCCACCATTTGCAAGGCAAAACCCCCACTGACTGAGCTGCATGATAACCCAAACAGCGTTTAACCAATATTAACCAAATCTAGCACAAGAATTCTTTGGTGGATGGGACTGTTACTTTTTTTGTGAAGGGTGTGTTGAACTATAAAAAACTCACAATTCGAGAACTACAATAGCCAGTGAAATGCGGTTTCCATTACATTAAGAATTACATTTCCAAACGAAATTTGCTTTTTATGTTTGTGGTGGGTTGTGAGGAGAAAGAAGAGGAAGTTGAATAAAAAAACTAGGTTTTCAATTTTATATTGAGAATAATTCTAAATAATTCCATTGCAACTAAATTTGATTTTATATATGGTGGGGGCTGTAAGGGGAGATTGAAAGATATCGGATTATATTACGTTCTTCAAAGTCAACATAGTATATTTACGCCGGGTTACATTATGCGTATTTCGCAGATACGTATTAGGGCTGCGTATTTTAAACACCATGGCAATACATTGTTTTAATTTGAAATGAGATTTACATAGAGGGCGAAAACTTGGACAATGAACCCAAACTCTCTTGCCGTTAATACGCCAACGTATTTTACACATCTAGTAATAATAATATAGTATAATAATCTTAATTTTATTAAACAACAATAATAATAAAAAATAAGCTGTAGTTGCAATTGATTGGCTCTCCACATCTTCAATGATACTTGAAACTATAATACCTCAAAATAAAATTGTAGGTTCCCATAATAACCATACAGAAAATGTGTTTCTTTTCACGACTGCTATTTCAGATATAAAGTTCCATTATACAGTGAGAACGAGTCGGTTGGAATAAATTCGCTATCGGATTAAATTGAAGTTTTTTGGAATGATCAAAGAACACGTCAATTGAGATTTTCAACGGGCAATATTTTTGCTGCAAATTTTTTTTTGGACGGACCCCCGGAAAGAAGTCCAACAAAAGTCAACTTTTTTTTCAAATGGCACCTTGTTGGAAAGCTTATCGAAAAAGAAAAATGATAGTCCACTTTTTTTTTTGAAATCTGTCAAATATTTAAAAAAAACTATTAGTTTTTGCCCCTAGCGATTTTATTTCAACCGGCTCGTTCTTAATGTATATATTATTACATGATCACTTCAAAAGGGACACTTTTCGCCTCACCCATATCTGATGACTCAAGTATTTTCAAAGGGATATTTTTTACTAGTCCAGAAAAACAACTAATTGAACCAGATCGTCCTGAAATGGAACTTGGTGAAGTAAACATCAACTTCGATTCTATTTTAACGAATGAGCAATGGATTGACGATGCTACTGGCTTGATACCGCACTGCTTGGCCATTTTGAAAACTTGCCGCTACCTGACAGAATGTTTGACGACGATGGCGATGAATTCTACTCCGCAATCGGGCAGCTTTAGCCAAATCGTCGACAGTGCCAGAAGGATTTCCGCCAAAGTTGATGATATGGTTCGCAGCATGTACCCACCACTGGATCCAAGACTTTTAGAAGCCAGGTAAATTCTTAGTGATAGAATTATATTACTTTTTTTGCCGATACGATATATCGGCCGATACCGATATGTAGGTACCGAAATCCTGATGTATCTTTAACGCGTCCCAGCTGTCCAGGATTTAGTCGGCCGATATTCCGATATATCGTATAGCCAATCGGACAACTGCATCCTGAACAACTCACGCTGTCCAATGGGCCAACATAAATAGCGCAAGCTATTTAAACATGACCGAAACCAAAACCAGCGAAGTCCACTTTTATAATTACATTACGAGGAAACGTTTGAGAAAGTTGGGTAAACTCTCATAATGTTTTATAATCGGATGTTTATTATTCGAATGATATTAAATATCGGATTATCATTCAAATGATCACCTGAATCGCTACTTTGATTATACTCTATAAAATTGTCGGAAAAAATCGCATGTTTTATTCAGATGTTTTGTATTTAATTGATAAAACGGGATTATCATTCAAATTAAAAATAACCTTATGAAAAGCCTATGCTATCATTTTTGGTCTTTGCGGTCATTGGACAGACAGTGACACTAATATTACTATCACTGTTTGTCACCCATTCGATATCTCTTTAATGAACAACTAATATTTTTGAAAACCAAGGCAATTTTCCAACTGTGTTTTTAGGATATCCTTATAAAATAATATTTTTTAAACATATAGCGAGTGTGATCGTTTAGTATCAAAGGTAACCCGAGGACATGGGAAGTAAACAAATGGGTGTAGGTTAGCGGATTACTTTTGATGCTGAAACGAACACATTATTATCTTCGAATTTTAATTTTTGTGTACAGAAAAATGAAGCGGGCTAAAAAAAAATAACGACTTTACGGCTCAAAACTATTATTTTATAAGGATATACCAAAAAACAGGAAAATTGCCTTGGTTTTCAAAAAGTTCGAAAAATATTAGTTGTTCATTAAAGCGTTATCTTTTCTAAGTTTTCTTTACAAAAATCAGCTGGACCACCAGTGGTCTTTACTGATTTTGTCATACTTGGATGTTTAACGATTGTATTTTTAGGGCTGGGGCACTGACTCTTGCTGTTACCCACTTGGCTCTGATCTCGAAATATGAATGCGGGCAAAAAGACAAATGGAACCTGACATGGATGGATAAATTGCTGGACGAAATGGATGGACATGTCAACTTTTTGAGGGAGGCCTCCATTACACAGGATACTGCCAATAAGCTATCAATTCCGATCACTTTAATAGACTAGAAAGATATTGCCAAAAGGTAAGTTCTTAAAGTAAATTAAATGACGTTTCGTTTTTTATATTTTTTATAAAATATATTTTTAGTAAAATTACAAAGGAAAAACTTGTCTTTTCCACTAAAGTCCTTATTGTTTTCGGATTCTTCACTGTCAAAAGTAAAAAAAATAATAATTACAGCAGTATTCGCTAAACAGGTTTAAGTCTAAGTCTTATAACCTGGTAGTACATTTTATCTTATCTTAACTGCAAAAGTTTGTATTATATACAACCAAATTATTGTATATAGTTAGGTGCGTTTTACTATTGTCCTTTTTGTTCATTGCCTTATTAAACCTCAACTCTAAACTTTAAATAAATTAAAAAAGATAATTTTTTGGTTTATCGCAGTTTTGTTTTATTTACTTATTTTAAAACTGATCAAGCAGATTACCTTTTTGTATGTTTATTGTATTATCAAATTTTAGAAATACAGCAAACATTTAAAATTTCATAATAATACTAAAGGTAAAACCTTTTTTTTTTGTTGTTTTTAAATTATAAAACTTTATTAAAAAGCAAAATAAGTTTTAGGAAATTTTGACACCAGAAATTTGCGTGATACATAGTTTTTATATTGTAATTTTATATTTTTATAAAATTTATATACAGGGTGACTGGTAAGTAGACGTATTCCTTCGAGGAGGTGAAAGTAGAGCCTATTTAACACCAATATCAGCATTAAAAATTATTGAAACACTAATGTTAAACTATTAAATTATTTCGGTTTAAACTTTACTTTTCAAGTTTCTGACTAATGATTCCCTTATGCTTATTTTATTGTCGTCGAAATATTTATTTATACACCGTATTTATCAATACACCGTACGCATTTATTTGTTAATTATAAACAATAACAAAATATAGTTTCAATTTATCGTCTAAAGTGTCGATTTAAACAGTTCTGCTTTAGATCATTGGCGTTTATTCACGGTATCTAAAATGGCAACGTTTAGTTTTCCCGAATATGCTGATATTTTATTTATTTATGGTTTTTCCAATGGAAATGCAGCTGAAGGTCAGCGAGTAGATGTACGTCGCTTCCCAAATAGACCAGCTGAACGTGTAGGAGCACCTGCTGCAGACGCCGATATTGATGGTGCAATTTTAGGACTACTTGAAGAAGATCCAACAACAAGCATCAGACAAATTTCCCGACAGCTAATCTATCATCATGAACATGTAAAAATTTCTGAGCAGAAAATAATAATAAGTACTTCTTCACTAGTTACAATTATTACTATTATGTAGTTAGTAATTTGACAAAAATAGTTTAGGCCCTACTTAATTAAGGTTAATTTTAACGCCAATATGTGACAACATTTTTATTGCAAAACTTGATTATAAAAGCAAATCAAGTAATTTTTTTCTTGATATAAATGTGATTTTTTTCGGAAAATAAAACCGTTACCCTTAGAAATAAATAATTTATTTAATAATAAAACAAAAACGCAATTCTGAAATAATGTACCTTATTTTGACGACAATAAAATGGAGAACTTTTAACAATAATTTGTACGTTTGATGTACTATGAAATTTTCGAAAAGGAATCATTAGTCAGAAACTTGACAAGAAAAGTAAAGTTTAAACCGAAATAATTTAATAGTTAACATTAGTGTTTCAATAATTTTTAATGCTGATATTTGTGTTAGTGTGTTAGCTTATAATTCAAAAAGCGACATTTGAAAAAGCTCTTATTATTTTCTTTAATTTTAAATATTTATCCCGCAAAGCATTAAATTTTTCAAATTTTTAAATAAATTGAATATCTCGAAAACCGTTAAGAATGGTATAGAGGAGAATAATGATTATTCGGTAGCAAATAGGCTCTGCTTTCACCTCCTCAAAGGAATACGTCTACTTACCAGTCACCCTGTATATAAATTGCAAAAACCTTTATGCTAAAAAATATTTTTGATAAAAATTTTTGTGTATCCTTAAATCTAAAATATTAAAATAAAATAATTCCTATGCAAGGTGTGTCAGAAAATTTTTAATTGATAGAACATTCTTAATAAAATGTTCCGCTTGATCTAAAAACCTAAAACAAACGTTCAAATCAATAATCTAAAGGTTTAAGCCATATAGGAGGTGTGTCACAAAGTAGAAATTTTGCTCAAAATAGTTTGTTAATGCACATTTACATTATTTTCAGAAATAAAGCTATTTACTTTTGTCTTAAGAAAAATTAAACACACATCTGGTATGTATCCCAATGGAAAATTTAAGGACAGTCTATTTTATAAATTTTGTTAAATTAATAATAAAAAAGTTTTCCATATGGCATTGTATAATGTATTGTGGTTTTCATGTGATATACATTTTTTACATAGTATATTTTACAAGATAAACGAATATATAAATACTCTGCCAATATATGGGTACCTAAGCTCACACTAGGTACTATAGTTATAGTGTTCGTGTGAGCTAATATAACTAAAATCTGAAATATATTTTATTCAACTCCAGGCTCAATTACCTTTCGTTTGATACCACACAAGCCATGTTTTAAGTTAAACTCTAATTTTTGAAATCTTCCCCCACCCTTTTTTTTAAACTAAAATGTATTTTGTTTAACTCCAGACTCAATTACCTTTCGTTTGATATCACACACGCCATATTTTAATTTAAACTCTATTTTTTAAATCTACCCCCACCCTTTTATTTGGCTTGTGATCGATGGATTTCGTTCATTTCTAAATGGGACCATCCCGACCTGAGACCCAGCCTAGGTACCAAATTTGATTAAAATCGGGCAAGCGGTTTTTGAGTTATGCACGTTGGTCGTTACAGACAGACATACAGACAGACAGACAGACATATAGACAGACGGCGCAACAAAAAAGTTTCAAAATCATCATACGCAAAGTTATATAAAAATTTTTGAAATCGGAGCAACTTTTTTTTCTCGAAAAAATTAGGATCACCATAGCTCACACTACTATAGTATAGTAGTAGTGTGAGCTAAAAAGCAATAACTAAAATTCAAAGTGATAGATAAATTTTGATTCAATTATTTCATTATGCGCTTCATGGTAAAAATATTGTTTCATATATATTTTTTTATAAATATAACTTTTTTATTAAAATCAAGAAAAAATTGTTACTCTTTTAAAATGGAGCATGTTTCAAATCAACTGATTTGTACGGTAAACCAGGAAACAATTTTTTAAGTAGAGATAAACGATTCGCAAAAAAAAAGATATATATGCGTGTCTTATTTGTATATAAAACGCACTTTTCCGCATACCTGATTATTTATACTTCCATATTTAAAAAATTGTAAATTTTATAGATCTGATTTAATCGATAGATCTGATATTTTTATAGTCTATTTTTATACTTACGTTATATTTTCATAATGTAGAGTTTTTAAAGGTTATGGGATCAATATTTTATTTATATAGAAATTTATGTACTCTATGTTCCAACAAACTATATAATCATTAATAAAATGTTAAATTTATTAGAACATATTTTTTTATGTTTTATTCTTATAGAAAATAGTGTCATACTTCAGCTCTTCTCCGAGCCTTTATTTGCTTTTGTTCTTTAATGCAAATAGGGTTCAACGGCGCTGATTGTGTCCATGTGTGTTGATTATATTTGGGTATTATAACCAAATATGTCAACAAACTTACTTTATCACTAGTACACAATTGGTCGTTCTTGAAAGGTACCATTAAACTGCCACTATTATCCAAGCACTACAAGTTCGCATTTCATTTTAAATCAATATTGTTTTTTTTATTTGGTCTTATTTTACCGGCCTATTAAGGTAAAGTGATAAATGACACTTTTGTTTCTGGAAAGCGTTAAAAGGTACTAATAAACTGCCACTATTATCCAAGCGCTAAAAGTTCGCATTTTATGTCAAATCAATAATGTTTACCAGCCTCCCGTTGCAGATCTACCCGCTTATTGTGTGCGCCAAGCGGGTTTTTTCAAAAATAGGAATAAATTTTTGCGGCCGTTTCTTAGTGACGTTAGGGCGCGACCATATAAAGCGTACATTATGCTCGACATAAACGTAGTGGTTTACGCAGTTGTAAGACATATAGCGGTTTTAAACTCGCTACCGATAGGAGCTATTTCCTCAGATCCGACGGATTTTACGGCACCTACACCTGAACATTTCCTTAACTTGTGACCCCCGATTCTGACTACTCGGATGTACCTATAAATTCGCTTTCGCATTTTAATTTGTTCTTGCAAATGCATGATCATCGAAGTGGATGGATTCCATGACCACCCCTGGGGACATAGGAACTTAAGTTCTCATCCGTGATAAGAATCGCCGCCCATCAGATTGGTTCGTATGTCGCATTATAAAGCAAACGGCCACTGGCGTACTCAACCGGCAATTGATAAAACTTTGCCCATTACCTATTGCTTCTTAGAACAGCACGTTAGTTGTTCTCAGGGTCTTAGTTACATTTTTTGAACTACATGACATTTTTATTTATTTTTTGAAATTCAATCTCAACCCGGTTTTAAGAAAAAATCTCGATGTGTGTCCTTGTTTAACACACCTGGTATTCTGTTTACCTATTTCCTCTAAACTGACCCAGGTAAGTCTTATTTTCAACCAGCCCTTTTTCATTCGTTTTAATACCCAATAAGGGTCGTCTCCCCAAATGCGTCAACTTAAATTACGTTCTGCTGTTCTCGCGCTTTGTTTTGTTTACAGTAGGTGCCCGATTGAGTCGTAACTTCATAGCTCCTTAGCGAGGAAGCCATTACGTACTCGCCCATTTCACATACCACGCAACCACCCTCAGTTTTCCCTCATTCTTAGCAGTGGTGCGGTTCACTTATAGTATTTACGTCACTGGTATGATTTTTAAGTCCAGCCTAATATTGGTGACCATGTTTGTTCATTTATTCAATAGGTTAATTTGCAAATCTTCGTTAATCAAAACAGTTTGCCAAGAAAAACAGTTCATGACCAAAAAAAGGTCCTAACTTCAAAATTTTGTTTTCCCATCTAAACTTTATTTTATCTACTCAAAACGGCTTTTTAAAAATGCGGCTCTTTGTGATACTCGACGGCCGCTGAAAGCTGTGTTGCCCCAATAGTACATATGTGTGCGTACTATATACGTACCTAGTGGACGTACCATGTAGATCAAATTTGTACGCACTCTGTAAGTATTTTAGTGGTCCCGAGAACTGCCAAAGTAAAATGTACGTAGAATGTACCTACACATTTGTACGTACTATATACGTACCTAGAGTACGTAATATGTACGTACATTGTACGTACCTTATTGGTCCCGGGACATACCGACATAAAATGAACATAAAATATACCTTGGACGAAGTCTGCTGTCTGGTGCTAGGGTACGTCCTGGGTAGGGTTGCCAGACGTTCCGCATTTTCCGGGATACATAGTACCTACCAATAGGTGATGCAGCTGTCAACAAAGACAAGTTTTATCTACTTTCCATCTTAAGTTATACGTGCGGTTATGTGCGGTACAATATTCATTGTATTTATGTCGTATTGAACGTCCCCTGTAGGTACTTTCGGCCATAGAACGGACGTCCATTGGATTGACAAATTATTGGATATTGGACTTGAAATGGATGTGCTATGCACCTAAAATGGACGTCCCTCGGATCGACTTTTCGTCCGATGACTTCGTCCAATTTACGTAAACTATTTAGATTTGTTTTTACGCCCACTGTACGTACTTTCCATTATAAATGGATGGAGATATAGAACAAAGAACCAAGCCCCAAATTTTAAAATTCGCGCTCTATTAGCCCTATGGCTCGATACACATGCATCCGTGATACACATCCGTTGTGTACCACGTGAACAATATTAACCAATTACACACACAACGGAAGCGTAGCACGGATACATGTGAATCCAGACTAATATACGCCTAATGTAGGAATGCACCTTTTTAGAAGGTCAATCGGGTTAAACCACGGTCCCTAGAAACAGACCGGTCTTCGGGTCTTATTTTCTTGTAAACAAAAGTTAGATATGATATGAACAACTAATATTTTTCGAATTTTTTGATATATAAATATGTTCTTATAAAATAATTTTTTAGACGTAATGTCGTTATTTTTTTTTAGCCCGCTTTATTTTTTATTACACAAAACTTTATATACAAGTCAAACTGAATGTGATCGTTTAGTATCAAAGGTAAACCGAGGACTTGGGAAGTAAACAAAGGTGTAGGTTAGCGGATTACCTTTGAAGCAGCTTATTATCTTCGAATTTTAATTTTTGTGTAAAGAAAAATGAGACGGGCTAAAAAAAATAACGGCTGGTATGTCTCAAAAATATTATTTTATAAGAATATTGTAAAAAACAGATCATCAATATTCTACTGTACTTCCAGACATGCTACAAAGCTGAAATTTGTCAGACTGATAGAAATTATGACCAAACCCCTGGAAAATCAAAAAACCCCAAAATTCTAATTTACTTCCCTCCCCTATAAATGTAAAGCTATGTAAAATTAACTTTGCCGATTTCCAGAAACGCTAGAGAGCTGAGCCTTTTAAGACTGAAAGGCACCATGATAAAACTATAGGAAAAAATTTTAAAACACCAACATTTTAATTTACTTCCCTCCCCTATAAATGTAAATTTATATAAAAGTAACATTGCCCACTTCCAGAAACGCTAGGGAGCTGAGCTTTGGAAGGCTGAAAGGACCTATGATGAAACCATGGAAAAAAATTTATAAACCTAAAAAATTTAAATTTGCTTCCGTCCCCTATAAATGTAAAGTTGTGTAAAAGTAACATTGCCCACTTCCAGAAACACTCGAGAGCTGAGCTTTGGAAGGCCAATAGGAACTGGTGGGGTGTTGAGTAATTTACTCAGGAGAGATTTAAAATGGACTGTATAAATGGATTTTGTTCTACTCACTGTTCGTTGCTGGGTTGTGGGGTCGATGGGCGGCCGTCTTTATCCTTGCTTCAGCAGTTCTGTTGAGGGGTTTCCATTCCAGAGGTTTTAAGGAAGGGAGGACGAGGGAAAACACTCGCGAAAATTCGTAAATCTAATTTACTTAAAATTATTTAACTAAAAAGTGCTTCGCTTGATTGCACACCGTGTGATTGAATAGGGATTTGAAACGATATATCCCGTTGAAATACTAATTCACACTGATTTTTCATTATATTTTTCTAAAAGCTACAGGCTAAGGTGGACAAATCCCAATTCTACACAGTGAGCCAAAAAATATCTTATCCAACAAAAAGTAAAAATAAAATAACTAAATTCTAACATCCACACGAAATGAATGTACTGAGGACCGAACATCCCGCCGGCCAAAAGGGGTTTACCCCTTTTAATTTTAACTACTATCTACATTGTCTTCAATGGGGAGCGGACACAGCTTAACAACCGGTCGCTTTAAAGTACCGTTAGTGGTACGCACGCTTGCCACTCGTACTACACCGTCCGAACCTGGATGCAATGCCTCAATACGACCCAGTCGCCATTGCATACAGGGAGTGTTATCCTCTTTTATAACCACAAGGTTACCAATTTTTAGTGAACCTTTACTATCATGCCATTTAGCACGTTGGTGAAGAGTATGTAAGTACTCTTTAGACCACCGAGACCAAAAATCCTGGTGCAACTTCTGGAGCAATTGCCAGCGATCTAATCTATTAAGGGGGGTGTCACTAAAATTGGGTTCGGGAAGTGCACTAAGAGACTCTAAGGTCAAAAAATGACCTGGGGTGATTGCCGAAATGTCATTCGGATCACTACTAAGGGGGGTTAAAGGCCTACTATTTAAAAAGGCTTCTATCTGTACAAGCAGAGTGTACATCTCCTCGTATGTTAAGATTTGAGATCCAACTATACGTAACAAATGAGTTTTAACGGATTTTACTGAAGATTCCCAAAGACCGCCAAAATGGGGTGCAGAGGGGGAATTAAAATGCCACGAAATTGTTTCTGCTTTTGAAGCATCACGCATTAGATTACATAAAGTTCTATAAGCTCCAGTAAAATTAGTTCCACAGTCACTGTGGAGTGAAACAAGTCTGCCTCTACGGCCTACAAAGCGGCGTAAGGCTGCCAGAAAAGCATCGGAAGACAAGCTTGAAACTAGCTCTAAATGCAAAGCTTTGGTAGCATAACAAACGAAAAGACAAAGGTATGCTTTCGTCGTGCGAGCTCCTCGGTAGCGAGTCATTAACAGATTAAAGGGACCTGCGAAGTCAACACCTGTGTGAAGAAAAGGCTTAACTTGGCTCACGCGAAGTAAGGGTAGATCACCCATGGGAGCTTGAACAGGGGTTGGATGTATCTTATAGCAAGTAATACACTTAGAAACTACCTTTCTAATTACATTTTTACAGAAAATTATCCAAAATTGTTGTGCGATTATGTACTGAATTGATTGAATTCCTGCATGGAAATATTTCAAGTGTACATAACTAACCAAAAGTTCCGTAAATCGATGATTGTTGGGCAATAGAGCAGGAAATTTTTGTTGATAGGACAACGAAGTAGAATTTCTTAATCTGCCACCAAGGCGAAGTATGCTTTCATCATCTAAAAAGGGGCTTAGTCTTCTAAATAATTTTGAGGGTAAAAGATGCTGTTGGATTCTATCAATTTCATGAGAAAAAGCTAGTTTGTACATGCTTTACTAAGAGCATGACAGACTGATGTAACTCTAAACTAGTAAGAGGTTCAGTTACTTTGATTTTTTTTCTACAATTCGACAAAAATCTTAAAATATATGCTAAAACTCTACGTAATCTATCAAAACTAGAAATATTTTCTATTAGTTGAGCTAACAAATGGGGTTCTAATTCTGCTACAAGAAGACATGTTTTTCTATGTTCAGGAATGTCTTCATCAGACAATGGAAGATTTATTTCTGTCCATGTGTCGGTGTGTTGCGACCACGACTACCTAAATCTGCAGGATTGTTCTCAGATATGACATGATGCCAATGCGAGGAAGGGATTTTTTCTTGGATGAAAGTTGATCTATTACTAACAAAAGTGGTAAATCTATGTGGGGAAGACTTTATCCAAGAAAGGACTATAGTTGAATCACACCAAGCGTATATTTCACTAATTTTTAGCCTGGGCTGATAAATTCCTAGAACATAATGTAACAATTTTGATAACAGAACTGCTCCACACAGTTCAAGGCGGGGTATACTAATTGTTTTTAAAGGGGCTACTTTGGATTTTGCAGTCACAAATTTGACACAAAATTCATTATCTTTTAATGAAAATCTAAAATAAACAACAGCACAATAGCCTTTTTTAGAGGCATCTGAAAAGCCATGAATCTGAATTGATTGATAACTATCAGGCACTACTCTACGAGTTATTTTACATAAAGATAGCAAACTAACTTCACTTGTAAATTTTTCCCATATTCTACTAATTTCTATCGAGGGTGGATCATCCCAATTGAGCTTTAAGTCCCAAAGCTTCTGTATTAAATGTTTTAGGAAAAAAGTAACAGGGGTTAAGATACCTAGAGGGTCAAAAATCTTAGCTAAGTTGCTAAGTAAATTACGTTTTGTACACGGTGACAAAATTGAGTTTATCGAAAATTGATAGCAATCTGATGATGGACTCCACTCAAGTCCTAAAACTTTAAGAGTATTATTGGAATCAGCATCAAAGGATAAATTTTCATTGCACAGATGAGAAGAAGGAAAGTCTGCCAAGAGTCTTGGGTCATTGCTGCACCACTTGCGCAATTGAAACCCACCTTTGGCAAGAAGAGAAATTAGGTCTTTCTGAATCCTTTTGGCACCTTCAAGGTCACAATGCATGCCAGTTATATTATCTACATATGAGTGCGAGATAATTAGTTCTGAAGCTTCAGGGTAATTAACTTTCTCCTGCTCAGCTAAAGTAAGCAATGATTTGATAGCTAAATAAGGGCTGCATGTTAATCCATAAGTAACAGTACAGAGAGCTATGTCTTCGATTGGACCATCAGGCTGAAAACGCCAAAGAACGCGTTGATAATCCTGATGAGGAGGAGTAACTAGAATTTGTCTAAACATTTTACAGATATCCGCTGTAAATACGAATTTTTCCAATCTAAATAACAGAAGTAATTGACATATGTCAGCTTGAAGTTTGGGACCAGGAAGCAGGCAATCGTTTAATGAATAAGGATCACTACAACCTTTAGCAGAGCCATTATAAACCACGCGAAGTTTAGTTGTGACACTAGAAGGCTTTAGTACACAATGATGTGGAATATAATAACTTTTATCTGGAATGGCCAAAGATGAAACTATTTTCATATGTCCTAAAGATAAGTATTCCTTCATAAAATCGGAATATTGCATGTAAAGATCAGAATTTTTTAACAATCTACGTTCTAATGCTAAGAATTGCTTGAGTGCTAACTCTCTACTGTTGGGAAAAGAAGGTTCACTAGACTTAAAAGGTAGAGATACTACAAATATGCCTGTCTCTGTTCTATAAGTGGTTTCAGAAAATATTTTTTCAGCTAAACTATCTTCAGGTGACATTGAATTGACCTTGGGAACTTCCTCGACAAGCCAAAATCTTTGAATGGTATCTTCGATGGTGCCCATTGCCAAAAATGTTTGAGAAATGAATTGACTAATTACTTTAGACGAAGAACAAATTTTACCCATAAGCAAATAACCAAAAATACTATTAATTGCCACTGGATCATTAGGACCAGCAACAATCTTTCCATCTTTAAGAATTCTTGCAAATATATCAGCTCCTACTAATATATCAACCGGTCTAGATTTGTAAAAATAAGGATCGGCTAGCTGACAATTTTTTAAGAAAGGCCAATTAGTAGTGGAAAGTGTTGAAAGTGGAAGATTTCCACATATTTTAGGGATAACTACGGCACTAAATTCTAAAAGGGGACTAGATTATCCTGAAGGACGAATGCTAGAAAAAATGCTCTCACAACTTTTAAGCATAGGGGCTTCACCAATGCCTTGCACATCGATATCTGATTTGTAACTATATAAACCAAGACGTTTAACACAAGCTTTCGTTATGAAATTTGAGGTTGAACCTGAATCTACGATTATTCTAATAGGTTGATAATCGCCTTTGCTATCTAAAATTTCTACTATTGCGGTGGATAATAATACACCCGAAGAATCGATGCTACTACTTAAACATAAGGGGTTGTCTACAGTTAATCCGACAAAAGCATTGGGGTTGCTTTGTGAATTTTGACTATCAATATGAGGTAATTGAGCTACAGAGTTAGCATTATTGGAAACTATACTACTATGGTTGGCATGGTGGTTGGTACCCGAACTAGTGGGGTGGCCAATGGAATTCGGGAAACTAGAATGCGCTACTGGACTACAATGAGTATTGACACTCTGATTATAATAATTTGGAGTGGAACTAAAGCTACTAAAATGGGGGTTAGGACCCTGACTATGATTGTGTACAGGATTGTACTTAGGACCCTGACTATTATGGTGTGTAACAGTACTGCAGGAGTAGTGTAGTAGTGGAGGTTCTATATATATTGGTAACATGCCATCCAGTTCTGTCTGTCTGTATGTCTGTCTGTCTGTTGCTGAAGAAGTGAACTTGGTATGACCTTGGGACTAAAAGAAGTGTGTAAGAAGTTGTGAGCAATGACGTAACAACCAGAGGCTGTTGAAAGGCCCTATTGGTCAATGAGTTAGGTGCCAATGCGCGAGTAGGTAAAATGGTGTGTTTTTTTAGTTTGAGCTTCACTAGGTTAGCCTGGTCTAGGTAAGTCTTAATGTGAAAAAGGCCTTAGGTAATTGTTGGTTAAAAAATAAAATAATTTCTAAAAAAATGATTGCACGAGTATCTTGTTGGATAACCTTAGTGACCCCACACATGTTCTTATTTTATCTCATTAGCAAAAATATGATGCAACTTTTATAATAATTTTGTATACTGGGAGATGTTTATAGTTTATAGTAAGCATTTTTGATTGATATGATACATTTTTTCAAAATAAATTTTATATAAAATGAGTCAAAAAAGAGGATAGGGTATCAAAGAAAAGCAATAAGTGATTTATTAAATAATATTTGGTAAGTCTTTTTATTAAAATAAAAATTAGTCAAACTTGATGTTATAATTATATTTCTGTTGAAAAATTCTGCATGCCAATTTTCTTGTTTCTGGGAATTTGATTGCAGATTCCAATAAACAAAATTTGCATATCCGAAAGTTGTTTGGTACTTGTGCACGACACAGGATACATGTCTTTTGGATCTGAAAAAATAAGAAAATATACTTCAAAAATTTTATTTTTAATTTATTTAATTTTAAACATATATTAACGAGGAGAAGGAGATATTTGCTCATAGCAAAATAGGTCTTGTTCACCTCTTACTGTGTAATATTTTTCTATGTTCTTATGATGTTCAATTGATTTCTTGCAAAAACAAAACATTTGCTTACAACTAGAACAAAGCCTAGTGCCAATATTGCAATGTGAATAGTTTTGACAGAAACAAACGTTTCTTTTACAGTAAACACATACATTTTTACTACTACTACTGCTATCCATCTGGTCCAGAAACCCAAGTTGCTTGGTTGTCACACATTCTGCAGTCTTTTTTATGTTATTTTTCTTCTGCCATCCTTGTGGTGATGTTTTATTTGTAGCTTGATAAATTTCTAGGTTGTCTTTTTCTGTTTTTTGATGTGATGATTTCTTGTTCATTGTGGTGGTGGTATCTCGGTTAGACTGAAATAACAATTAAAAGGTAAGTATAATTTTTTTACAGATTTTTTATTTATCATTTTTTTTCTTCTAGGTGTTAATTTTTTTTTTTAGGTTGTTTACTTACCTAGTTTAATGAGTTCCTAGACACACAGTGTCCGATGTCTGAACAAGTTGAGAGGATTCTGTAGACTAGTTTAAATTTAAGATTTATTTAAGTTATTGGATAGCCCCATGGTGCTGTGTTGGTGGAGTGGGGTAATAGTTGACGTTTATCGTCAAAAGGACTTAAAGCAATCTTTTTTTGTTTGATTGTGTACACTTCGTGTTTGTGAGATCGGATCATGGTTTGAGAGATCTCTGTGATTTTATTTTTAAAAATGCACTCAAGATAGTCATTAAATGTAATTTTTCTAAGTGAAGCCTTTTTTACACCCTTTGCCCTTTTACTAATATTTAAATTTAAACATTGTTCCTGAACCTCTGTTAATGAAAGACCTTTCTGCTCAAGTTTAGTTTGAAGATTTTGCAAATCGCTCTTATTTTCCAAAATCTTCACACTATACATTTTAGACCGTAATCCTACAAACTCTGTCATTATAGCACCATTATTTTCATCTTTCATGAGCCCCAAAACTTTTTTATTTTTTAATGGCATGTTAAAAATATTGTCTCGTGGGTAGTCAGATGTGTCAAATTTGTCAATATCAGTTTTCATATGTTTGTATATATCATCAACATGTAGGTTATAAATTAAACTGTCTGTATCCGTATATAGCAAAAGGGCTTTATCTCCAAAGTTCGTTTTAATATAGTTATAGTGAAATTCATAAAGAAAAGTTTTTGACAAGTCCAAAATTGTAAATCCTACATATATGGGCTTATTGAAAATAATGTTGTTTCTAGACATTTCAATAATAACCATATCTTTATCAAATATGGTTAAACTATGAAAAGTAGGTTTTGAAATATAGAATTGCGCACCAAAACGACCCGACCATCGAGTTACCAACTTAACATCCTTATATTTTCGAACATTCTCCATAGTCTTGCCAAATACTGAATTAATCATCAATTTGTAAAAGTTTTTCTCAAATTCATTTTTACTTTGCTGACGCATATGGATGTTTAATTCAATATAGGGTTTCAACCATTGAGACTGTTTAAATTTAAGGACTCTATGAATTTTTCTAATTTTTAAACCCAAACCAAGGACCTGTTTTAAGTTACGATAATGGTATATCGCTCTTTATTGTAAAGTGTAGTCATCAGTTTGGGTAGCTTACTTTTTGAGTTGGGTGGCACTCGATGTTCAGGGCAGACAGGAAGGTCTTTATGTATTTCAAATAGGTTAGCAGGGTATGAAATGTCTGCTTCAAAAATGTACCCTATGGGACTATCATCTGAAATATTACATATATCCTCCTCAGTGAATGAATTGTTATGAACCCATTCAAAACCACCATAGGGCAATGGTAGAGTCATAGCTGTGCCATAAAGTGAATTAACATCATAGTACATTAAATATGATGTTTCCTTATTGGGGTTGTATGACTCTCCCATGTACCTATTGTTGGCTTTGGCATATCTGTTTGAACACTGTGAAACTCCACCTCTTATACCTCTTTCTATAAACATGATTATATCAACATCAGTCAAAAGTTGTAGCTCTATTTTACACTGTTTAAGCATGGCTGAAAAGGCCAATCCTGGACTGGTAAAATAATGAAGCGGATCAAGTTTATAGGTGGAGAGACAGATGTCACGGAACGAGCTCATTATTTCAGATAACAAAATTACATCAATTTTCATGTAAAAAAGCGCATATTCCAAAAGCGAATTAATATTAAAGGTATTCCAAATTGTTTGTGCCCTTTTGTATTCATCATTTGAAACACCTTTTCCTTCCAAAGTACTATAAAATGCGTCTTTAGGAGGAAGAACAGTTTCATATAGCTTTTCCCAAGAATCGAGATACTCATAGGGCAGGACACCCTTACGAGTAACTAAATTAAATTTTTCCTCTTCCTTGTAAAAACTTTTTAAAATTGTCTTTTTGGAATCATCTAAATATGAAGCTAGTTTGTCCAACGCGGAAGGCATAAACCGAAAAGAATCAATAAAACGAAAATTTACTTTGGTGCCTTCAATGTATTTAGTAAACGAAATATATTTTTCCTTGTTTACAGGGAGAAGTTGAATTCTACCCTCTACCTCCTTTGCTAAAGATTTTATAAGGAAATGGCTATCATAACCAGAAAGGTTGTGGAATACTACAGGAACACTGTGTGAATCATTAAAATTTAAATTACAACCCGGATGAGCTGCTCCCCTATATTTTCCCGTCAAGTGACAATGATCTAAATGTTTTCTGTCTCCCTCTTGAAAAGCCTTCTCACAGATATGACAATGGGTTGCATTATTAAAATCAAACTTTTCCAGTGTGTTTAACGGTTTTAAAGGAACAATATTTGAAAAAATGTTACTCAACTTTTCTGCTATTCTTTTCAGCTCATGAGTAAAACGTGAAATGCAATCATTTCCTACAATTTGATGATAATAGGAGAGCGAGTTATCATATGAACATTTCACATAATACCCAATCGCAAAAGGAATATGGTGTTGAATTCTTTGTGTATTCGATGGTGATGATGCACTTTTATCATCGTTGTCAATTTTTTCCAACAAACTTTCTAAATCAGCAAAAATTGTAAAAGGCACTTGCTCTTTATTTTTAAATTCTGTAAATTTCAAAATGTCGTCATTTTTCTTTGGTAGAGTTAGTTTGGTAAAATTTAAATTTTTACAATCTAAATAATGCTTTTGCAGCACTGCCTCAGAAACAAACCAATTTAAACATCTGTCACATACCCATTTTTTATGATTTTGTCTACCCACCTGACTTGATATAAGACGTGAAATATTTTTTATTAGGGCAAAGTGATAGATCCTTTTATTGGGTTGGAGAATTTCAAAATCTTCAGAATCTATATGCATCTCATTTTCACTATCAACTACATCATCATCATCACCACACGATAAAATAAGTAAATTAATTCGTTTGGAAAAATCTGATTTGCTTAAACAGATAGGTAGGATTTCATTCTTTTCAACTCCAAAAACATTTATTGATAAATTATTAAGTTTCTCAAATTTTGAAATGTCTTTTAGTCGTATAGGAAATTCCAAACCTTCATAATTCAGTCCCACCTGACTAAAATGAGGGTACGAGTAAGTTATATTGCTATTATGAGCAGCAGGGTGTAAAGCAGCCACAATAGACCAAAGAAAACAATAATTATCTTTATTTTGAATATTGATCACCCCCTTGGTGTTTTTAATCCACTGCGGTGACTCAACATAAGTTGAATCACCACAGTTGATTGGGGTGTGTTTATTAATATTAACCTTAAGATGGAGAATTTCATACAGAGCCCAACCAGAATCTCGCTCTTGAAAATCCTCCATCTTGGTTAATATTTTTTGAGAAACATTTTCCTCATACCATTTTTTTAAATTTGTTGTTTGGTCTATTATACTGTTTCTCGTAGAAAAAGCCTTCACATCAGTTTGCGTAGTACCTTCATGTAATTTAATAAAATTCCCCGAAAAAATGACATTAACTTTTAAAATTGAATGTTTAAGTGACTTTTTAATTTGACTTGAAAAACTCTTGAATGCCTTTTTAAAGAAAATCTTAGGGTCTTTAATGGTAAAATTAGTGATAATACCTGTTGTAATTCTACCACCAAAGCACGTTTCAACATCTTCCCAAACCAAATTTTTTTTGACCGACCTCACCCTATTAGTTTTGCCAAAATGAATTCTTTTTTTATTTTTTAGTAATATTAAATAATGTTTTAAAAGTGCCAAATTCGATTCTAATTTAGAAAAGTTTTGTACACAATCAAGTTTATTTTTTACAGAACTTTTTACGGTTGAAATTAAATTTAGAAGAAAAACTATCCAATAATTAAATTCCTCTCTTGTTTTCACCAGTCTACTCACCTGTTCAACCTTTTTTACAGACTCAGACACCAACACATCAAAACTTTGGGAACTCATTTTTTCTATAATATTCAACTGTGCAAGATATGTTATGAACAACGGTCTTTGTCAGAATGAATTCATACGTTGTCAAAATATAATTAAATATTGGTTTGATAAGAAAGTTCTTCTTGAATACGAGGGAAATTTTTTAAGTAACAAATGTAAGAAAGCATAGCACATGTTGCCAGATTCACAATAACCTAACTTTTTTAACAGTTGGATGGTATTGATTGTGCATAGAATTGCTGTCAAAAGTGTCAAAAAGACATTTGAGTTTAATTTTAAACGCTTGGAATTTAGTTTGCAAAACTTTTCATTTTCACTTGTATAGTTAAAGCCTGGAAAATTCCATAACAAACACATGACTGACGTATGATTTAATACAATGTAACCAACGCCACTAGTCTGTAAAAATGAACCTTTTTTTTATTCAAATCAAAACATAATGTTTAGTAAATTTTATAAAAATGTATTATTTAGCAAAAATGTGTTTTTTATATTTAAACTAAAATATATTGGTCAGCACTTTTTAGGTGTAGTCATAGGCGACGCTACTTTAATATTGTATATATATTTAATTAATTTAAACCAACAAAAATAATTTGACTGCTTTAAAAGTCACGTGATATGTCAAAATAGTAAAATATGACAGTTTGTAACCTAAAATTCAATATATTAGGGACTTATTGTAATAAAGCTTAGATTTATTAGTGTCTGTCTTTATTTAAAAAAAAACAAATGACTATATTTTTCAATTCGACTTTAGTATGTCAATTTTGAGAGATCAGTTGTTAGTTTTCTATATAATACTGTCACAATACGACCAAGCAGTATTAAATCCATTTATTGTAATAAGTCCCTATTACAGACCGATTCATCATTTTTGAAACAACTTTTGACAGTTATCAGCTGTTTCCCATAACAAATAGCATAGGCCAACAAAAAACTTGCAAAAAGTTGTACTAAAATGTAAAGGATGCAGCTAGTCTATAGAAGTATCGCTGTCATCTTGGTTATAAGAAAAACTATCTCCCCACACCAAAATTTTAACTAATGATACGCCTATGGATAAGTGAAAACATGGTTTAGATAAGTGGCCAAAGTAGTGCTATGTCAGCTAAAAATTGGTTATATATACCAAAAATTTTGAACTAGAAATCATCTGAAACAGTTTATTAACATATAATAAAAAAAATAATAAAATAAAAATGGCAAACAAACCATCGACTTTGATTGTGTATTCATTAGATCGCATTAACTGTCCACCGAAAATGGTCTATGTGTGTGTAAAGAATTTGTTCAGGTAAGTTTTGTTATTTTTTGTTAAAACTTTAACTTATAAAAAAAAACAAAAAATATATATTATTTTTTAATATATTTTTTATTTTTTAATATATTTTATATATATATACGGTTTTTTTTGTTAAGAGATTTGTTGTTTTTTAATAAACTTCAGAAGAGATTTATTTTTGATACATTTTGATATAGGTAGTTTTATAACAAATTTTTTTAAATATTTTAAAGTTAACAGGACCTATTATTTTATATTATGCTTTTGATGTGCTTTTATTTTACTTATTATATTAGGTTATTAATTTTTTTTATTGTTCTTGCTTTCAGCTATGGAGTGGAACGAATCGAAATGAAGGGAGAAAAAGTATTTGTGAAGTTGTCATACACCTCAAAACAGGAGACATTAATTCAAAAGTTTGCTAGATTGCCTGTGAAATTCTATAAGATACAGGCAGATGATGAGGAGGAGTATTTATTATTAGAACAGGCAAGCAAAAAATATGGGATAAATTTACATCAGGATGGGTCTGAAACCATGCTTCCTCCTCCTCCGCCGCCTGTTGCAGCAGCTGTTGGGAAGAAGATGACTTCACCTAGAAGAAAAAGAGCGATGGCGACCACATCATCATCATCATCATCCATCAATGAGATGGATATATTATCACAGGCGATTTCATTGGTGGATGATGATGTTCACTTTGAGGAGTCACAAAAGTGGTAATTTTAGTTAGAGTATTAGTTAAAGGATGTATAATATAAATAAATAAATAAATAAATTGTTAAAACTGAATATGCTTTTTATTTAAATACCATCTATTTAACAAAATTACATTTTCTCTAGCACAATTTAAATAATTATTATTATGCATTTCACAGTGAAACTTATCATTACAATAATTTTTTAATTTTTTAATATTGGGACATCCCAAGTCATATAAATCTACAACATTATTATTAACTAAATTACATAACCAAACTTTTTTTTCATTTCCTTTTACAAACACAGTTTCATTTTGAATTAAATCCTTAATAAATAAAGCGAGGTTTTCAAATGGTAAATAACTAAAATCAAAAGTGTCCCAATTTATACCATGAAGTTTGTTTGTATTCCATTCAGCTTGATGTTTAAAGTCTTGATGTAACCAGATGGACTTCATAGGTAAATTAACGATATGGTGCCGAACTTCATTAGTATGGGTGTTTAATATAGCTATTTCCTTACATATAAATTCAGTGTCTTTGTACTGGAAACCTTGCACATCCAAAATAAACATTTTTTTTCTTTAAACTACCCTTACGGTACTGGTTAGAGGGTTGTATTTCACAAGTCGATCGTGCAATATTAAACAGTAGGCTATAGTTTTATCAGGTACAGCTTTTTTCGTTTCAAACTCAATTCTAATGTCAACTGCAGCACGTCTTCACTCTGTCGAGAGCAGTCGATAACTACCAGTGGAGCATCATTTTTAAAGCTTATCGGGTGAAAGCAAGGTTCGCTTTGATCGTGGTAATAATAGGATTTTTGAAACTGGGCATACATTTCATATAGAATAGCATACTGATTGTTATCAAAATCCAAATTTAAGTTATCATATGGAAAAACTTCAGAGTTTAAATAAACTTTTAGGTTCGTTAATGATAAGTGGTCAAAACGGCTCATATTTTTACTAAACAAGTTTTTTCTATCTGTCTGAAATCCAATAATAATGAAACGTGGTGTCTCCAGTTGATTTGAAGTTTTCACTGCCCATGTGTGATTAGTTGTAGTTTGAAGTTGTGGATACTCATGCAATTCCCAACTTCGAAAACTAATATTGAGATCTCTGTTACCCTCTAAATACTTGTAAAGGCGCAATTTTTCATCATCTGACACTCTAACATGTGGAATTTTCCAATGAACTTTATTTAACACCACCTTATATTTTTCTTTTTTATCCTCAGTTTCAATTAAAGCGTTTAAATCGGAATTGCTGCGAATCAACACAAGTTCTTGTCGTACATTTAAAATAATCTTGTGATGGTCCTCAAATACCCCCATAAGGGTTTTTAGGGGTAAACATATATTGAAATTACCGGAACCATCTAATATAGGTGGATTTTCTTTAAGTGTCCAACCAGCATTTTGAAGGGTGTTACCATCACTTTCCTTGAATGAGCAGTAACCTTTTATTGTTGATGTAATCCCAGGATTTCTAACACGGTCCACAATCACCCCTCCTAACTCATAACGAATTTCATCAAATAAATGTGCTAAACCATTGTTTGCAAAGTGCACATTAGTGCTGGCAGTATTGTCATCTTTCAGTACTTTTCCTTCAAGGTAAAGAACACTTTGACTAGGCAGGGTATAGATGTCTTGAGTTTGTATCGGAATTCGAATTTCATCATTGTTGTTTAAGGTGGTTGAAGCATATGGTTGATGAGTGTGTAGTTGGTAACTCACAATCGAATTATCATAGAGCACGTTTTCACCCACTCTTAGAATGTTACGACTCATTTTTTTCAAAACACTTTAAACTACACCACACTGAAAAAAATATTCTTCTTATACCACAACTGACACGTACTTTTAAATTATACCAAAATTTCCTAAGTCTTTTGCCTATGATGGTAGTTATTGTCCTTTTAGTTTAAATCCTAAATATACTAAAAAAGCTCTATTTTCAGGTGTTAGCTCTTTGACTAGCTGTTTATTACTAAATGGTTGTACACTATCAATCTTCTTCTTATAAATTTTATTACTTTCCTCTAAGGCGGTAATTTCTTCATAAGGAATACCAAAAGTATTATAATTATACAAAAACACCATTTTTAAACGGATTTTTTTAGATGCAGTCTAATCGTGACCACTTCTCCACGAAAATTGATGGGTTTTCCATCTTGGTCAGTTATTTTAAGTAAAATATCATCAATATAATGAGTGCTGATTGGTAGATATATCACATTTGAGGGTCTTTCTATAATTTTATAACCTGGAGGAGAAGAGGGGTAAAACATGTGTAACATGTGCACTGCTTTTCCGTTATTATAAGAGTTTATAACCAAGTTGCACTCAACACATATAGCATTCACTTTTAATATATCAACCGGATTTTCAGATATATGTTTTTTATCGGCCTCTAGAGTTTTTCCTGCAAATCCTAGTAAACTTCCAATGGAATTTTCCTTTTCAAAATTAATCTTTTTATTGCATATAACCTCACACTGTAAGGTATTATGGTTAGCTGTTATACTTATTTCAAATTGTTCCTCCTTTAAAGTTTGCTTTGAGTATTTATTTAGGAAATCGTTCAAGTCCTTAATTTCGTATGACCCCTCAGGTATTTTTATAATTTTATCATCATTAAAACAAAATAAATTATTTGAACTATCCACATTCGGTATTGAGTTGTAACTTTCGAAATTAATGAGCCCCAAATCATATTGCTCAAGCTCGTTTAGCACTATAGGTGGATAGATGTTTGCTGAAAGGAGTGATGATTTTCCGGATAAGGTAAAGGTGTAGGACATGTTTACTATATAGCGGTTCACTGATAAATGAAAAACCATATAGTTTAGTAGACGTTTTTTATTAACCCTTAAAGTAATACAAAAAACTTAAACACAAGTGTCCACAATTTACAGAATCATAAGTCTGGTAGGGGTTATAATTATACAGTACTTTTGAGTCACCATTAGAACTAAAGTATCTTACAGATTCTATAGGAGGTCGTAAATTACCAAAACTATCAAAATAGTGTACATTATTTTTAATTTTCTTATAACAAGTCCAATGACTTCCTGATCCTCTGCTACTATCTAAATTAATTATCCCCGACTCAAATTTATGTATCTTTGAGGGTAGTTCATCTCTCATAAACACACCTCTAAAATGTTTAATTTTTAACAGCTTTGTATACTTTTTCAGGTCAATATTTGTAAGAGCTCGCTGTGGTAGTGAAATCGGTAAAGTTTTCTTGAAAAACTTTAGGTTTTTGTTTTTTGACATCCACCTTTGTGTAAAAAAAGACCCATTCCTAGTTTATATGGTTTGAGAAATAATCCTTTACCCATAGCAATGGACTCCATACTTTGGTTATGTCGTTGAGCCTCTTGCAATTGTTGATTTGCAGATTTAGCAGCATTAATGGCTTTCACTATTCCCGCTGTGCCACTCCCTAAAGCACCAAGGGCAGAGAGGGTCGCCATGATTGGTATTAGAGGCAAAAAACCACCCTTTTTTGGTAGTTTTATTATTCGTGCAGGTCGTACTTTTCCTTTGTTTTTTTCTGCTGTCTTGAGAGCAACTTTGACTGCAGTTTCAATGTCTTGTGGTTTTCGTTGTTTTAATCTATCTTTTATCTTTTTTGTTGCTTGACTGAAACTCAATGTTTTGATTTTTTTCTTTACAATTCGTGCCCTCTTTCTTTTAAAAGTTGATGTTTTTCTACTTTTTATGGGTTTTCTTGATTTTCTCGTTTTACTCATTTTTTAAGAATGATGTTACTACCTTGAAAGTTTACACAAGAATGAAAGCAACTGATATGTGTGTTTGAAGGTGTTTAAGATTTATATAACTTTTGGTTTTTTAATGTTGCTATGCATATTGTCATTTTCTTCACCATCAATGCTTAGTCTCCGCTTTAGTGACTTCTGCTCCAATGGTCCTTCACTCAAAACAGCAGCTGTGTCGGTTTTTGGTAATTTAAAGGGAACATCAACCGAATCGCTTAACTTTCTCTTTCGTTTGACTTTTAAAAATTTTGGTAATTTAAAAGGAATATCCACCGAGTCGCTTAACTTTCTCTTTCTTTTGACTCTTAACAATATTGGTTCTTTATGTAAAGGGGGTGAATTAGTTTCCATAGCTTCTGTTTCAGGTTCATCTTTTTTTACTTTTTTTAACCGTGGTTTTCTTGGTTTAGATGATGATGATTTTCTCGTTGTTTGTGATGGATTTTTAATTTGACCCTCTAGAGTTTCAAGAGAGCCTAAATAATTTTTTGTCATCTTTATCCCACGTTGAATCATATTTAGGCACTGACGCACTGCCTTTAAACGTGGCACTTGATCAGTTTTTGATACATTATTTACCATACCCATCCCTAGTTTTAGCTTGGTACCCATAGCAGCAGCCACACCAGAAGCAGCCAGTTTTTCATACAAGCCTGAATCCGTTGCTCGCATCCGTTCTAAAGCTTTTCTCATTAAAACTTTATCTGCCTCATGACGGTCGGTCAACTCCATATTAGTTGAATAGGAAATGTCATGATATTTGCATGCTCTATCAAGCTGGTTAATACCTTTATCCCCTCTAGCTAAACGTTTCTCTAGCTTGGTCCCAGGTCCACAATAAGAAAACCCTGGGATATGCATTTCGAAGGGCAGATTATTTATAGCACTGTTTAACAACCCTTGCCCTTTAACGTTTGAACTAACATAGTACTTCATAGCGTTTCACTTAAGACTAAATAAAAACCAGGGTCTTTACTTTTTTTATACATTACCAGTTCAACAGTGTTAAGTTGACATAATATTTCTATAGAAAATGAAAAAGATTGTTAAACAAAAAGTGCGTTTAGAAGTTAAAAACCATGATATTAATGCAAGTACTACATCAAGACATGGTTTCCTGTTTCCATCATCTATTAGATGTCTTATCGTGGGCCCATCAAACTGTGGAAAAACCAACCTTATATTGAGCCTTTTGGAACATTCAAACGGTTTAAAGTTTAAAAATGTGTATGTGTATTCAAAAAGTCTATACCAGCCAAAGTATTTATATTTAGAGAATCTATTAAAACCCATTAAAGAAATAGGGTACTATGCTTACAACAGTGGCGAAAATATAATTCCTCCATCAGAAGCAAATCCGTTTTCCATTTTCATATTTGATGACGTAGCCTGCGATAAACAAGATGTGATGCGTGACTACTTTAGTATGGGTCGACATAATAATATTGACAGTTTCTATCTCTCTCAAACATATGCAAAAATACCTAAACATTTAATAAGAGACAATGCCAACGTTTTAATTTTATTCAAACAAGATTTACTAAATGTAAAACATATATACACCAACCATATTGGCACTGATATGACATTTGATGAATTTCAAAAGATGTGTGCATTTTGCTGGAAAAAACCGTATGATTTTTTGACAATTTTTAAAGATTGTGATATTGATAAGGGAAGATATAGGTATCGTTTTGATAACTTTATATATCTTTAGATTCAAATACTGCTTAGTGTTAATAGTTTTAACACACTTGTAGAGATAACATAGATAAAAATGTCAGAAGAAAACATAAAAATTGTTAGTGGTGAAAAGAACTTAAAGAAACAATTAATTTCTAAAAGAAAAATAATACGTGAGAAATTAAATTTGTTAAAACAGGGTCAGATTTCACAGGCTAACCTATTTCAACCCATTACAAAACACTTGGAAAATATTGAATCTAGTTTAACCGATAAAAAGCCTCCGAAACTGGTCAATATACCTTCATTATCACCCACTCCTCAAAAAATCAAGCAAGAAAACGAAAAACAACAACAAGAAAAACAGGAAGAACTTGAAGATCTGCAAACTTCATCGCTTTTTCATAAGAATTTTGATAATAACAGTGCAGAAGAAGATGAAAAACATATGCATGAACCAAGTGTTTACATGCAAGACTTATTCCAGTCAACTCCTCGAAACCCAAATCCTACAACACCGACAACCGAGAAGAGAGCTAAACGAAAATTAAATTTTTCTTTAAGTGCTAAAAAACTAAATAAGCCCACCACAAGTGGTTACTTTTTGAGAAAAGCAGTATTAAAAGATGCAGCAGAGAACTTTACACAGAATGAGGCCAAAAAGCAAGAAGAGTTTGAAAACGGACGACTTAGAGACTTGATGAATAAATCTGAGAATGACTACTACAGTCAGTTTCATCCTTCACTTGCAAGCTATATTAAAGAATTTTTAGATGATCCATCCACCGTGCCTTCTGACCCACAAAATTATTTTTCCAAGTTTCGTGTAAGGCGAGATGATATTGACAATTTTTATATTGGTGATTCGAAAATTGATTTTGATGGAGCTGATTTAATTATAAAAGGTAAACGCTATAAAGGTACACACGGTTTGTACAAATTACTCTTTCGAAAAAATATGCCTACAAAGTATACCCAAGATGATGCAGACGCTTTTAGAGACATCATTGAACACACCTATGCAAACAGAAAACATCATAAGGCCTCTGGAGATGTGATCACTGATAGCTACTCAACCAAATTTAAGAAACTGTTTAGTGACATATATAAAGGTGGAAATCTAGAGGAGGAGATGGAGTACTCCGATAGTCCTATAGAGTACGTGTACTGGGATAATCCCAATGAACTTGTAGAACGGTTACGTTTATTATTAGCATCTCAGACAGCTGGCAACACAGGTCACACAAACGAAATCTATGCTATAGTTGAGGAGCTTCAAGAAGCTAATATTATTGAGAAGAGAGATGGTTAATAATTTTATTACAGATGTTAAACGAGAAGTAGTTAGTGAAATACACAAACCGGCTAGAATTAATTTTTTAAGGCGCAGAGTGATTGTGAAATCACTAAATGATCTATTTCAAGCAGATCTTGTGGAGATGATACCGTACGCAAACGAAAACAAAGGTTTTAAATACATTTTAGTGGTTATTAACTGTTTCTCGAAATATGTTTGGGCCTATCCATTAAAAACAAAAACTGGAGAAGAAGTGTCGAAAGCTATAGAAAAAGTGTTTAAGGAACAGGTGCCACTTCATCTTCAAACCGATCATGGGAAAGAGTTTTACAATTCGACTATGACAAAACTGTTGAAAAGATACAATGTCAAACACTATAGTTCATTTAGTGAAAAAAAGGCTCAAATTGTTGAGAGGGTAAACCGAACCCTTAAAAACCTAATGTGGAAGGAATTTAACTATCAAGGATCTTACAAATGGTATGATATACTTCCGAAAATTGTTCGAATTTATAACAATCGGAAACATCGAACTATAGGGATGAAACCCTCAGAGGTGCGAAAAAGACATGAAAAACTACTGCTCAAAACGGTTTATAACCATATAAAGATGACATTTAAACCAAAATACAAGGTTGGTGACCATGTTCGCATTTCAAAACTACGAGGTGTGTTTGATAAGAAATACATGCCAAATTGGTCTACTGAAATTTTTACTGTTAAGAAAATTCAGCTCACCAACCCAGTAACATACCTATTGGAGGATGCTAGTAAAAATGAAATTAAGGGAGGATTCTATGAACTTCAGCTGCAAAAAGTAAAATATTCTGATATATATTTAGTAGAAAAAGTTTTGAAACGTGCCAAAAATAAGGTGTTTGTAAAGTGGTTAGGATTTGATAATAAACATAATAGCTGGATAGATAAAAGTAATGTTGCTTAGTACTAAATAAAGAAAAACATATAAAACTTATTGGTGTATTTTATTTACTAATTTTCTTAAAATATAATTACATTTAGAATAAATATTTAATGGGAACAACCATCCTCTAATTATAGCAGTTACTAAATAACTAAAATGAGCCACCCATTGATGATATTCTAAAATTTGATGGGTTGTTATACAGCTTTGAAGTACCATTTAACTGTTTCTTCCCATTTCGAATATTAGTTGACTCTTCCATTTGCTCCTCTTCATAAATTCTCCCCTCTTCGGGTTTAATATGTTTTTGACGCATCTCTTCAAAAAACTCTGGAGAGAGATGTGTTTGATACTTTAATAAGTATTCCCAGTCGATGCGCCATTCATTTTCTCTTATAAAATTTTCAGACATCCGTTGATAACGACAAAGAAAAGGCCAATAGAGTTCGCTTTTAAACATATGCATAAAAGCTTCGCTTAAATTTTGATATCTAGACACATTGGGCCAATGCATCTTATTAATATAGGTCGCCATAAACATATCAGATAATCTTTGTTTGCGACAAATTACTTCCCAGTTCACATGGTCACAAAACCATCCAATAAAGTCCTCTGTAATAACTGGTGACGCAGAGATCTCATCCCACACTTTATTAATACTATTATTTTCAACCATCTTTAAAAGCGTTCTTTCTGAAAGTAAGAGTTTCAACTTATAAATCCCCCTATTTATAGGTTGAAGTAAAAGTAACCTTTGACCTTTGATACTTCTTTTTAACCACGATAGCCTTGTTGAATATATTTCTTAACTTCTTCGTTTTTCTTCTGTTCACAAGAACTGTGTTTTGTTACAATCCAATCAGCAGGTCGATGTGGATTTCCTTTGGTACAATAGATGCAACGGGGTTTTTTTATTCTTGGTTTAATCCACTCATAGGTTGGTAACATTGTATTTGGTTGACTTCAAAAAACACCAAGTTTTGCTGATCTACACTGTTCAACGGTTGACTATAAAATAACCAACGCAGTAAGTTCAATCGTTTTAGCATAGATGAAATAATCCTTTATCTACATCTACAGTTTTAGATAAATCAGTTTTTCTGTGTCTGTCGTAGCGATAGGTTGTGCGTGTGAAATGAGAAAATGTTCTCAACCACCATCAATTTATCATAATTTTCGCTGTGATAAATGTGGAAGAGTAGACATAGTTAAAATAAGCACAGGCAACAAAATTTCTTCATATTTGTGTGATATTTGTAGAAATACAAGTCCAGGAAAAAACCAAGGAAATATTTTCCGAAATACAACAACGAGACGTGGTAAATTAAAATTTAGAACACAGTAAGATGGACTTTCAATATAATTATTGGTCAACTAAAATTGACTTTGAACTAGAAGAACTTTTAGAAGAGAAAAGTTATGAAAATTTTTATAAATGGTTAGCAGAATGGATATATTTTGGGTTTGAGTCGTGCAGATACATCATTGAGGAAAAACTACCAACATTATACCCATTATTACCTACAATATGGAAACGTAAATTAACAGAGGCAGCGCTGGAATATACGAAAATTTATCCAAACTATAACGCGAAAAAACATCTTCAATCAATTATTTTTAAATTTGATGGTCGAGATGAGTGTGGTTTATATGATATATATGAATAAAAATATATAATTAAAACATACTTTGAGTTTTTTATTTTAGCATTATTTACTTTGAGACATCCTGTACAGCATAAGTAACCAGCTGTATTAGATAAAACAGGAACGTGTGTGGGTCATAAGGTTATACTATAACTGCATAAACAATGATAAGAGATACACAGACAATCCCGATTAATTTTAACAAATATTTTTAGAAATTATTTTATTTTTTAACCAACAATTACCTAAGGCCTTTTTCACATTAAGACTTACCTAGACCAGGCTAACCTAGTGAAGCTCAAACTAAAAAAACACACCATTTTACCTACTCGCGCATTGGCACCTAACTCATTGACCAATAGGGCCTTTCAACAGCCTCTGGTTGTTACGTCATTGCTCACAACTTCTTACACACTTCTTTTAGTCCCAAGGTCATACCAAGTTCACTTCTTCAGCAACAGACAGACAGACATACAGACAGACAGAACTGGATGGCATGTTACCAATATATATAGAACCTCCACTACTACACTACTTGCAGGCTTGAAAATTTCTATTATTTTGACTACTATTATTCTGACTACTATTATTCTGACTACTATATAAGGTGCTAACTTGATTGGAACTATCATTTCCACTGAAACAAAGTAAACTATGGTGACGAACACCGCAACGAAAACAGGAATTAGTGGAGGGGCACTCCTTTATACTATGCGATCTAGAAAGGCAATTTAAACATAAATAATTTGCCTTGGCAAGTTTAGTTCATTGGGCGTTTTTGAGCGAAATAACTGACATTTAGAAAGAGTGTGATAAGGTCCCTGTTTGCAAACTACACAAGTATTTTTATTATTATTTTGATTGGGTTGACTTAGAAAAACATTGGAAGTTTGTCTGGAGCTACCTGATTTAAAACTACTACTATTATTATTTATAGATTTTTTAAAGAATTTTTTATCTTCTTTTCGAGTTAATTCTACATTATCTAAAGCTTCACAGTGTTTTTCCAAATACGCTATTAACTCTTTATAATCAGGCATTTTATTGGAATCAGAAAGCTGTAACTCAAATTTTGTTGCTAAGGAAATATCTATTTTTCTATTAATCATTTGAACTAATGGAAATGACCAGGCGTCTATAGGTAACTATAAATTGCGCAAGGCCTCTAAATTATCGTTAAAGGTATCTAACAGGGTACGTAAATCTTGAGGATTTTCTGAAGATACTTTTTTAGCATTTTCAATAGCTGACCAATGACTAGCTGCTATGATTCGTTTTCTATAATATCTTTTACACAAAGTATCATAAGCAATGGAATAATTAGCATGAGTTAGTGGCAAATGCTGAACTAGGAGTTTTGGCTGTTCCTCAAGAGCTTTCAGTAAATATTCGAATTTAGTTACATCCGAAAAGTGAGGATTGTTATGAACCAGGGCTTCAAACATATCTTTGAAACTAGGAAATGAAGTTACATCTCCTCTAAAAATAGGTAAATCTAAAGGTTTAAGATTGTTAGTAAACTGAGGTGCCTTTGATAAGGAAACAGAAGATTGCGTTTCACTAGTTGTATGAGAAAATAAGCTAAAATATATGCTTTTAATATGCCAGAATTTATTTTCAAAATCAGCTCGAACTTTATCTTCAGCTTGAAAATCATCCTGTTCATCTAATAAACCTATCAAAATGTTATGCTGTTTACTGAAATCATCTCTAATTTGTTCTAGGTCTTGATAGCGAACCTTGAGTGAAGCATGATATTTGCTATCAGTCTCAGCTTTTATAGCAAAATCGTATATTTCAGTCATGCGACTAATTTCACTCAGTCTTAAGTTTGTTGCTTTTCTAACTTTATCTGACATTGTAGCTTAATAATTAAACCAAATTAAAAATTATAAAAAAATCTGTTTTATATTTTAAATTTAAAAAATTTTAAAAAAAATTATTTATTTCTCAAGTTAAATTTTAAACTTAATAAATGGCGAGAAATCTACTAACTACCAATTTAATGAAGTTGTCTAAACGTGGTAAACGAGTGCTACTATTTGTTGAAAACAAAATTTTTCTACTATTTTTTTTTCAACCAATAAATTGAGCAATTAATTGGAAATTTTAAGAAAAAATGCTCCTACTACTAAATACGCAATTAATTTTATCAGTTATTTACCTAATTAGCATCTATAATTAATTATTTTATGGTTTTAGAAAAAAGCTACTACAATTTTCAATTTATACGTGTCACTGTGTATTCTAATGGCTGGACACAGTAGACGAAATACTACTACTAAAAGGCTTGACCACTGTGTCAGCGTACTAAAGCAATGCATACAGTAAATTCTAATATGGAGTGTGGCTAAATTCTAATTGCGAGTGTAAAATCAACGGTGAAGCAAGAGCTAAATGAGACGACTATACGTTCTATACTATATGAGAATCCATTCCCGTTACTAAGCGAGAGACCGGCTGCTAGACTGCTTTTCCTCGAAGCAAAGCAAAAAAAAAGGCGATACGGAAGAAATTGATTTCTATTCAATTTGAATAAATGCACGACCTATAATTGGAAATTTTGTGTGAATGTTTTACAGCAAGAACTCTAAAAATTTATGTTAATTAATGACTATATGCCGATTAGTTTACTCCTAACTTTGCGTTTAGTGAAAGGCGGATCAAAGTCACTATGTATTTTTATCAAAAAGGTCTACCTACTATATAAAAAAAAACGACGATTAGGGTAGTAAAGTAGGAGTAACGCTAGAAAGGATCTGGCGAAAAGGACCAAAATGGTGGGGTGTTGAGTAATTTACTCAGGAGAGATTTAAAATGGACTGTATAAATGGATTTTGTTCTACTCACTCTTCGTTGCTGGGTTGTGGGGTCGATGGGCGGTCGCCTTTATCCTTGCTTCAGCAGTTCTGTTGAGGGGTTTCCATTCCAGAGGTTTTAAGGAAGGGAGGACGAGGAAAAACACTCGCGAAAATTCGTAAATCTAATTTACTTAAAATTATTTAATTAAAAAGTGCTTCGCTTGATTGCACACCGTGTGATTGAATAGGGATTTGAAACGATATATCCCGTTGAAATACTAATTCACTTTTTCATTATATTTGTCTAAAAGCTACAGGCTAAGGTGGACAAATCCCAATTCTACACAGTGAGCCAAAAAATATCTTATCCAACAAAAAGTAAAAATAAAATAACTAAATTCTAACATCCACACGAAATGAATGTACTGAGGACCGAACAGGAACTATGATAAAACTATAAAAGAGAATTAAAAAACCCTAAATTTTAAATAACTTCCCTCCAGTGGCGGATCCAGGATTTCCAGGGGGGAGGGGCCAAGGAATCAAAAACCATAATAGTTCTTGGTTTGCGTTTATTTTTAATAATTCTTGGGTCTAAAATTTAAAATTACAGGTGACAAAATGTGCCGCAGGCGAAAATTTTTGAAATACTCAATGTTTTTTAGAAAAAAAACTTGAAAAAATTGATGTTGGGGGTAAATTTTATTCAAACTTCCGGTTGATGCATTGGCATTTGGGGGGGGGGGGGTGCCCGGATCCCTCTGCCCCCCCCCCCTGGAGCCGCCACTGCTTCCCTCTCCTATACTGCCGTCCTAAGTAAGACCCACCTATCTGCAAAAAAAGGAAAAATGAGTTTAAATAGGTAATAATTTATAACTTTTTTTTGGTTTTATTACTTAGATATTGCTATTAGAGACCCATACATAATTACCAACAAAAAAAATATATTACTATGTAACTCTTGGCAAGCATTAAAACTTTAAACTCGCTTTTCTGAAATAAGTGAAAACGTAGATAGGTGGGTCTTACTAAGGACGGCAGTATAAATGTAAAGTTATGTAAATTAACATTCTCCACTTCCAGAAACGCTAGAGAGCTGAGCTTTGGAAGACTGATAGGAACTATGATAAAACTATAGGAAAATATAAAAAAACCTCAAAATTTTTATTAATTCCCATAAATGTAAATTTATGTAAAACTAACATTGCCTATTTCCAGGAACACTAGAGAGCTGAGCTTTAGAAGGCTGATAGGAACTATGATAAAACCATAGGAAAATATAAAAAAACCTCAAAATTTTTAATAAGGCATTGCAAAAGTTTTGAACAATATTCCGCATATTTTAGTACTTTAAAACTTAAATATTATCCAAATCCTTTAAAAAAGGAGTGAAATCATAACAAAAGCATTTCAGGTTAAAAAAAGCCAAGTACGCGAAAGTGGTACTCCGTAAAAAGAATTGAGATAAAAGTAAAGCCAAGTTCTCCAATACAAATTTCAAAATGAATGGTTCTTTCTAGTTTGGAAATGTTTTTCTAAACTTGGCTATATATAATAATTTTTGTATATGTATGTCTCAAAAATTATAAGAATATTCTAAAAAACAGTAGGAAAATTGCTTTAGTTTACAAAAAATTAAAAAAATATTAGTTATTCATATCATATCTAACTTTTGGTTTCAAAAATCAGCTGGACCACCAGTGACGTGAAAAATTCGATATATAAATATATAAGATCCGAAGACCGGTCCACTCTAGGGACCGTGAGGTTAAACTACTCCTAGCTCTATCTAATTACATTGGAACTAAGTTGTATATCTGTGCTAGTTCATGTGTTGTTTTCTAACAAAAACCCAAAACTCTGTTTTTTATAAATGGTTCTTTATTCATAAATCTCCATCCAATTGTATTTATATTGTATTGTATATATTGTATTTTTTGAAAAGAGGGTTAAGCACTAGTGCAAAAAATTGCAACGTCAGACACGGGCATAAAGAATCTAGGCTCTGACCGGTTGATTTTTCAAAATCAATCATTTAGATATAAGTGTACCAAGTCGCAGATCCAGAATTACCGGGGAAATGAGCCTTAAATGCAGCAAAATTTAAAAAAATGCTGTTTCATGTCAGCTCTAAAATTGGCAAATACAACGCGCAATTTTCGGAAAATTAATACCCTGTTTCAACCAATGCATGCCCACCACGATTCAAAAAACGCCCATGGATTTGCACCGGTTTTAAATGCAGCGTCACCTGATGCGTTTTTTGAATCGGGGTGGGCATGCATTGGTGGAAACAGGGTATAAGTAATTTTTGTGAAATACATCAACCCCCAAACCCTCGACCCGCCACTGCAGTAGCTCCTTCATATCAAATCTTATTTAACCTAATCTGTGCTTCAGACCGGTCTGGGACAACTGGGTGCCGCCAACTCGGCGCCGCCAACTGGGCGCCGCCAACTCGGCGCCGCCAACTGGGCGCCGGGCCAACTCGGCGCCGGACTAAAAAATTTTTTTTTGATAAAATGTGTAGATGAAAAATAAAAAAAATATGTAAAATTTTTTGAAATCGGAGCAACTTTTTTTTCCCAAAAAAATTAGAATCACCTCACACTACTATAGTATAGTATATGTGTGAGCTAATATATTATTTATATAAAAACATCTTTAAAAAATCCTTTACGCAATTTTTTTCAAATTTGTTTTTGTTAAGTAAAGTTAAATCCATTAAGTCGACTGTTGAATCTTGGTAGTTGTAGTGTTTGGTAACCTGGTAACACTACAATTTACGTTTTTTATAACAACAATGGCGGATCCAAAAATCAAAATGGCGGATCCAAAATGGCGGATGTTTTTGTTTACTAACCGATTTGTCTTAAACTTAAAATATTACATTGCTTGAGGTCATTTAACAAAATTTTTTACTCAGACTTAAAAAAATTAAAATGGCGGATTTTCTTATTTACCAACCGATTTGTCTCAAACTTGAAATATTACATTGCTTGAGGGCATTTAACAAAATTTTTTACTCAAACTTAAAAAAATCAAAATGGCGGATCCAAAATGGCGGATTTTCTTATTTACCAACCGATTTGTCTCAAACTTGAAATATTACATTGCTTGAGGTCATTTAAAACAATTTTTAACTCAAACTTTAAAAAAACAAAATGGCGGATCCAAAATGGCGGATTTTTTATTTACTAACCGACTTGTCGCAAACTTGAAAGATTGCAGTGCTTAGGGATCGATTTATAATAAATTTAGAACTTTGTGGTGTCGGTCGCTAAACATGATTTTTGACTCTTTTTAAAAAAATGTTAAAAAAAAGCTTAAAAAATAGGTAAACAAATATAAAGAAATAAAGGGGTCATCCCATAAGGAAATAACACTTTTATGTTATATGGAAAATCGATTAATAAATAAAAAAGTTTTGGATCCGTTATATTAGTTTTTTCTTAGGGTTTTGTCAACATTCATAACCAAAGACTTTAAATACGTCAAAGTTTGAAATTTTATACATATATCAGTCTATAATTGTAAAAGTCCGCCATTTTGAATCCATATATATTTTTTTTGAGTTTGAGTTAAACATTGAATTAAGATGACCTAAAGCAAACCATTTTGGGTCCGCCAATTTAATTTTTTTTTTAAATTTAAGCTAAAAATCACATTTAGCGCCTTCAAACATCACTAAGTTCCAAATTTGATAATGTCCGCCATTTTGATTATTCTAAGTTTAAGTAAAAAATTGTTTTAAATGACCTTACACTGTAAGCTTTAAAGTATGAGACAAATCGGTTAATCAATAAGAAAGTTCGCTATTTTGAGTTAGTCATTAATTTGGATTTTTTATAAGTTTACGTCAAAAATTATAATCGGCGACTTGAAACACCGCCAATTTCTATATTTGGTTAACATCGGTTCATAAATAAGAAAGTTCGCCATTTTAGATCGGCAATTTTGATTTTTTTATGTTTGAGTAAAAAATTTTGTTAAATAACTTCAAGCAATGTAATATTTCAAGTTTGAAACAAATCGGTTAGTAAATAAGAAAATCCGCCATTTTGGATCCGCCATTTTGCTTTTTTTAAGTTTGAGTTAAAAATTTTGTTAAATGACCTGAAGCAATGTAATATTGCAAGTTTGAGACAAATCGGTTGGTAAATAAGAAAATCCGCCATTTTGGATCCGCCATTTTGATTTTTTTAAGTCTGAGTAAAAAATTTTGTTAAATGACCTCAAGCAATGTAATATTTCAAGTTTGAGACAAATTGGTTAGTAAAAAAGAAAATCCGCCATTTTGGACCCGCCATTTTGATTTTTTTAAGTTTGAGTAAAAAATTTTGTTAAATGATCTCAAGCAATGTAATATTTCAAGTTTGAGACAAATCGGTTGGTAAATAAGAAAATTCACCATTTTGGATCCGTCATTTTGATTTTTGGATCCGCCATTGTTGTAATAAAAAACGTAAATTGTAGTGTTACCAGGTTACCAAACACTACAACTACCAAGATTCAACAGTCGACTTAATGGATTTAACATTACTTAACAAAAACAAATTTCAAAAAAATTACGTATGTTTTTATATAAATAGAATATTTTATTTTTCATCTACACATTTTATCAAAAACAAAATTTTAGTCCGGCGCCGAGTTGGCCGGCGCCCAGTTGGCGGCGCCGAGTTGGCCCGGCGCCCAGTTGGCCCGGCGCCCAGTTGGCCCGGCGTCCAATTGGCCCGGCGCCCAGTTGGCGGCGCCCAGTTCTCCCATTCCGCTTCATACATTAATTATCACAGAACACAATTATTGTTAGATCAAAAATATGTTATCATGTACATTTTCTATATTAGTGTTAGCTCCCGCTAAATTTCGCGGTTGTTTATATATTTTTAAAACTACACAATTGTATGAGGGACAGAGCGCATTTCGCGTATTTAGACATGCGCACCAACAACCAGTGAGATCCTTGTCGACCGCCTCGAGAAAATGGCGTGTTAATTTCGTTCTCCAACTATTTCAAATATCTACACCTGAAAGTGCTCGATTTTTGAGTACTGAAGCATAGAACTAGAAACTTCAGCCCTTCAGCTACGTGGTGACATCATTAGATCCAATCAGGGGCCCATTAGAACGTGGAGAAAGTGGCTGCAAACTGGTGAGTGCATTTGTATCTGATTACCGTTGTGTGGTTCCAACAGTTACCCTATGGACCTTATTAATTATTTCGTAATTCATATCAATATATTTATGTTTGCTCGCGCTTTCATTAATTAAATTATACAGTCCATTGCATTTATCGTTTTTCTTACTGCGGGCATAACATAAGTGCTCCTTCGACCGAATTAATTATTTAAAATAATAAATCCATACGACGGTATTAATAATTATTTTCAGGCCGAAAATAAGGCGGCCTTGAATTTTTTCGCATCGTATTTGCAACCAGAGAAAGTCGTCGGTGTGGTGCAGCGCAGTGCACGTGTCTACCGCGTGGTATAAACAAAGCGAAGGAATCAAAACAAAACAAACAACAACATTTCTCATTTATGTGTTAGGGTGTTCCATATCATTTCGATATTTAAAATAATTTTCATTAATTGTATATTTACCGACAATTTCGTCATTTCAACGGTAAAATCATGTCTGTCAAAAAAGCCGTACAAAAACGCAAGGGTTTTTTATCTGCGATAACCGAGTGTTATGTGTTTTCACAAACTGCGGCATCGGATGAAAGAGCGAGAAACGAGTTTCAAGTGAGGTATTCCGATTTGGATGAAACCTTCGATAAATGCATGCTGGCACATAATGACGTCATTATGTTGATAGACGACGCGGACGACGAGGAGTTTAAAACGCAGGATGCGATCCTTTCAGAAGCTCGTAAATATTTTTATGCGTGTAAGGGGGTTTACTCTAAAATATTTCCGGTTGAGGCCCCATCCTTTTCGGGATCATATGTTCGACAAAACGAAACTCCAAAACTCAAAGAGTTAGGTATTCCCATATTTCGAGGTGATAAAAAATTATGGCCAAGCTTTTTCGATCTTTTTAATAACATTATAGATCAAAATCAAAGTCTAAGTAACGTTCGAAAACTTCAATATTTATTTTCATATCTCGAGGATGAGCCTTTAAAATTGATATCAGGGATTAGCTTATCTGATCAAAATTATAAAATTGCTTACGACAAATTAGTCAATAGATATCAAAACAAGCGAGACCTCGCAAATGATGCTTTAAGCTCAATTATGAACTCCACCTTAAAAAACGAGTCAGCTAAATAATTACGTAATTTAATTGACACCTTTTCTGAATCCCTAGAAATTTTAAAATCACTTAGCTTTGACGTTGACAGTTGGGACTTTATTATTTTTTTCATTTTGTTAGAAAAATTGGATATTCCGACGCGTTCAAATTTCGAAATGAGTCACGCCAATACTAATACCGAAATTCCCACTTTTCAGTCACTTTTTCAATTTCTAGAAAAAAGATGTAAAGTTTTGGAATCACTTCCTCAATCAACAGCACCCAAAAAGGTGCCTATCTATCAAAAATCAAATTCTATGCAAAATCAGTCTGGTCAAAAGCCTACCTATCAAAATTCAAATTCTATGCGAAATCAGTTTGGGCAAAAGCCTACCTATAAATCATCCAATTCGCCTTTTATAGGAGTGGCTGGCACCTCAACTAATTCAAGTACGGGAATAAAATGTTTCCGGTGTAATCAAGGTCACGTGCTTTCAAAATGTCAAACATTTCTTGATCTCTCACCTATCGATCGCCTATCTTTCGTCAAGCAGAAAAAATTATGTCTAGCGTGTTTTCATCCCTTGCATGGTGTAGATACGTGCAAATCAAAATATTCATGCAGGACTTGCAATAGTAAAAGGCACCACACTTTAACTCATATCTTAGAAACTAATCAAGTGTCTGGAAGCCAAGATACTAGTCCTGTCATTCACACCCCACCTGTCAATAATCTTCATGTGTCATTAAATGCCTCAGGACCTTCAGGTACCTTTCTTTTATGCACCGCCATAATAGATGTTATGGACGGTTGCGGAAATTTTCAACCTGTAAGGGCACTGCTTGATTCTGGATCACAGACAGGATTCATCAGTGAAAAGTGTATTCAGCGTCTTAATCTTCCTAGGCGAAGTTACACCACTGAAATATTCGGATTAAATCAGATGTCTTCATTTACTTCCAAAGGGCTCGTTCAATGTCACATTAAGCCACAAGGACAAGTCACTCCTTTACTTAATTTCGAAGCAATTGTTGTTCCACAACTATGTTCCAATATGCCTACATTCTCTTTGAACGATAATCAGTGGAAACACTTGGAAAACCTTAAACTTGCCGACCCATCTTATTTCAAATCTAGACCTGTGGACCTGGTTATTGGTTGCGAGCTATTCGCACAGATATTCAAGGAGGGCAGGGTTCTTGGACAGGTAGGGCAGCCTTCAGCCCTTGAAACTATCTTTGGCTGGGTCGTCATGGGAAAGGTTGACGAAGTAGGTAGTCTTACGGAACAAACCAGTTGTTTTTTAACGAGTCATTCACCTCCTTTAGAGGTCATTATCCCTAGGTTTTGGCAAATCGAACATTTGCCTAAAAAACAAATCTTATCAAAGAAGGAAAAACAAGCGGAATCAATTTTTACTGCGAGTGTCGTACGACAACCGAGCGGTAGATTCATGGTAGATCTTCCGTTTAAAGATAAAATAAACCCTGACCTAGGAAATACTTATCCGCAAGCTTATCGTAGATTTTTACTTCTAGAAAATAGATTAATCAAAAATCCTGATCTGTACACTGCCTATTCAAGTTTCATGCAAGACTATATCGATTCTAATCATATGAGTTTAGTTTTATCTAGTCAACCAAAGGTCGACGTATCGTGTTTTTTAGCACATCATTGCGTACTAAAGCCGGAAAGCTTAAGTACAAAATTAAGGGTAGTCTGGGATTGTTCGGCAGTCACCCCAAAAAATATTAGTCTCAATGACACATTGTTATCTGGACCGAAACTTCAAAAGGATATTGCTTCTTTACTCCTTACGTTTCGTCTTAATCCTATTGCCTACATTGCTGATATCAAACAGATGTTCCGTCAAGTCCTTATCAATCCTTATCACCGTCCTTATCAAAGGATATTGTGGAGGTTTTCTCCACATGACCCACTTTCAGTGTGGGAACTTTCTACTGTCACTTTTGGCATGACATGCTCACCTTTTCTAGCCATGCGTACCTTAAATGAGCTGGCAGAGAGAGAAAAGGAACGTTTTCCTATGGCTAGTACTGTTCTAAAAACGTCAATCTATATCGACGATATCTTGGGAACTAGCCCTTCGCTTTCTGAAGCTCTTTCCCTTCAAACAGAACTCAATGATTTGTTGAAGTCGGGAGGACTTGAACTTAAAAAATGGGCAAGCAATTGTCCTGAGTTATTGGCAACATTGCCAGAGTCCGATCGTCAAATGCCTCTCTCTTTCGACAAGGAGGAACCCCACTTTATCAAAGTTTTAGGACTTCAATGGCATCCAAAAAACGACATTTTTTCTTATCAATGCCGAATGAAGGACAAATCCCCAACCAAACGTTCTATTTTATCTATCATAGGAACAATCTTCGATCCCTTAGGTTTTCTTTGTCCCTTGTTGCTACAAGCAAAATTTATTTTGCAACAGTTGTGGATATCAAAAATAGGCTGGGACGAAGAACCAGATTCTTCTATCATCGACTCTTGGAACAAACTTCGTTCTGAATTCCCGCGTCTTTCCAATTTTCAATTACCCCGACAAATCAAACTGTCAAAAACCAATACCTGTCAAATCATCGGCTTCTGTGACGCTTCAATTCGAGGCTACGCGGGCCTCTTATATTTTCGTGTAGAGGAGGAGAATAATATATCTGTTTCTCTCATATCTGCAAAATCTAGGGTCGCGCCTATAAAGTCACAAACTTTGGCTAGGCTAGAACTCCTAGGCGCATTTCTTTTAAGCGAATTAATTGACTTCGTGTTATCTAGCTATGAAGGAAAAATAACTTTTACAAATATCGTTACTTTCTGCGATTCGCAAGTCGTATTGCACTGGCTTTCATCCCCTCCTAATCGCTGGCAAACCTTTGTTGGAAATCGAGTCAGTAGAATCCAAGAAATCATTCCCTAAAACTCATGGCGCTACATTCCTTCTGCTTTAAATGCAGCCGATATTGCGTCACGAGGGGCCACCCCTTCACAGCTCATGTCACATGACATGTGGTGGAACGCACCGTCGTTTTTGTGGTCTCCCGAAAACGAATGGCCCGATTTTCATAAATCAAAAATGCCGATTAATTTCGGAGATATTAATCTGGAGGAAAAGCCATAGGTCTGTTGCAATGCGATAATTGATGTCAACTTCTTAGATCAGCTTCTTATCAAATATTCATCTATATCAAAAATTCAACGTATCATTTGTTATGTCCTTCGAATAGTTAACCTTTTTCAAACCCATTCCTATCAAAAACCCACTAAGCCGCCGGAGCAAAAAGTTATTTTTGAGAATATTGTTTTTCCTACCACCGGTGAGATGCAAAGTGCGTTATACCTTCTTATCAAACGCGTTCAAGGTTCTTGTTTTTCTGAGTTTTTTTCCGCGTTATCTAAGGATAAACCAATACTGAAACCTTTGCGAAAACTTTCACCTTTTCTTGATGAAAATAATATCATTAGAGTCGGTGGCAGATTACAAAAATCTGACCTTTTGTCTTATTCTGCAAAACACCCCGTCTTACTTTCGAGTAACCATTGTTTAACTACTCTTCTTATCGAGTCCGCTCATCGACAATACCTTCATCCTGGGTTTAAAACATTACATAATCTGCTTTTACAGCAATTTTGGATATTATCTGCCAGACGGGCAATTCAAAGAACCATATCCAAGTGTTTGCAATGTTTTAGAATCAACCCTAAACCCTATAGACCGCCCATAATGAGTTCACTTCCCGCTCATCGAATCAATCAACTTAAACCTTTTTCGAGTGTAGCTATCGACTTTTGTGGGCCTTTCTTTGTGATTCCTCATCGTTACCGTGGTTGTAAAGCTTTCAAATTGTATGTCTGTGTGTTTTTCTGTACGGCTACACATTGCGTGCATTTGGAATTAACCATGGAACTGTCCACCGAAGGGTTCGTGGGTGCATTCCATCGATTCATTTCCAGACGTGGAAGCGTGACGCAATGCTGGTCAGATCAAGGCAGTAATTTTATAGGGTTTCGTAACCAATTACTTGAATACGCAAGAAGTGCTGCCACCAGACTTTCTATTCGTTGGCATCTGGGACCTCCTCTCAGTCCACATTTCAATGGCCTGGCAGAAGCTGGCGTCAAAAGTTCTAAAACTCACTTTGTTCGAGTTGTAGGCGACCAGAAGTTGTCTATCATGGAGATGTCCACCCTTACCTGTCGCATAGAAGCCGTACTTAATAGTCGCCCGTTATCTCCTGCCTCTTCAGACCCACACGATCTTCAACCTCTTACCCCTGGGCATTTTTTGACACTTGAACCCCTTAATTCAGAAATTCCGGAGTCAGATTTGTCCGAGGTTCCCCTAAATCGGCTCTCGAGATGGCAACTAATCCAAAAACTACATACTGATTTTTGGAAACGGTATTCTATAGAGTATTTGCATACGCTACAACAGCGACACAAGTGGGCTGATTCGTCCCCAAATATCAAATTAAATGATTTGGTTATCATAACAAGTGATCACATTCAATCGCCTTTGAAATGGCCGGTCGGTCGGGTCATCGAACTGCATCCCGGCGGGGACGGTCAGGTGCGTGTTGCGACGGTACAAACGGTTACCGGTGTTTATAAGCGGCCAGTTGTAAAACTGTGCCTCTTGCCAAATTAAAAGTAATTTTAATTTTCTACCTTTTACCGGGTATTACAATAGGTTTTTTTATTTTTAATTTTTTTTGAATTTTTTGTTTGTTTGTTTTGCCTTTTTCGGGATTTCGTTATCTCTAAATAAACTTACGATACTTATCTGTTTTCATTCATTTATATTTATCGGTCGATTCTTTTTCTTATATCTATATCTGTCCGGTTGAGATTCTAAAATTGTGTGTTTTGGAGGGCAGTTATGTTAGCTCCCGCTAAATTTCGCGGTTGTTTATATATTTTTAAAACTACACAATTGTATGAGGGACAGAGCGCAATTCGCGTATTTGGACATGCGCACCAACAACCAGTGAGATCCTTGTCGACCGCCTCGAGAAAATGGCGTGCTAATTTCGTTCTCCAACTATTTCAAATATCTACACCTGAAAGTGCTCGATTTTTGTGTACTGAAGCATAGAACTAGAAACTTCAGCCCTTCAGCTACGTGGTGACATCATTAGATCCAATCAGGGGCCCCTTAGAACGTGGAGAAAGTGGCTGCAAACTGGTGAGTGCATTTGTATCTGATTACCGTTGTGTGGTTCCAACAGTTACCCTATGGACCTTATTAATTATTTCGTAATTCATATCAAAATATTTATGTTTGCTCGCGCTTTCATTAATTAAATTATACAGTCCATTGCATTTATCGTTTTTCTTACTGCGGGCATAACAATTAGGACATCAAAATAGGGACCTATTGCAATAGTGCCAGGCACAAATTGTGCCGGGCACTATATTAGGGACCTATTGCAATAAAGCCAGGCACAAATTGTGTCGGGCACTATATTGATAGTTTCGCATTAAAAACTGACAGTTGATTTTTCAAAATTGACATACCAAAGTCGAATTTAGAAATTCAGTCGTTTATTTTCCTTTAATAGTGGCGTCACTATTAATTCCGGCTCTTATAATACACAATAGGGACCTATTGCAATAAAGCCAAATTGTGCCGGGCACTATATTGACAGTTTCGCATTATAAGAACAGCTGTTGTAACGTGTCATTTTTACGTTTAAGGCACACGTTACATATTTGTTTTATTTCTGTAAATAACCAAAACTATTCGACTGGTTTTTCTATACACAAATTAAGGGTATTTTATAGAGCTGGGTTTTGAGGTTATATATTGTCCAAAAAGTTACCTTATAGAGGAGGCATTCCATCGTATTATTGTAGGGACTGTGCGGCATTATTTGGGCATTCTAATTGGAATTTGAGATCACAGGTTTCGGAAAAAATCACATAAAAACTCTTTATTGTTTTGTTTATCTTTGGAATTTTGTAGTTTTCTTTGACGTTTATGAAATAAATAAACAGCTGTTTTGCTCGGTATAAACTGTGGGCATGGCGGCGTTGCCACATCACAAATCATTTACGATATTTTCAGTAACAGCGGGAACACACGTTCATGTATTGTGGCCTATTAAAATGCGTTGGGTGACATTTGTGGCAGCTTAAAGACGTTGCCGCCATTTTGTGACACTGTAATTAGAATAATAAAAATTTGCCAACTTGTGACACAACAAAACCACTGAATAATTAAACAAATATCTGGAAGCAGAACTGTATTTTCCAGCTAGGTAAAACATTGATATGCCCGGTAACTTTTATACAGTGGAGAAGGGGGGGTTCAGAAATAAGAAAATTTTAAGTGCGCCACAGTGTTTAATACCAATGTTTTACAAAGAAGATCTTAAATAAAATACAGTTCAACCCAAACGTTGTAGCCAAACAATGAAATTCTACCTACTTCCGAGGCTTCCAGAGTATTTGTGTAATTAAAAAAACCAAAAAAATTGACTAATAAACAAGATAAAATTCTAAAAGATTTTTAACTGAATCAAAATGACACAAATAGAAAGTTCTTTATAGGTAGATGCACATTTCCAGCGGGTCACAGTGTACCCACCTTTGAGTCAGTAGCGTAGGACTCAATTATGTGAATGATTGTTAAAAAAAAATATATATACTTCCAAAATTATTCCGTCATAGGGGAGATCTGGACCAAATACCTGCTGTCATCATTCTACGTTGGGTAGAATGAGACAGACAGCAACCCAGTCCAAGATCTACCCCATGAGGTAAAACAGTGTAAAGAAACCGCTAAAAAAATATAATCTCATCTCTCTTTTGTCTCCGCAAAGTTGGTCATTGGGTTGTACAAATAACACCAAAATTTAGTTCATCTTGTTCATTTTAATGGCAAAGTTGGATAAAATACCAAAAACATAAAAATAGATAAATAAAGGAAATTGATGTAAACAAGTTAGGGGCAGAATAACACTCAATAGCAATTTGACAGTAGAACTTAAGTTAATTAAGCCGCAAAATTGTGGTCATGACGTCATACCTTTATCTTGCGTGCACAAGAAGTGTTAAAATTATATTGAAAAGTTATCTGGAAAGATAATGTCTAAATTATACTGAAAATTATATGAAAAGATTGTCCAAATTATATTGAAAAAATTATATGAAATGGTTATGTCTAAAGGCTTGCTCCTACCTTGGTCCTGCAATTATTTAATTGTTAGTTTGGTGTTTTATTAAACCTGGAAGTGGTGTTGTTCTCCTCCTGCTACTCCTGTCCTGGTTTGTTCGCGCCTCCCTTGAAGATCCCTTAGCACATGGTACTAGGGCAGCCCATGGTTGTGAAAAGGTTGTGGGATCCTTGCCCGAGCGTAAAACCCTGTGGAAAATGAAATGTTTCAGTTTCCTGGAATTCGTCTATTTTGCACGAAGTTCCCCTACACCGAGAATATTAAATCACGAACCCCATGTCGACTCAATAAAATAAAGTAGATTTAAACAGATGAACTAAAATAATCCTAACGTACCTTTCCCAGGGTTACAAGGCTACACCCGGCTTCCCACCAGCGTCCAGCACAGCTGTCGATGGAATGGACAGGGCTGTAGACAAAGGAGAAAAACAATATATAGTTTTTATCCAAAACGTGGTCTTAAGAAAAAATATAAAAAAACTCCAAAAATTCCCCACGTCTCTTGTCGAAAAAAGTACATTTCACACGAAAAACAATTACAATTTGGGAGGCAAATATTGTCTTGAAGAACTCAAAAAAATAATTAAAAAAATCGAACTTACCACGCTTATTTCCCGTAGAAACGGCGTAGGCCGCCTTAAATCCCTCTATGCAGAGGATATGAGCCGTCAACGAGATACGCCTCACGACGGACTCACTCTTCACAGTCTCTGGGACAGAACCTGCAGTTTCTGCAGTGCCACTAACCAAAAACAATGGCGATCCCAGAGACCTGTTGCCGACCCAGCCAAAATTCGTTAGGAAAGAGAAGGCACTCCGTCGAGAACCCAAAAAAAATGAAGCCGCCGGAAACCGCTTCGTAAATGTGGTGGGGACAGTAAAACGCACAGTACCAACCTAATTTTCCCGGTTAAATTCAAATAAGGATGCAAACCTATTAAAAAAAAACGCTCTCAACGAAAAAACACTAAGTCTGGTTTGCGAGACTGGAGAAAAAATCCCGCGGTTTTCAAACCAACCAATGAGGAAGCACACCAACACTTTCGTACCGGTATATAGGGGGCAGCATCGACCAAGCATTGAAAATACGTAAAACGCACCTTGAGGTGTTGTCGGATCTATTTCCACGGTTGAAATTTTTATAACAAGGGCATCGAGACACCCTCCATACATAGACCGAACATTTGCCTACCGGACCCCTGCCAACATTGCAAGTAGGAGGAAAATAACCAGCAGGACTGTAAGAAGCTCAGCATTGAAACCATCAACTGTAAAATCAATTACTGGAGATCAGAGCATGCATCAAACCCAGGAATATTCGAACACTCAACCTATTCCCATATGGGTAAAGCTATACTAAGTGTAGAATTTAGTTGTATTTTAGTTACAGTTTTAGTCAAAAGTTTCCTTTGCTCTTTATATATGTTTTCTCTAAGATTCAAATGGTTTGACGCCATTCTTGTAAACCACTTCTACACCAATAAAGTTGTTTCTGAACTTGAACCCAAAAATACACACTACTGCTTAAACTCGGCACAAGAGTGTTCAGATGTTAAGTTTGCTCACCACTAGCTAGCCCTACAAACCCTTCAATCCGACTAACTGAGCTAGTTATTAACTTTACATAACTATGATTATATATAAATTTATATAATATAAAAATACGATTTTGTTTGCTCTTTTAGTCCTGGTTTTTATTCCTCGTTTATCTTCCATTTACGAAAGTGCATAACACGTATTTATTTTATCTTCTCCTTATCAAATTAATAAGGATATCAAAGTGGGCCAATATCCTCCAAAATAAACATAAGCGAATGGAATGTTCACCTAAATGTTTCCTTCCTGTTACTGAAACCATTTGTGATGCGGCAACGCCGCCATTCCCCAGCAGAACAGCTGTTTATTTTCATGAACGTCAAACTACTCACGAAATTCCCCAGATAAACAAAACAATCAAAAGTTTTTATGTGATTTTCCCGAAACCTGTGATCTTAAATTCCAATTACGATGTCCAGATAATGCGATGTGCGTAGTGTCCACAGTAATTCGATGGAATGTCTCGCCTATAAGGTAACTTTCTGGACACTATACAACCTCCAAACCCAGCTCTATAAAATACCCTTAATTTGTGTACAGAAAGACGAGTCGAAGAGCCTTGATTATTTACCTGAACAAACAAATATGTAACGTTGCCTTAAACGTAAAAATGACACGTTACATAATCCCCCCCCAACCTCAAGACGATTAACCTAAAAAGGTTAATCGGAGAGATCCGCTGCCGACTTAAGGTCTTTGGCATGCCAACTTCCTGGCAGTACTTTACCCGATGGTTCCTGAAGCTCAAATACCCATAGAGAAATTTTATTCCTAATCACATAAGGACCAACGAATTTCGGTGCTAACTTCTTCGAGAAAAACTTCGCAGCATCTGACAACACATAATTCTTCTTCCAAACACGCTGACCCACAACAAAGTTGGGTACCCTTGTACGCAAATTATACTGAACTACGTTTTTCTCTCCTGCCACCTCTAACCTTCTCTTAACATCAGCATAGAGCTTCCGGAAACCTTCGTTCTTACTTTCAGCTGCGGATTGTACACCATTCTCTTCAGATAACAAAACTGGGTTGGAGTAATCTTTTCCTGTTAAACACATATTCCTACCAATATTAACGAAGAAAGGAGACATCCTGGTTGTCTCATGGGTTGCCGTACGAATCGCGCAGGCAAGTTTATGTATTTGTTCGTCCCATTTCCTGTGGTTGTCTTTCACATAACAACATAACATGGTTTTTAACGTACGATTCGTCCTTTCTGTTGGATTCGCTCTGGGGTGATAATACGGATTATACTGAATTTTAACCTGATAACTCTCAGCAAAACGCTTAAACTCGTTACTTTTGTACTGAGGGCCATTATCACAAAGTATCAAACGGGGTACTCCGAAGACCATAAATACTTGTTCCTCAAGATGTTTGACAACAGCTTGAGTAGGGGCTGTTCGCATTGGAAAAACTAAGCAAAACTTACTCAAATAGTCCGTAACGACGAGAATCCAGCAATTACCCTTTGTCGAACGAGGTAGGGGTCCACATAAATCTGTTGAAATAATTTCCCAAGGACGAGTTGGTTTTGGGTGAGATATCATCTGATCAGATATACCTTGTGTATCACCTTTATGCGCTGCACAGACAAAGCATTTCTTTACAAAAGTTGCCACGTCCTGGCGCATTTTTGGCCAATAATATTTTTCTGCCAGTCTGTGGAAGGTTTTATACACACCCATATGTCCTGCGGTAGGAGGATCGTGAGCTTCTCCAATAATTCTTTTTCTCCTTCAGGATAAGGTTGCGTTAAACATGCTCCTATTCCATATCCTGATGCGTCTGTTTGAATGACAAATTCTTTGGTATAATCTGGACAAGAAAGAAGAACTTTTGATTTTTCTTAGTTAGAGCTGTAATCGGAGCTATTATCGCTGAAAAATTCTCTATGAAACGTCTATACCAGGAAATTGTACCTACAACTCTACGGACTTCTCAGTTCTTGGCCTCTGGAGCTCTAACATGGCTTTAATTTTATTAGGGTCAACTCGGATGCCTCGACGGTCCACTACGAATCCTAAATAAGTCATTTCTGGCCTACACAGTTGGCATTTCTCCCAACTTACCGTTATCTTTGCATTCTGCAATCTTCGTAGGACTTCCTCAAGAATTCTAAGATGTTCAGAAAAGCTCTGTGTGACAATTACGAGGTCATCGAGATATACGTACACGTAGGGGTCTAAATCGTTTCCTATGATGCTATCTATGAGTCTCTGCCAAGTTGCAGGTGCATTATGAAGACCAAATGGTAAACGCTTAAATTGGAAGAGACCTCGTCGACAGATGAATGCTGTTAGTGGCTTCGATGATTCTTCCATTGGTACTTGCCAATAAGCGCTTTTGATATCTAAAGTTGACAAGTATTTAGCATCTTTCAAGAAGAGTCTCGGATACGAGTGGTAAAGGATAACTATCACGCGCCGTCACTGAGTTCAATTTGCGGTAGTCTACGCAGAACCGATATTTCTTTGTGTTTTTCTTTTGTACCATTACCACTGGTGAAGCCCATGAACTACTACTACGTTCTATTACATCCATTTTCAGCATTTCGTCGATCTCGTCATCAATAAGTTTTTGAATGACCGGTAAGACCTTATAAGAACGTTGTCTTATCGGTGCTGCATCTATTGTAATCTTATGCTCTACTCTGTCTGTACATCCCAGTGAGTCACCCATAATAGTCTTATATTTATCGACCAATTCCTCTAGTCGTTCTGATTCATAAGGCGTAAGAGTAGCTTGTTGGTCTGATGTTTCTAAAGAACAAATCACATCTTTATTATCGGCAAAGTGCCACTCATTAGTACTTAAGTTCGGTACTATACCCATCGAAATCCAAAAATCTAATCCTAAAATCAAAGTGTGCGGCAACTCAGGAACGACGACGACCTCTATTAACCTAAATTTATCTTGAAATCGCATAGGAAGCTGCACTGTCCCAATACTACTCGTGCTTTGACCATTTGCCACAATACAACTCGTCTTCTTTGTCGTATCAAGTGAAAAACCAAACCTCTCGATGATTGACCAACCATGATTCCCTAAAAAGGTACGTGTATCCCCGGAATCCAACAAACCTAATAACTTATTTCCGAGCACATCCACTTCTAAATAAGGTCTCTCATCTTTACGAGCATGACTTATCACATAATCTAAGACGTTCGTTAGCCTATCGGTCGATGCTTGTTCAGGCTGACTCGAAGGTCGACCGCCTACGAGCGCCTGGGTCCGTTTCCCTGACGATTACAATTACGACATTCTCTTACTGTAACCCCTGCCAGTCCACACGAATAACATTGCTTACCTCTAGATAATGCGCACCTCATTGCCATTTTGGTTGCATCTATAACAAACAACGTCCCTGTTCGCCCTACCAGGTCTAGCACCTTGTGGTGGTTGTCTATCCCTATCATTTTCACTAGACTGACCACTAGCTGGTTGCTGTCTATCTCTATCAGCTCTAGCAGCGAAATTGCTTGCTGGCTGTTGCCTATCTCTGTCAAATCTATCAGCATGATGATTTGAATTCCGTTGGTTAGATGTCGCGGTACGTGATATTTGAATTGCACTTACTTCTGTTGGAAAATCGTCACTGTCGCTCTCTACGTCAACGTAGGCCAAGTCAAAAATTCTCCTCCTCTAAACCATATCTCTGGTCTATTCTACGACACACATTTTTTAAATGTGATAGGCTGTTGACCTCAGTAGCAATCAACCCATTTTTATAGATGTCCGCGATATTTCTGAAGACGATAGCTAATTTTGCCTCTTCGGAAACAGGACAGCCAAGTCTTTGGAAGTATGTGTTCATGACAGCAATGTAGGTCCCTATAGACTCTCCAGGGCCTTGTTTACGTTTTTGAATTTCCTTCAATAGCTTCTCGCCTTATGAAGAAGGAAGATACTCTGCCATGAACCTCTGTTCCAGCTGTTCCCATGTATGGACTTCTCTTCGAACATCTGTATAAAAAGTATAGGCTGACTTTTCAAAAAGATCAATGCCTGAGTTCAGTAACACCTTTTTGCTAACTCCTCTAGCCTGACTCAACTCGTCCACTCTCTCAAAAAATGCGGTGACGGAGATCGTACCCCTCTCGCCTGTAAACTTAAGGTTCCATTTATGCGGAGGTACAGGTGCAACGTGATATGAGGTACCAGGATCACTTGACATTGGTACTGGCGACGAACATGAAAATGGTCGTGACTGAGCAATTGGTGCTATGCTACTTTGGAGGGCAGCTAAACTCAAAGGAACGGTAGACGGTTGTTGATAATGAAAAGCTGATGCATCGTCATTCTGGATCAGCATTGGGGGTGGTGCTTGTATTGCTGTTTGAGTCGGGTTTGTAAGCACTTGCATTTGCAATGGAGCAATGACCGACGGTTGGTTTGTGGGCTGTTGAGCTGTTCGTTGTGTGCTCGAGTGCTGTGGTTGCGGTAGTTGAGACTGGCTGGGAAAGTTGCCAACATTTGTCAAGTGGTCTGAGCTTCGACTCGTTGATTGGGTTTCAGATGCTTCATCATCATCTGAGGTAACGCCAACTCTTAGTAAATCTGTTGCTTGCCTCTGCAATCTCCCAATCAAACTCAAGGTTTCCGCAACCAGTATGCCTTTTGTTTGACTTTCTTCAAAGTTTGACGGATTCATGTTATTTATCCTGGCTAACACATGTTCCAACCTTACAGCGATTTTTCTATACTCTCCCCCTTTGCTCGTACCAGAGAACTTCTCTACCAGCGGTACTAGACTATCAAGCTTCTTCATGCAGCTAAAAGCATCCTGGCCAAACGTAAAGGGATACGGAGGGTATCTCATACTTGCATCAGTCTTTTCTCTTTGTTTGATCAGCATAAGCTGTTGTTTCATCTCTTCCACCGATCCAATAGCTATGCCTCTCCATGTTAACTCATAGATTAATTCGTCCTTGACTAAGTACCTTATGTCAGACAACCGACTCAAAGAAATAGCCATGGAGCCTTTTACATATATTAAAACTTTAAACTTCTTAATTATACCTCCCAATTATAAAACTAAACCACGCAATAACAAACACAAAGTTCACTTTAAATTCACTAGTGAAAATCACTATAATCTTTCTCACAAATTTAGAAAATATAAAACTTAAATACGGGCAGACGCGAAAAACCCGAAAAACACCGGAGCAGTAAGAAAATAAAATTTATTTGCATTTAAAAATGTAAGCATAGTTTATATTAAGTATTTGTACAACCAACTATGACGTCCAACCCTGCAGAGAGAAATAACTACTTAAATCCTAAATTTGAATTAACAAGTAGCCATAAAATGTTAAAAGAAAATAAAAGAGAGACAAGAGCTTTGGCAGGTATTCAGATCTTATGTCCCACTCCTGCGTGAGTAAAACCAAAAAAAAATAATTGCGCTTATCCTAGCTGGACTGGATTAAAATTAAAGTCAAGTTATGTTTGTTTACCTCAGCAACCGAATAGGTAAATGTATCCCTAAATGGAACGTACAACAGACTACCTATAACAAAAATCCCAAAGCTGTTGTACACAGTTAACGCTAGGGTATACTCCTGCTATTGCAGAACGGCTCCACTAATACACTCCTCAAAAAAAAAACCCAAATCGCCGTATACAATGATTTTTCTAAAAAGAATAAATCAAAACCCACTTTAACCTGCTTACCTATTCTGAGTCTACACGAAACTTGCATTGCTTAAGGCAAAATCATCCCTTAATATATAAGTGAACGCAATAAACATCGGAACAGATGTTCATGTTATAGAAATCGTAAAATATGCTCAATTAAAAAAAATCCGCTCGCTGAAATTGCGTCGAATTAGACTAGTAAGGATGTTGTGTGTAATTAAAAAAATTTTTTAAGAAAATTTTAAAAAAATTACCGATGGTAATAAAAAATTTACACAAATAACGTCTTGGTAGGACTGCAACTCTCTAATAATCGCTAAAATGAAATTCCCAAAATTTTAACTAAATTGATGCATCAACCCATGGTCAAAAAGACCCTAGGATAGTACCGGAAGGTGTCCAAAAAAAATTAAAAAAAAATAATAATAAATAAAATTTTGTTGTTGACCACAGTAGCCCAATAATAAGAAAAATGAATTGGCTCACTAAAATTTCCAAAATATTACTCTACCCTGATGGTACTTTGGGTAGGGGGTTAAAACGCGAGTGTTTGAAATGATATTATATTTTAATTCAGAAAAAAATATTTAAATAAACTGGTAAAACCATTGTAGGGCAAGGTACTACTATGCACCAAAAAGAAAATTTTCCAACAAGAAAATCAAGTTTCCTTCCTTAAAAAAAATATTAAAAAATATTTAAAAAAATATTTTCAAAAAAAAAATTAAAAATGTTTAAGTGGGGTTGCAGCTCCTATTAACGATTTTAAAAGAATTAAAATAAAATTAGCACTAGAAAAATCTTAATAGAGTTATGTCATGCAACAGTTTTTGTTCTTTTGCTTTAAAAAACAGTTGTAGATTTCCTTTCCTCTCCCAAAACTGTGTAAATGTGAAAAGTGAATGAGCTAGAAAAATTAATTTACTATACAAAAAATATTGAAAATTAAATTTACTTAAGAATCATAAAGTACAAAAAAATCGTCATTGCAAAAAACCAATCAGTTAAGGAAAAGAAAAAAAATATATTTATGTTCGAAACAACCGATGTTAGTATATTTGTTCAAAATTATTACTTAAGGGAATAAGTAACGTTAGCACTTATTTACTGTATCACTATAATAATTTATAGAACCTAAGTTTTAAACTCTGCACTCACCCCGTAAAGAATTATCTTGTGTGCACTTTCAAAAAACAAATATGAAAACAATTTCAAGGTTCATCTATAAGACCGTTGTAAAACTAAATCTGCCTACTCAAGTTTATATACACACAACATACAATAAAAAAAAATTACTGCTTAATCCAATCTCAGATCCTTATTCCTGGCGTTCACGAGATATAAAATTAAGTTGGGCCCTTTCCACAACTATTATTCAAAGCAAAAATTACCAAATGTCCAAGGGCTAATGAGACCCTATCACTTACAAATGACATTTTGAAATGAAACAGTTGGGAGTAATCCTGCGTAAAAACCAGAAAACAAAATCAAGAACCAAAAACTATTACATTAATTTTAAAAGAGCATAATAAAACTCCCGGCCCCAATTAAACTTTTGTTATCTCAACAAAACTCGGCCTAAACCCAAAAAAAACCTTTTATTAAACATTTCCCCTATTTCCTAAGTATAATGTCAATAAACCCAACAACTTGTGATTTCCATTCCAATCCCATCTGGACCCTATATATTTTTCAAACGGCAAACACCCACAGGCAAAACAATATCTTATTTCAAAGAAAGGGTGAAGATATTTTGAAGCACCCTGTGAAAATAGGACACTATTATGGAAAATTGTTCAGATCAGTGTTCTTACTACTTTTTAACCTAAATATATCTAGTTCCCTCATGTGCATGTTACTATTTTAATTCATATCATAACTAAACAGATCACAAAAATTGTCTTTCTCCACAAATCTGCAAGGTCCTGGAAGATGTGAGATTCAGCCTGTAGGCCAAATTTGGATGTATTTTAATTTAGCGAAAACCGAAGTTGCGAAATCCTAAAAAGATTAGTAGGAAGCCCTCGTTCAACGGTTTCTACACTCCGAACCAAACATTTATTCCACTTCCACCCAGCTCGCGAGAGAAATAAAACCCTAATTATTGCAATATAAAAGGTAGCTAGCTCCTTTACACCCTGTACAACTATCAGATTTAAAAAAAATAGATTCCCTCATCAATGTTTAGTCGCATCAAAGAAAACCTATTGTTTTTAAATTTATTCTTAGGTTGAAATCTTTTTTTAAAAATCAATCATCTTAAATTTATTGTTTAACCTGAACACTTTCCCATTTATTCCACAACAGTGTATTGTAATTTAAAAACTTGCTTCATTATTTGAGGTCACCAGTATGAAATTATTTTAAAATTAAAAAAAAATGAAATAAAAAATATTATTTCCCAATTGTCCACAACTTCCAAGTTTTCATCCCTAAATACCTAGGTACTTCCTTAGTCTAAAACCATCCATCGTTATCCAATCTAACGCTTTAATTTCAGAAGCAACAAAACGAGGATAACGTGGAAAAGCTAAGCAAGTAAGTTGGAAGTTGCTTTACAATGGGCGCAGATGACAGGCCCCTTTAAGTACACGCCACTGTCCTGAAATGCAAACTAACTAAAAAACTGAAGACTAGCATATCTGCCGTCAAACAACATTTGGCATGAAATTAAAATAATTCCATATCATACCAGTATCCTCAAAAACAAAACGTTTTTTATTTTATTATAAGACCCAAACACCTAACCAATAAATCTTGTTATTTAAAACTATGATTTGGAAGTCAAAGATTTATTTATTCCTGCCTGATCAACTAAGACAAAAAAAGTTCACCTTTTGTTGTAACTCAAGAAATTCCTGTTTGGTCCCCCAAAAAAAAATATATAACCTATCTGGTCACTCTTTAAAACTACGACCACTATACCAACCGTTTTCACCAAAACAAGAATTCGAGAAGTTATGTTTACAGAAAGAAATAATCTTTCTAAGAAAAATTAAATTATTTGAAAAAAAAGTAAAATTTTGAAATATTTTTACCAATTACCACCGCCTAGCATTTATATTTAGTTGAAAGTCTCTCTTAAATTCACTGACCCATTTCACGGCCTCAAAATGACATTACTTAAAAAAAATTACTGAACTTTACAAATAAACTAAAAAAAATCAAAAAAAACTTATATCTATATCTGTCTCAGTTAAACATTTCTTTTGTGGTATTATATCTAGTTGGGCTTCAAATTCATTTTCTCTGTATTCAATCCGGAGCAGGCAAAACTTCTCAAGGCTCAAACATAAATGTTTGCTCTCCATTGGCCATGACTAAGCTATGACCTGAACACAGAAAAAAAATACAGAAAAAAAATAATTGTGAACCAGAAAAACTTTAATTGATAGAAATACACGTAGGTCATTTTTAAAAAAATGCACTCCAAAGCCCAACGCTGTATTTTCTACCAAAAAAAATATGACCAGTCACGAAAACACAACTAGACAACTAAACCAAAGACCTAAAAAACGGTCTTTCGAAAAAAATACCCCGAAACAAATGCTAACTGGACCTCTGGCGTTGATCTTCAGCCAATGTGTTGCTCTAGGGATTTTAGCCTTGTGTTTCCTAACCTCCCAAGCCGACTCTAGTAGTAGTACCCTCCTCTGACCCGATGTAACTGAGTGACGTAAGATCTTAATTGTCATCAACAGTTACCACCAAAAAAAACAAGAAAAGAAAATGACAAAGCAAAATAAACTCATTTTTCTTTTCTTTCATTACTGATTAATACTTTCAACTAAACAAAGCTACCAGCTGTTAAGCTATATTTACTTTAAAACAACCCAGCCAAGAAAAATTTGTGTGAAACCCTGTAAAAATATTCCAATTTCCAAGTGGTGATATCCCACAAAAAAATTAAAATCACCAAAAAAAACTTGTTGACCTAAATAAATTGACTGCACTAAAAAATAATCTGTGAAACAATTTCTATCTTATCACAAGCAGGAAATAATAACATATAAATAAATGAACCTGCAAAAAAAAATTGTTAGAAAGAACACACTACCTATGTCATATATTTAAACATAAAAAAGACCATGTCTGGAGGTCCATCCACCTATAAATCAACAAAAAAAATTGAAGTAAACTTAGATTACTGTGTTTATTTTTCTTTTTAAAAAAATTAACACATGTTTTTCCTCATGATTTGGACGCTGTTGAATAAAAACTCCCATGCTTTTTATCCACTTATTCTTCCTTAACAAATAAAAATGAATCTTTTATTTTCCAAGAAAAAACTTGTGAAGATAAGCTAATAAAAAACTATGAGGATCAACAGAGCAACAACGAATTTCAAATCAACGCTTAAATTACCAAAAAAATATTTAAAAAGTGTTATTTCCAAAAACCAATGATCTTGTTTTTTATTTTAAAAAATGATTGGGTGTCAAAAAACACCGACAGCCACTGAAAGCCTTTAACCTGGCTTTGGCTGTACCACAAAAAAAATTAAAAAAAAAATTCCAAAAATTCAAAAAAGTTTTTTTTTTCCAAATTAAAAAAAGAACAAAAAAATTACATCAGATGTTAAAAACTAGCCAAAAACTCACGTTGGGCGCCATTTTGTGGCCTATTAAAATGCGTTGGGTGACATTTGTGGCAGCTTAAAGACGTTGCCGCCATTTTGTGACACTGTAATTAGAATAATAACAATTTGCCAACTTGTGACACAACAAAACCACTGAATAATTAAACAAATATCTGGAAGCAGAACTGTATTTTCCAGCTAGGTAAAACATTGATATGCCCGGTAACTTTTATACAGTGGAGAAGGGGGGGGGGGTTCAGAAATAAGAAAATTTTAAGTGCGCCACAGTGTTTAATACCAATGTTTTACAAAGAAGATCTTAAATAAAATATAGTTTAACCCAAACGTTGTAGCCAAACAATGAAATTCTACCTACTTCCGAGGCTTCCAGAGTATTTGTGTAATTAAAAAAACCAAAAAAATTGACTAATAACAACAACAAGATAAAATTCTAAAAGATTTTTAACTGAATCAAAATGACACAAATAGAAAGTTTTTTATAGGTAGATGCACATTTCCAGCGGGTCACAGTGTACCCACCTTTGAGTCAGTAGCGTAGGACTCAATTATGTGAATGATTGTTAAAAAAAAAATATATATACTTCCAAAATTATTCCGTCATAGGGGAGATCTGGACCAAATACCTGCTGTCATCATTCTACGTTGGGTAGAATGAGACAGACAGCAACCCAGTCCAAGATCTACCCCATGAGGTAAAACAGTGTAAAGAAACCGCTAAAAAAATATAATCTCATCTCTCTTTTGTCTCCGCAAAGTTGGTCATTGGGTTGTACAAATAACACCAAAATTTAGTTCATCTTGTTCATTTTAATGGCAAAGTTGGATAAAATACCAAAAACATAAAAATAGATAAATAAAGGAAATGGATGTAAACAAGTTAGGGGCAGAATAACACTCAATAGCAATTTGACAGTAGAACTTAAGTTAATTAAGCCGAAAAATTGTGGTCATGACGTCATACCTTTATCTTGCGTGCACAAGAAGTGTTAAAATTATATTGAAAAGTTATCTGGAAAGATAATGTCTAAATTATACTGAAAATTATATGAAAAGATTGTCCAAATTATATTGAAAAAATTATATGAAATGGTTATGTCTAAAGGCTTGCTCCTACCTTGGTCCTGCAATTATTTAATTGTTAGTTTGGTGTTTTATTAAACCTGGAAGTGGTGTTGTTCTCCTCCTGCTACTCCTGTCCTGGTTTGTTCGCGCCTCCCTTGAAGATCCCTTAGCACATGGTACTAGGGCAGCCCATGGTTGTGAAAAGGTTGTGGGATCCTTGCCCGAGCGTAAAACCCTGTGGAAAATGAAATGTTTCAGTTTCCTGGAATTCGTCTATTTTGCACGAAGTTCCCCTACACCGAGAATATTAAATCACGAACCCCATGTCGACTCAATAAAATAAAGTAGATTTAAACAGATGAACTAAAATAATCCTAACGTACCTTTCCCAGGGTTACAAGGCTACACCCGGCTTCCCACCAGCGTCCAGCACAGCTGTCGATGGAATGGACAGGGCTGTAGACAAAGGAGAAAAACAATATATAGTTTTTATCCAAAACGTGGTCTTAAGAAAAAATAAAAAAAAACTCCAAAAATTCCCCACGTCTCTTGTCGAAAAAAGTACATTTCACACGAAAAACAATTACAATTTGGGAGGCAAATATTGTCTTGAAGAACTCAAAAAAATAATTAAAAAAATCGAACTTACCACGCTTATTTCCCGTAGAAACGGCGTAGGCCGCCTTAAATCTCTCTATGCAGAGGATATGAGCCGTCAACGAGATACGCCTCACGACGGACTCACTCTTCACAGTCTCTGGGACAGAACCTGCAGTTTCTGCAGTGCCACTAACCAAAAACAATGGCGATCCCAGAGACCTGTTGCCGACCCAGCCAAAATTCGTTAGGAAAGAGAAGGCACTCCGTCGAGAACCCAAAAAAAATGAAGCCGCCGGAAACCGCTTCGTAAATGTGGTGGGGACAGTAAAACGCACAGTACCAACCTAATTTTCCCGGTTAAATTCAAATAAGGATGCAAACCTATTAAAAAAAAACGCTCTCAACGAAAAAAAACTAAGTCTGGTTTGCGAGACTGGAGAAAAAAATCAGCGGTTTTCAAACCAACCAATGAGGAAGCACACCAACACTTTCGTACCGGTATATAGGGGGCAGCATCGACCAAGCATTGAAAATACGTAAAACGCACCTTGAGGTGTTGTCGGGTCTATTTCCACGGTTGAAATTTTTATAACAAGGACATCGAGACACCCTCCATACATAGACCGAACATTTGCCTACCGGACCCCTGCCAACATTGCAAGTAGGAGGAAAATAACCAGCAGGACTGTAAGAAGCTCAGCATTGAAACCATCAACTGTAAAATCAATTACTGGAGATCAGAGCATGCATCAAACCCAGGAATATTCGAACACTCAACCTATTCCCATATGGGTAAAGCTATACTAAGTGTAGAATTTAGTTGTATTTTAGTTACAGTTTTAGTCAAAAGTTTCCTTTGCTCTTTATATATGTTTTCTCTAAGATTCAAATGGTTTGACGCCATTCTTGTAAACCACTTCTACACCAATAAAGTTGTTTCTGAACTTGAACCCAAAAATACACACTACTGCTTAAACTCGGCACAAGAGTGTTCAGATGTTAAGTTTGCTCACCACTAGCTAGCCCTACAAACCCTTCAATCCGACTAACTGAGCTAGTTATTAACTTTACATAACTATGATTTTATATAATATAAAAATACGATTTTGTTTACTCTTTTAGTCCTGGTTTTTATTCCTCGTTTATCTTCCATTTACGAAAGTGCATAACACGTATTTATTTTATCTTCTCCTTATCAAATTAATAAGGATATCAAAGTGGGCCAATATCCTCCAAAATAAACATAAGCGAATGGAATGTTCACCTAAATGTTTCCTTCCTGTTACTGAAACCATTTGTGATGCGGCAACGCCGCCATTCCCCAGCAGAACAGCTGTTTATTTTCATGAACGTCAAAGACCTCACGAAATTCCCCAGATAAACAAAACAATCAAAAGTTTTTATGTGATTTTCCCGAAACCTGTGATCTTAAATTCCAATTACGATGTCCAGATAATGCGATGTGCGTAGTGTCCACAGTAATTCGATGGAATGTCTCCCCTATAAGGTAACTTTCTGGACACTATACAACCTCCAAACCCAGCTCTATAAAATACCCTTAATTTGTGTACAGAAAGACGAGTCGAAGAGCCTTGATTATTTACCTGAACAAACAAATATGTAACGTTGCCTTAAACGTAAAAATGACACGTTACAGTATTTGGACGTTCGTTTATTTATATTTTCGAGAATATTAGGACAATGATTTCTCGTCCGAACCTCTTGTTCTTCACGGATTAGCTAGTTTTTGTAGCACGAAAACATATTTAGGTCCAAGGTTTGACCAGGAACAACTGAGGCTCCGCCCACTTTGACATCTTTACTACTTTAATCAGAGGAGAAGATAAAATAAATACAAGTCATGCAATTTTGTAAATTGGGGATAAACGAGGGATAAAAACCATGACTAAAAGAATAAACAAAATCGTATTTTGATATTATATAAATTAATATATAATCATAGTTAAATAAAGTTATTATCTAACCCAGTCGGATCGAAGGGTTATGCAGGGCTGGCTAGTGGTGAGAAAACTTAGCATCTGAGCATCGTCATGTCGAGTTTAAGCAGTGGTTGGACGGCGTATGTTGACGTTCAAAGTTCAGAAACAACTGTATTAATGTAAAAATGTTGTACAAAAATGGCGTCAAAATATATGAATCTTAGAGAAAACATATATAAAGAGCAAAGGAAACTTTTGACTAAAAATATAACTAAATTCTACACTTAGTATAGCTTTGCTCGTATGGGAATTGGTTGAGTGTTCGAATATTCCTGGGTTTGATGCATGCTCTGATTTCCAGTAATTGATTTTGCAATTGATGGTTTCAATACTAAACTTCTTATAGTCGAACTGGTTATTTTTCTCCTACTTGCTATGTTGGCAGTGGTCCGTTTTGACATTTGTTTCGATCTCGAAATCCTCGTTTATAAAAATAGAAATCCGTAGAAATAGATCCGACAACACCTCAATGCGCAGTAGACGGGTTTGGAATATTCCCTTGATTGATGCTGCCCCATACAGACTTGTACTGAAGTACTATTGTGCTTTCTTAGTGGGTAGTTTAAAACAGGTGGTCTTTTTGGCAGGCTTACAAACCCAACCGCTAGGGAATTTTTGTTTGCGAGTGTTTTTATAAATGGGTTTGCATTTCTATTTGAATTTTACCGGGAACATTTCGTTGGTACTGTTGCCCCACCCAATTAAGAAAAGATTTCCGGCTTCTTCATTTTTTTGGACAAGGTGTCCTCTCCCTTTTCTAAAGATTTGGCTGGGCCGTTGGCCGTCAATTATACCAAAAACGGTAAATTGTGGGACCGTGTGCAGTGTTGAGTATTTTGCGTAGGTCTCACATCCTCTGGTACACTATGACCTTGTTGGAGATTCTACCTTCAAGTCTGTCTACCTGTAAATTGTTATTTTTTTGTGTCATTTTAACCAACGAGTTAAGAATGAATGGGTCCATGACTTCGTTTATTCTTGACTCCGGGTTAAAAGTTAATTTAGAATCTTTTAGAATTTTATTTTATTATTAGTCAATTTTTTTGTTTTTTTAATTACACAAATAATCTGGAAGCCTCGGAAGTAGGTAGAGTTTCATTGTTTGGCTACAGCGTTTGAGTTGAACTGTATTTTAATTAAGATCCTTTTTGTAAAAAATTGGTATTAAACACATGTGGCGCTTGAATTTTTCTTATTTCTGAACCCCCCCTTCTCCACTGTATAAAAGTTACCGGGCATACCAATGTTTTACCTAGCTGGAAAATACAGTTCTGCTTCCAGATATTTGTTTAATTACTCAGTAATTAATAGAGTGATTACAACGTTTTATTAGTGTCGCAAATGTGGACCAACGTTTTTAAGTGTCACAATTGGCGACAACGTTTTCAGCGTCACAAATGGCACCCAACGTGCTGAAAAAGCACACTCACACGTCACACTGTCTTCCTTCAAAATAAGGCCTTTGTGTATTATAAGAGCCGGAATTAATAGTGACGCCACTATTAATGGAAAATAAACGACTGGATTTCTAAATTCGACTTTGGTATGTCAATTTTGAAAGATCAACTGTCAGTTTTTAATGCGAAACTGTCAATATAGTGCCTGGCACAATTAGTGCCATTAGTGCCTGTTGCAATAGATTCCTAATGGCCTAATTTTGAAAGAAGACAGCTGTTCTTATAATGCGAGCTGTCAATATAGTGCCCGGCACAATTAGTGGCTGGCACTATTGCAATAGGTCATTGACACTTTCGCATTATAAGAACAGCTGTCTTCTTTCAAAAGATAGACCGGTTTCCTGGACAAATCATATACCTATAAACGATAGGTGTATGGGACAAACGGACAGCCTTTAAATAACGGACTGTCCGTTGAAAACAAGGACATATGGCAAACTAATTTAAGTACTGTGTTGAACGTAATCTGATGATACGACGTTTCTTGAACGTCCATGGTACGTCCATCTGTAGGGTGACCAATGATTAGTGTAAAGCAGGATGACAGGGGCAAAAAACAAAAACCCCTGTAAAATTCTTTTATGGCTTTATAGTCTTGTTTACATTTATACGGATCAACCATATAAACAAGCAGCAGCAGTATAGATACAAAAACCGCAGCTCATTTTAAAAAATTTTAATTTGAGAACTAAATTTTCGTAAGTTTACATCTATCTATATATCTATCACTTGATAATGTAATAATGTATTGGCAATTTTACATTCCTAATCTTAGACAAAAAATGGTTTAACCAGGATAACAAGGCCAGATGTGCCATGTCATTTTGCGAAACGGCGCCTTGGCTCTGTTACAAAACAGCGCTGTGCAAAATGGCGCCGAACAAAATAGCAGCGACAAAAGAGCGCTGCGACAAAACAGCGTTGCGGCAAAACAGTGCTGCGACAAATTAGCGCGGAATAAAATAGCGTCGGTTCAAAATAGCGTCGGTACAAAATAGCGCTGGTACATATACATATTAAAAAAAAATTCCATTACTTTTTTTCCGGGATCCTAGAGGGTGTGAATCCGAACGAAACCGAACTGCCGGACTTGTCCGGTCGTATGGTCCACGGTTCCTAGATATAAAAACATGTCGAATTTTTCACGTCACTGGTGGTCCAGCTGGTTTTTGTAGACAAAAGTCAGATATCATATGAACAACTAATATTTTTTGAATTTTTTGAAAACTAAGACAATTTTCCTAATGTACATCCTTATAAAATATAATTTTCTAGACGTATTGTCGTTATTTTTCTTTAGCCCGCATTATTTTTTGTTACACAAAACTTAAAATACAAGTCAAACTGAATGTGATCGTTTAGTATCAAAGGTAAACCAAGGATTTGGCAACTAAACAAAGAGGTGTAGTTTAGCGGATTACTTTTGAAGCTGAAACGAACACATTATTTTCTTCAAATTTTAATTTTTGTGTAAAAAAAAATGAAGAGGGCGAAAAAAAAATAACGACTGGTATGTAAAATAATTAATAATAAATAATTTTCAAAAAATGTAAAAAATATTAGTTGTTTATATCCAAGGACTGTACAGTTCTCTGTGTACAGTCCTTGGTTCATATCATAACTAACTTTTGTTTACAAAAATCAGCTGGGATATATATATATATATATATATATATATATATATATATATATATATATATATATATATATATATATACATATATATATATATATATATATATATATATATATATATATATATATATATATATATATATATATATATATGTATATATAACCATACTAATAAGTCTTATTAAAAATAAATATATTAATTAAGTATGTATCCACCTATTTAACACACTGTTTAGAATGAGCTCTATAAACACTAGTGCTGATTTATTTTCATTTATACCTACCCACATAGGTACAGAGTGGTCCAAATTGGACACTTTTGATAGGAAACGCCCATTTCTAGAGGAGATAGAAAAAACTAACCTACATGTTACGAGCTCGATTTTTGTTAAAACATTAATGCCGAAAACCGCACATCGATATCTTAAACTACTTTCAAGATACAGTGAAACCTCCTATAAGCGGACACTCACGGTTCCGTAAATTCTGTCCGCTTATTGGAGGTGTCCGCTTATGAGAGGGAATTGCGAAATTTTAATTGTATATATTTATTACCAATTTCCGCTGCTTGAGTTTTTCCGATATTAAATTTTTCAGCGATTTTTCGTGTTGATTCACGTAAACTAAGAAGTTTTTTAGTAGGCACCATTTTAAAGAGATCTATTACTACCCAATTGAACAATAAAAATAAAACACAGCAGTCCAGCCCCCGCCGAATAAAAATGTCGTGCAGCGCTCCGTCCCGTTTTCAGAGGTTCGCGTCCGGTTAAGGGAAGTTTCAGAATTTTTTACCCGAAAAAAATTGTTCGCGTCCGATTATTAGAGTTGTGGCATATTAAAATGCACTGGATGACATTTGGGGCAGCTTAAAGACGTTGCCGCCATTTTGTGACGCTGTAATTAGAATAATGACAATTTGCCAACTTGTGACACAACAAAACCACTGAATAATTAAACAAATATCTGGAAGCAGAACTGTATTTTCCAGCTAGGTAAAACATTGATATGCTCGGTAACTTTTATACAGTGGAGGGGGGGGGGGTTCAGAAATAAGAAAATTTTAAGTGCGCCACATTATTTAATACCAATGTTTTACAAAGAAGTTCTTAAATAAAATACAGTCCAACCCAAACGTTGTAGCCAAACAATGAAATTCTACCTACTTCCGAGGCTTCCAGAGTATTTGTGTAATTAAAAAACAAAAAATTGACTAATAAACAGAATAAAATTCCAAAAGATTGAATTAAGATGACAAAAATAGAAGCACTTTACAGGTAGATGGACTCCTTTAACAGGTCATAGTGTACCTACATCTGAGTCAGTATTATGAGACTCCATTATATAAATGATTGAAGAAAAATATACACTTACAAAATCATTCCCATCATAGAGGAGATCTGGACCAAATATCTGTTGTCATCATTCCACGTTAGGTAGAATGAGACAGACAGCAACCCAGTCCGAGATCCACCCCATGAAGTAGAACAATGTAAGGAAACCGCTAAAAAAAATATAACCTCATCTCTCTTTTTGTCTCTGCAAAGTCGGTCATTGGGTTGTACAAATAATACAAAAATATTAGTTCATCTTGTTCATTTTAATGGCCAAGTTTGATAAAATACCAAAAACATAAAGATAAATAAATAAATGAACTGGATGTAAACAAGTTAGGGGCAGAATAACACTCAATAGCAATTTGACAGTAGAACTTAAGTTAATTAAGCCGCAAAATTGTGGTCATGACGTCATACGTTCATCTTGCGTTCACAAGAAGTGTTAAAATTAAATTGGAAATTTATATGGACAGATTATGTCTAAATTATATTAAAAATTTATATAAAAAAAATTATGACTAAATTATATTGAAAATTTATATGGAAGAAATTATATCAAAAAAAAATGTTTGCTTGTGTGAAATTATAGGAAGCTCCTACCTTGATGCTGTTTTTATTTCTTTTATAGTTACGGCAGATGGGTTCCCTAGAGTGTGGTATAGTTCCTCGCTGCTACATCTGTCTCAATTCTGCCCGCGCCTCCCCTGCTGACTAACTAGCACATGGTACTAGAGCAGCACATGGTTTCGGAAAGTGTGCTGGATCTTTGCCCGAGCATAGAAACCCTTTCCCAGGGTTACAACTGGCTCGTCGATGGAACAGAACCTCGTTCCACCAGCGCAACTGTCCCGTCGATGGAATGGACGGTGCACTGCTCTTTCCCGTACAAATGGCGTAGGCCGACTTAAATCCCCCTCAGAGGGTATGAGCGTCACTCTAGGATTCGCCTAAACACGACGGACTCACTTCTACAGTTTCTGGAATATCTCCTACAATCGCTGCAGTGCCAATAACCAAAAACAAAGGCGATCCCAGAAACCGTGGTCGACCCAGCCAAAATTCGTTAGCAAGAGACCAGGCACTCCGTCGAGAACACCCAAATAATGAAGCCACCGGAAACCGTTCGTAGATTTGGTGGGGACGGTAAAACGCAATAGTACCAACCTAATCTTCCCGGTTAAATTCAAATAAAGGATGCAAACCTATTTATAAAAAAACTTTTTCGCCAAAAAAATCTCTACCTTCGGTTGCAAGACTGGAAGAAAAACCCGCGGTTTTCAAACTAACCAATGAGGAAATACACCAATAGTTCCATACCGGTATATAGGGGCCAGCACCGACCAAGGGGATAGAAAGTACGTAAAACGCGCATTGAGGTGTTGTCGGATCTATTTCCACGGTTGGAATTTTTATAACAAGGACGCCGAGACACCCTCCATACATAGACCGAACATTTGCCTACCGGACCCCTGCCAACATTGCAAGTAGGAGGAAAATAACCAGCAGGACTGTAAGAAGCTCAGCATTGAAACCATCAACTGTAAAATCAATTACTGAAGATCAGGGCATGCATCAAACCCAGGAATATTCGAACACTCAACCAATTCCCATATGAGTAAAGCTATACTGAGTGTAGAATTTAGTTGTATTTTAGTTACAGTCTTAGTCAAAAGTTTCCTTTGCTCTTTATAAATGTTTTCTCTAAGATTCATATGGTTTGACGCCATTTTTGTAAAACATTTCTACATTAATTAAGTTGTTTCTGAACCTGAACCTAAAAATACACACTGAACTACTGCTTAAACTCGGCACAAGAGTGTTCAGATGTTAACTCACACGATTTCGTTTATTCTTTTAGTCTTGGTTTTTATCCCTCGTTTATCTCCCATTTACAAAAGTGCATAACTCGTATTTATTTTATCTTCTCCTCATCAAATTAATAAAGATATCAAAGGGGCGGAGCCTCGGTTGTTACTGGTCAAACCGTGGACCTAAATATGTTTTCGTGCTATCACAACTAGCTATGAGGTTCGGATTGTCCCAATATCCTCGAGAATAAACGTAAGGGAATGAAATGTTCATCTAAATGTTTCCTTCCTGTTACCGAAACCATTTGTGATGCGGCAACGCCGCCATTCCCCAGCTGTTTAATTTCATAAACGTCAAAGAGAATTACGAAGTGCAGATAAACAAAACAATCGAAAGTTTTTATGTGATTTTTAAAGAACTGTGATCTTAAATTCCAATTACGATGTCCAGATAATGCGATGTGCGTAGTGTCCACAGTAATTCGATGGAATGCCTCCTTTTAAGGTAACTTCCTAGACACTATATAACCTCCAAACCTAGCTCTATAAAATACCCTTAATTTGTGTACAGAAAGACGAGTCGAAGAGCCTTGATTATTTACCTGAATAAACAAATATGTAACGTTGCCTTAAACGTAAAAATGCCACGTTACAGAGTGTCCGGTTATTGGAGTGAATTTTACATGTAAAGAAATAGGAAAAAGCTTGGTTCCAAAAAATTTGTCCGCCTAAAGGGAGTTTTCACTGTATATATTTTCAATTTGGTGCATTTTCGACCCACCCCACAGAGGGCTCCCGAAACCAAGTTTTGGCCAAAACTAATTTAGGCATAATTTTACTCCCGGTTTTTATAAAAACCGGTTAAAAATGACTTGATAATAAACTTGTTCACTCAATTTGCCAAAAAAAAATAAAAAATTTGGTGGTTATAGGCGTACGTTGCTTGTTTTAAACTTAAAGAAAATATTATCTATTCTATCTATCTATTTAGCCTTCCTCAATCCATCTTTGGACGTAGGCCTCCCTCAATATTTTTCACTCTTCTCTGTCTGTCGCCGTGTTCATCCATCTAGTTCCCGCGTGTTTCTTCAAATCGTTCGCGCATCTCATTTAGGGTCTTCTCCTACTGGTTTTATCCTCCTAAGTTCTTCAGTTTACAATACATTTGTTACGTCGATCGTCTTTCTGTCTGATATTATGACCGGTAAATTTTCATTTTAATTTTGCTACTTCTCCTTTGACATCCCTTACTTTTGTTTTATTTCTTATCCATTCATTCCTTTTTCTATCTGTTAGCTTTACCTGTAAAATTTGTCTTTCCATTGATCTTTAGGCTTGTGTTACCTTATCCATGTTTGATTTTGTAATAAGTGTCCAGGTCTGGGATCCATGGGTAAGAACATAATATACATTATTTGAAAACTCCAGAAGGTTCATTTTAATTGAATAAGTTTTAAAGAAAAAACTAAATTGAGTTCCTCTTTTTATTTTTTATATAAGTCTACCGAGGCGTTTCGAAGTTTTTTTAAATTACTTCATCATCAAGGCTAATTTTTTTCAAACGTATAAAAAAAAATAGAAACACATTGTAAGAGAAAATTCTTTTAACATTAAAGTAGTATAAAATGACTCGAGTACTTGATTTTTCAACCATTCAAGAAGAAATTTGAGTTTTTGTTTCTGCTGAATAAAGAAACAAAACCTGAAAATTGACAAATTTTCGCGAAAAATACGGAAAACCATCCTACAAACACAGAAACATTGAGGGTCTGAAAAACCCTTTCATACATTGGTTATGCACTACTACACATACTCGTTTTGAGGTACAAATAATATTTTTTATTTTTTAATTTGATTTCAGCTGTTTGGTGTTTTTTTTAGTTTAATAATTTGTCCCAGGTATTTATATTTCTCTACTTGTTTTATTTTCTTTTGGTTTATTCTGATCATAATATCTTCATCTGTGTTTGTTATGATTCTTCCAGCATTTTTATCAGTTCTTCTTTCTTGTCTGTTATTCAGGCTGAAAAGCTTTGCTGTGATTGATATCCGTCAAATTTTGTTGTTAGTCTACCTGTTAATATTTTCGTGAAAAGCTTATAAATTACATTGAGGAGTGTTATAGGTCGATAGTTTTTTAAGTCTGCTCCATCGCCTTTCTTGTGTAGAATAATGGTTATGGATTATTTCCAGTTGTTTGGAAATATTTTTTCTTTTAGTATTTTATTCACGAGAATATGAAGATGATGGGATATTATAGTTTTCATAATATAATGACCTAAAAACTATCTGACAATAGACTTACATATAGACAATAAATTACTTGATTTGTTCAAAAATATAGAATTTTCGAATTACTAATCATAGGCGTACGTTGCTATTTTAAAAACTAAAAAAAATATTAAAATGATTGTTTCATTAAGTCTTATGTACAGAAAGACGCCAACCAAAAAAAGGTGGGTAGATGATTTTGGAAAATATCTAATATTAATGAAGAAAAAAAGTTGGATAGGATAGGAGAAACATTCGTATTCAGCGACCTTAAAAGCCCCTCTGTACCAAATTTGGTTTCAATCGGTTCATTTTTCTAAATCATGATCTGTGGATAGTTTTTTGGAAAAAGAGGGAGAGAAAAAAAGAAGATAAAACATGTGCAATTGCAATTGGGGTATTAAATTTGTATTCAGCTTTTTTACATATATGCAGATAACACTTGATGTAAATGAAAAAAAAAACATTTTTTCTTTGGGTATTTTTGTAAATTTTCTAAAATTTTACCAGTTTTTTGAGGTTAGAAAAAAAGTTTGACGTGCAAGTTTGACGTGCTAACGCAATTTCGACATCAGATTCAGATTTAGTGCGCTAAAATACTATAGAGTATGATTATTTGATCAAAAGTATATACCTTACTTATTTGTCTTTTGTGTGGCTGTGATCAACTGTTAGCACTGGAGCATGTTATGTTAAAGAATATAATAATGTCAAAATATCGAAGAGGCGCATATGGACGCAGAATTTTTTTTACTGTAGTAATCCTGGATGTGTGTAGTTTTAAATAAAATTTATCTCTGGGTGGCAGTTTATAGCCGACATAAAGTTTTACTCTGACATATCCAAAATTTCTTGCTTTTTTTTCAGGTTCTTACATGTCATAAATAAATTTTTCACTGTGTGTAAGTAATTCATCAGTTTTTTATTAAATAAGCAATTCTGGAATCTACTTACCTTCCTCTCTCAAATCCATTTTAAGTTCGCTTAAATTTAAAAACAAAAAAGGAAAAAAAATTTGCCAATACGGATTAAAATATTGACAATATTTTACGTTTCAAGCACTACGAAAACAATATTTAAAATAAATCATCTCTGACGCCTGTCAAAGAGTATTATTAGTTTTGTTTCATGTGTTTTCAGGCCTACTAGACTCTTTACTTTAGACTGACACTAAGCTTGATGCCTTTTTGGGCATTTCACCTTTTTGGCCAAAAATCAGATCTGTGAGCCGTCTGTGGCACCCCCGTAACTTTTTTATTTATAAATATTTTTTATTACTGTAAAAAGATTCCTGATGCACTTTTTTAAGAGCAATTCAACTGTCAAATTAAATTTTATCTGTCACTTTTAGTTTTTGAGATATTACATAAGGTTTGTAGTTTCTTATTCGTAGCGTATTTTTTTTAAAATGGCATGTCACAATATTTTATTTTTTATTTTTTTTATTGTTTTTTATATTTTTAGTTTTTAGTTACCTCTTAACATTTTTTTTTAGTTTGCTGAATAAGAATTGGTTTAAATTATTTTTAAATTATTTTAAAAAAATTAAAAAATAAGAAGTAATAAAAAAATAAAAATAGAAAAAACATAAATAAAATTAAATATTAGGTGTGAAACATCATTTTAAAGGAAATTTTACGCTAATTTTAAAAATCGAATAAAATAAGGATCAATCCATAAGTAAAATATAAACTTTATGTAATATCTCAAAAATTAAAAGTGATTAATAAACTTTAATTTGACAGTTGAATTGCTCTTAAAAAAGTGCCTCAAGAATGTTTTTACAGAAATAAAAAATATTCATAAATAAAAAAGTTATGAACCGAATGGCCGTTATACTCATAAGGGGCCCGGGATTTTTCTAAGGAGTGACGTCACAGCGGCTGCCGCGCATTTTGCTGTGTTTGAATATACCAGTCAGCGATTCCTACTTTAATTATTTTCTGTAAAATAAGTATTGCGATTTAAGGGCTGATATTTGGTATACAGTGAAACCTCCCATAAACGGACACTCACAGTTCCGTCAATTTTGTCCGCTTATGAGAGGGAGCTGCAAAATTATATGTATAGATATTTATTAACAATTTTGGCTGCTTGAGTTTTTCCGATATTAAATTTTTCAGCGATCTTTCGTTCTGATAGATGTTCATTCTCTGAAACGTTAACAACTTGAATTTTTTCACGAAAACTAAGAAGTTTTTTACTAGGCACCATTTCAAAGAGATCTATCTATTACAACCCAATTGAACAATAAAAATAAAACACAGCAGTCCCGCTCCCGCCAAATAAAATATGTTATAAATAAGAGAGAAGTACTTAGTCTCCGCATTTAAACGGAAAGAGGTAATTTCAGAATTTTTTAACCAAAAAAAATTGTTTGCGTCAGGTTATTAGAGTGTCCGGTTATGGGAGTGAATTTTACATGTAAAGAAATAGGGAAAAGCTTGGTTCCAAAAAATTTGTCCGCATAAAGGGAGTGTCCGCTTAATAGAGGTGTCCGCAAGGAGAGGTTTCACTGTAATGCGTTTTCATACAGAAACACACATTTTAGTAAAATAAAAAAAAATGGGCAAGTTCCCTATTGGTAGGGCGTTGGCGTACACATCCAAAGGTTTCGGGTTCGAGTACGGGCCGAGGCATATAATTTTTTTAAATAATTTTTCGTTTTACGACGTATTAAGGTCCCGACTGAGTTTTATTATTACCCATTTTATTATCTTCTTTCTCTATAATGACGACGCTTATCACGGCCGAAATTAAGCGGTCCGTTCAATGTAATTATAGCCGATATTCACTGTATTTACTTAAATTTTTGTAAAAATAAGTTGATTTTATGTATATGACTACGTTCTTTTAGCTCCTCGATAACACTTTCTAGAATAGGGACCATGTTTCGAGTAAAATAAATCACATAATTTATTTTGGTTTCTAATACAATACTTGTATAAGTTTTTGTAATACAATACTTGCATTGGTTTTTGTAACGTATTCTCCTCGGTGAGTGGTGCCCCCGAAAGTACAAAATGTAAACTAAAATATGTAAACAAACCCATAACAGGCAGTAATACAGATTCATAATTTACGCCACCGAAACGCATTTTCATCATTCAAATCAACAAAAACTCATAAATTCCCAAAACCACGATCTATCAGAACACAGAACACCGCATCAAAAACCTGACTCAAGCATTGTTGTTGACAAAAATGACAATATTGGTTTCACCCCAAGAATTTAAGGGTAGTGATATTGCTTATCGCGTGGTCTTTAGGGTCACTGCATTCTGGAAGCCTGGCGTCTCCCAGGCTTCCAGGATGCAGTGACGCTAGTGGTCTTTACTACTGTGAAGGTGATTTTATAGTGGTGGAAGCTAGGGACTAATACGTTGCCGTGACGGAAGAGTAGAAATTCGAGTGTGCTATCTTAAACTAAAAGGGAAAGCTGAAATAAATGTGGTTTGTATTACGATGCCGCAACTTAGGCTCACTTTCAAGTAACCCTCTCGACAATTAGGCAATATTGTTTGGGACGCCATGTTTTTTTTTGTAAATTAGAAAATTTGATATTTTTATTTTAATTTTTTGAGCCCATATTAAGGAGATACACTGTTTTATAAACAAACTAATTAAAGCTTACCTAATGTCCATATTAAACACCATTTGTTGGAGTTAACTGCCGATTATGAAAACATAACCTCAAAAACCACAACAAAAAAATTTCCATCAGCTACCAGAAAATGGCTTAATTTTACAATAAATATGATGCATGTTTCACATAAAAATACTCTGCCAATATATGGGCCCCTAAGCTCACACTAGGTACTAATACTTACACTGTACGTGTGAGCTAATATAACTAAAAACTGAAATATATTTTATTCAACTCCAGACTAAATTGCCTTTTGTTTGATACCACACAAGCCATGTTTTGACTTAAACTCAAATTTTTTAAATCTACCCCCACCCTTAAAAAAAACAAAAACTAAAATGTATTTTGTTTAACTCCGGACTCAATTACCTTTCGTTTGATATCACACACGCCATATTTTCACGTAAACTCTGATTTTTGAAATCTACCCCCACCCTTTTTTTTTTAAACTAAAATGTATTTTGTTTGACTCCAGACTCACTTACCTTTCATTTAATATCACACATGCCATATTTTCACATAAACTTTAATTTTTGAAATCTACCCCCACCCTTTTATTTGGCTTATGTTCGGTGGACATCAAAAGCTAATTTGCGTCGCAGTTAAATATTGGTCCTCAACTAGTAAATTCTCGCACTTTTAGATAACATAGTACATATTATAGCCATAACCTAACTAAAAAACTTAGCTAGTTTGTTTACTGCAATTTTTACCAAATGGTGTAATAATTGTACCAAAAAGGAACGATAATATTATTTGCACCTACATCGCTACTTTTACATACATACATAACAAGAAAAAACTGCCTTTACAACGTATTAGATACTTGGCTGCGACGTAGTAGTGTAGTCGTTACTACAGTGTAGTAATAGGGAATTACCACGTCGCTATATGATATACTGAGACGCAGCGGGAGTACGTTGCGGTTACTTTTAAGAAATTCTTACTGGTGAGGGTGTCCTCGCGGGAACTTTAAATGTAGTTGGGTAATTTGGGCCTTTACAAAAACCAAACTTTTTAGCTTGATGCTGCCGCTATGCAGGGTGTAACAGAAGTGATGACTTTTAAGGGGTGATTCCTTGTAATTTTTTAAGTAAAAAAGTTTATATATACATAAGTCGGATAGTTTTTTTGTCAAAAAATATCGCCCAGTGCATTTTTAGCTCACACTATACTATAGTAGTGTGAGCTATGGTGATCCTAACTTTCTTTCTTCGAGAAAAAAAAGTTGCCACGATTTCAAATTTTTTTACATATTGCGTTTCAGATGATTTTGAAACTTTTTTGTCGCGCCGTCTGTCTGTCTGTATGTCTGTCTGTCTGTCTGTCTGTAACGACCAACGCGCATAACTCAAAAACCGCTTGCCCGATTTCAATGAAATTTGGTACCTGGGCTGGGTCTTGGGTCGAGATAGTCCCATTTGAAAATAACCAAATCCACCGAACAGATGCCAAATAAAAGGGTGGGGGTAGATTTTAATAATTAGAGTTTATGTGAAAATATGGCGTGTGTGATATCAAACGAAAGGTAAGTGAGTCTGGAGTTTAAAAAAATACATTTTAGTATATTTTAGCTCACACATATACTATACTATAGTAGTGTGAGCTATGGTGATCCTAATTTTTTGGAGAAAAAAAAAATTGCTCCGGTTTCAAAATTTTTTATATATCTTTGCGTTTCAGATCATTTTGAAACTTTTTTGTCGCGCCGTCTGTCTGTCTGTCTGTCTGTCTGTCTGTCTGTATGTCTGTCTGTAACGACCAACGCGCATAACTCAAAAATCGCTTGCCCGATTTGAATGAAATTTGGTACCTAGGCTGGGTCTTGGGTCGAGATGGTCCCACTTAAAAATGAACAAAATCCACCGAACGCAAGCCCCATAAAAGGGTGGGGGTAGATTTCAAAAATTAGAGTTTAAGTGAAAATATGGCGTGTCTGATATCAAACCATAGGTAATTGAGTCTGGAGTTAAACAAAATACATTTAGTTTTTTTTTAGAGGTGGGGGTAGATTTCGAAAATTAGAGTTTAAGTCAAAACATGGCTTGTGTGGTATCAAACCAAAGGTAATTGAGTCTGGAGTTGAATAAAACATATTTCACATTTTAGTTATATTAGCTTACACGTACACTATAACTATAGCACCTAGTGTGAGCTTAGGTGCCCATATATAATATTTCTGTAAAAATTGAACTTTTTTGTCCCCTAAATTTTTGGCATACCTTGCTTCGTTTAGAGAAAATAATTAAAAACCATATCTCAGCACGTCTCTGGCCTCCATAAAAAATCTAAAAGACTTCAAAATTACCTGAAGAATTACCAGTATATTAATTAGTAAAAAACTAAGAAAAAACTTCCAATAAACTTTTTTCTAAAATGCATAGTTACACCCAAAACAAAAATTAATAAGATAAGATGCTACTTTTGATGTTTAAATTATTGGAATTTCTGGGCCAACTGTGAGAATTTCAAAAGATTAACAAACTATAAAAGTTTACCGCCCTGTATCTCGAAACCGAAGCATCTCCGATAAACTTTTTTACTTAAAAAAATACAAGAAATCACCCCTTAAAATTAAAGTCATCACTTATGTCACACCTTCTATAAACAGTATCACGGCGCCGCAGGCGCTGCGTCATCAAAATACAGAATTAATTTGTTTTGGTAAATTACGGTTTAACAATTTGGAATTATGACAGTAAATAATTTCTTTTACCAAACATATTTTTCTTATTTAAAGTCAATTATTTATAAAATTAAAAAAGTTCTGAATTCTAAAAAACAGCGGAGAAAACACGCTATAAGAGGCGTTACTTTTTTTATAACTTACTTAAGTACTATTTTTCGGTTTTATAAGCTGATTTTTTTATTTCTGTTTTTGCTATTGGCCCTGCGGTATCCAAAGTTTTTTTTAATTAACAAAATATTGCAAGCAAAATTGTCAAAAATGGCAAAATCTACTTCCTGCAAACGCACCTAATTGCGCGCATGCATGCTTATCTATATCATGAAATATCCTACGAGTCGGTACTGCTGGTCGCGGGTTGTGCAAAAGTAGGTTAGGAGAAAGTCGACATTAATTTCACAGCACGCCGAAACATCATTGGCGGTTTAGTCGAACTTTCGCACTTGTGCGGCGCGCTGTATTTGGGGTGGTTTTTTTTTTAAAGGTAAGCATTTTTTTTTTAAAAGATTTGCAAAATAAATGTCCGCGTTTTTAAAATATTTTGAAAACTGAGCCTCAGAAATATGTCAAAAACTAAATTGTAATATCGTCTGTAAAATGAAATGAGTATTTTTTACGTTTCTACAAAAAATTACCCCTTACAAAAGTTAACTGAATCCCAGTCATATATAGTAGTTTACCTAACTAGTGCGGAAAGTGCCTCTTTTCCGCACGCGATTGCAGCAATCAAGTGCGGAAAAGACACTTTACGCACGAGTTAGGTACACTATTTTTTCTATAAGCGTGAGGAAAAAACTAAAAATTAATCAGAAAATTATTTATATTCAAAACGTTTTAATCAAATCAATTATTATTATTCACATTCTAGCGGCTTCTAGAACTGACTGGGGTAGATCTTCGTCCGAAGAATCCATTGAAAATCTGATTTTTTTGTTTGAAAAATTCAAAAGACGCTTGTATCTGCAAAATTGGCTTTGTTTTGACAGTTTGTTTGTACTTTGTTGCTATGGTGATTTAAGATGCCAAATCTAAAACCACTAGTGTTCATTGTTGTTTGACATTGACAATGACGATATTTATACCGGGGAGGTTTAAAACTTATAATTTGAACCTATTTTACTGAAAACTTTATTTTATCGAAAATATTGAAAATATAGCAGAATTTTAGTATTTTTAGGATATTTCGTGTGCTAGGAAAGATACAAATGTATTTTGAACGGTCTAAATGTTATAGAACACCTCAAAATCGTAACAAATTTACTTTTGCGCACTAAAATGCCTGCGGAAAAGTGGACTTTTTCGCACGCTTATAGAAAAAAATATTTTTTATCATTTATTGTAAGGCTTTTTGAGAAACAAAAACAGGGGCGAATTTTTCTTGACATATCTACTATTAGGTTAATTCTTTGGCAAATATAAAATAATTTTACATAACATATACAACAACTCGTTACAAATGTTTAATAATTTTTATTAAACATTTTACAGTGCCAATAAAAAATTATTTTAAACCAATAATCAAATTTGTCCACAATTTTACCTAAAAGTGGTAAAAATAGCCTTTTGTTCTTTATTGTTATATATCTATGTATTAAGAAACATTTATACAATTAATTTTCTTTTTAATAACCTTTCTCAAACCACAGGTAAGGTTTCTTTTGTTGTAAATAATATTGACTGAAATATGGATCCTTTTTAAAGGGTCATTCCAAAACGAGTTTTTGTTTTGTACTAAATTTTTATTAAAAATATGTAAAGTGTAATTTTTTCAATTTTTTTAATATAAATATGTTAAAAAAATACATTTTAGTATATTTTATATTTTTTTCTAAGATAACGTTGAAAATGTGTTATTTGGGTGTAATTTGACATATCCTATCAATATCGTCGTGATGTCTGTCTTTGTGTGTGTGTGTGTGTGTGCGTGTGTTTTTTTTCTGCCGTAACACGAAACCTCCTCATCCGCTGAACCGATTTTCATAAAATTTTAAGGTAAAATAGTCTTCGACACTTTAACGAGCCGATTAGTTTTTGGTCAAAATCCATTAACACTAATGACTGATGAAAATTTTAAAAATGCTAAATTTTAGGTTTTGGAATAAAGTAGACGAGATTTTGCTCAATAATTTCTTTTATAAACAAAAACTTCGTGGGAGCATTAGTTTCCAAAATATTTACAAAAACGTGTTTTCAAGGCTGATTATCATAGCTTCACTTGTGCTAATAGGCTAGCTAGGAAGGTATCAGATCCGTCATGGATCTATTTATTTCATCTTGAATAAAATTTTCAACAGGGTATTACAAATCGGTTTCAATAATATAAAAGAAAAATTGTACAGGGATTAAAAAAAAATGTCCAAAATATTATTGGCACTAAAATCTCAGTTTTAACGAGTTTTTCTGCTTATTAAAAAAAGAAAACATTTTAATCCGTTATATTAGGTGCAGGCGCAATTAAAAATACTCTGCCAATATATGGGTACCTAAGCTCACACTAGGGACTATAGTTTTAGTGTTCGTGTGAGCTAATATAACTAAAATCTGAAATATATTTTATTCAACTCCAGGCTCAATTACCTTTCGTTTGATATTACACAAGCCATGTTTTAAGTTAAAATCTAATTTTTGAAATCCACCCCCACCCTTTTTTTTTAAACTAAAATGTATTTTGTTTAACTCCAGACTCAATTATCTTTCGTTTGATATCACACACGACATATTTTTACTTAAACTCTATTTTTTAAAATCTACCCCCACCCTTTTTTTTAACTAAAATTTATTTTGTTTAACTCTAGACCCAATTACCTTTCGTTTGATATCACACACGCCATATTTTCACATAAATTCTTATTTTTGAAATCTACCCCCACCCTTTTATTTGGCTTGTGATCGATGGATTTCGTTCATTTTTAAATGGGACCATCCCGACCCGAGACCCAGCCTAGGTACCAAATGTGATTAAAATCGAGCAAGCGGTTTTTGAGTTATGCGCGTTGATCGTTACAGACAGACATACAGACAGACATACAGACAGACATACAGACAGACATACAGACAGACATACAGACAGACATACAGACAGACATACAGACAGACATACAGACAGACATACAGACAGACATACAGACAGACATACAGACAGACAGACATACAGACAGACAGACATACAGACAGACATACAGACAGACATACAGACAGACATACAGACAGACATACAGACAGACATACAGACAGACATACAGACAGACATACAGACAGACATACAGACAGACATACAGACAGACATACAGACAGACATACAGACAGACATACAGACAGACATACAGACAGACATACAGACAGACATACAGACAGACATACAGACAGACATACAGACAGACATACAGACAGACATACAGACAGACATACAGACAGACATACAGACAGACATACAGACAGACATACAGACAGACAGACATACAGACAGACATACAGACAGACATACAGACAGACATACAGACAGACATACAGACAGACATACAGACAGACATACAGACAGACATACAGACAGACATACAGACAGACATACAGACAGACATACAGACAGACATACAGACAGACATACAGACAGACATACAGACAGACATACAGACAGACATACAGACAGACATACAGACAGATATACAGACAGACATACAGACAGACATACAGACAGACATACAGACAGACATACAGACAGACATACAGACAGACATACAGACAGACATACAGACAGACATACAGACAGACATACAGACAGACAACTCAACTCAGACAGACATACAGACAGACATACAGACAGACATACAGACAGACATACAGACAGACATACAGACAGACATACAGACAGACATACAGACAGACATACAGACAGACATACAGACAGACATACAGACAGACATACAGACAGACATACAGACAGACATACAGACAGACATACAGACAGACATACAGACAGACATACAGACAGACATACAGACAGACATACAGACAGACATACAGACAGACATACAGACAGACAGACATACAGACAGACATACAGACAGACATACAGACAGACATACAGACAGACATACAGACAGACATACAGACAGACATACAGACAGACATACAGACAGACATACAGACAGACATACAGACAGACATACAGACAGACATACAGACAGACATACAGACAGACATACAGACAGACATACAGACAGACATACAGACAGACATACAGACAGACATACAGACAGACATACAGACAGACATACAGACAGACATACAGACAGACATACAGACAGACATACAGACAGACATACAGACAGACATACAGACAGACATACAGACAGACATACAGACAGACATACAGACAGACATACAGACAGACATACAGACAGACATACAGACAAACAGACAGACAGACGTACAGACAGACATACAAACAGACATACAGACAGACATACAGACAGACATACAGACAGACATACAGACAGACAGACAGACATACAGACAGACATACAGACAGACATACAGACAGACATACAGACAGACATACAGACATACAGACAGACAGACAGACAGACAGACAGACATACAGACAGACATACAGACAGACATACAGACAGACATACAGACATACAGACAGACAGACATACAGACAGACATACAGACAGACATACAGACAGACATACAGACAGACATACAGACAGACATACAGACAGACATACAGACAGACATACAGACAGACATACAGACAGACAGACATACAGACAGACATACAGACAGACATACAGACAGACATACAGACAGACATACAGACAGACATACAGACAGACATACAGACAGACAGACATACAGACAGACATACAGACAGACATACAGACAGACATACAGACAGACATACAGACAGACATACAGACAGACATACAGACAGACATACAGACAGACATACAGACAGACATACAGACAGACATACAGACAGACATACAGACAGACATACAGACAGACATACAGACAGACATACAGACAGACATACAGACAGACATACAGACAGACATACAGACAGACATACAGACAGACATACAGACAGACATACAGACAGACATACAGACAGACATACAGACAGACATACAGACAGACATACAGACAGACATACAGACAGACATACAGACAGACATACAGACAGACATACAGACAGACATACAGACAGACATACAGACAGACATACAGACAGACATACAGACAGACATACAGACAGACATACAGACAGACATACAGACAGACATACAGACAGACATACAGACAGACATACAGACAGACATACAGACAGACATACAGACAGACATACAGACAGACATACAGACAGACATACAGACAGACATACAGACAGACATACAGACAGACATACAGACAGACATACAGACAGACATACAGACAGACATACAGACAGACATACAGACAGACATACAGACAGACATACAGACAGACATACAGACAGACATACAGACAGACATACAGACAGACATACAGACAGACATACAGACAGACATACAGACAGACATACAGACAGACATACAGACAGACATACAGACAGACATACAGACAGACATACAGACAGACATACAGACAGACATACAGACAGACATACAGACAGACATACAGACAGACATACAGACAGACATACAGACAGACATACAGACAGACATACAGACAGACATACAGACAGACATACAGACAGACATACAGACAGACATACAGACAGACATACAGACAGACATACAGACAGACATACAGACAGACATACAGACAGACATACAGACAGACATACAGACAGACATACAGACAGACATACAGACAGACATACAGACAGACATACAGACAGACATACAGACAGACATACAGACAGACATACAGACAGACATACAGACAGACATACAGACAGACATACAGACAGACATACAGACAGACAGACAGACATACAGACAGACATACAGACAGACATACAGACAGACATACAGACAGACATACAGACAGACATACAGACAGACATACAGACAGACATACAGACAGACATACAGACAGACATACAGACAGACATACAGACAGACATACAGACAGACATACAGACAGACATACAGACAGACATACAGACAGACATACAGACAGACATACAGACAGACATACAGACAGACATACAGACAGACATACAGACAGACATACAGACAGACATACAGACAGACATACAGACAGACATACAGACAGACATACAGACAGACATACAGACAGACATACAGACAGACATACAGACAGACATACAGACAGACATACAGACAGACATACAGACAGACATACAGACAGACATACAGACAGACATACAGACAGACATACAGACAGACATACAGACAGACATACAGACAGACATACAGACAGACATACAGACAGACATACAGACAGACATACAGACAGACATACAGACAGACATACAGACAGACATACAGACAGACATACAGACAGACATACAGACAGACATACAGACAGACATACAGACAGACATACAGACAGACATACAGACAGACATACAGACAGACATACAGACAGACATACAGACAGACATACAGACAGACATACAGACAGACATACAGACAGACATACAGACAGACATACAGACAGACATACAGACAGACATACAGACAGACATACAGACAGACATACAGACAGACATACAGACAGACATACAGACAGACATACAGACAGACATACAGACAGACATACAGACAGACATACAGACAGACATACAGACAGACATACAGACAGACATACAGACAGACATACAGACAGACATACAGACAGACATACAGACAGACATACAGACAGACATACAGACAGACATACAGACAGACATACAGACAGACATACAGACAGACATACAGACAGACATACAGACAGACATACAGACAGACATACAGACAGACATACAGACAGACATACAGACAGACATACAGACAGACATACAGACAGACATACAGACAGACATACAGACAGACATACAGACAGACATACAGACAGACATACAGACAGACATACAGACAGACATACAGACAGACATACAGACAGACATACAGACAGACATACAGACAGACATACAGACAGACATACAGACAGACATACAGACAGACATACAGACAGACATACAGACAGACATACAGACAGACATACAGACAGACATACAGACAGACATACAGACAGACAGACAGACATACAGACAGACATACAGACAGACATACAGACAGACATACAGACAGACATACAGACAGACATACAGACAGACATACAGACAGACATACAGACAGACATACAGACAGACATACAGACAGACATACAGACAGACATACAGACAGACATACAGACAGACATACAGACAGACATACAGACAGACATACAGACATACAGACATACAGACAGACATACAGACAGACAGACAGACAGACATACAGACAGACAGACATACAGACAGACATACAGACAGACATACAGACAGACATACAGACAGACATACAGACAGACATACAGACAGACAGACATACAGACAGACATACAGACAGACATACAGACAGACATACAGACAGACATACAGACAGACATACAGACAGACATACAGACAGACATACAGACAGACATACAGACAGACAGACATACAGACAGACATACAGACAGACATACAGACAGACATACAGACAGACATACAGACAGACATACAGACAGACATACAGACAGACATACAGACAGACATACAGACAGACATACAGACAGACATACAGACAGACATACAGACAGACATACAGACAGACATACAGACAGACATACAGATAGACATACAGACAGACATACAGACAGACATACAGACAGACATACAGACAGACATACAGACAGACATACAGACAGACATACAGACAGACATACAGACAGACATACAGACAGACATACAGACAGACATACAGACAGACATACAGACAGACATACAGACAGACATACAGACAGACATACAGACAGACATACAGACAGACATACAGACAGACATACAGACAGACAGACATACAGACAGTCATACAGACAGACATACAGACAGACAGACAGACAGACATACAGACATACAGACATACAGACATACAGACAGACATACAGACAGACATACAGACAGACATACAGACAGACATACAGACAGACATAGAGACAGACATACAGACATACAGACAGACATACAGACAGACATACAGACAGACATACAGACAGACATACAGACAGACATACAGACAGACATACAGACAGACATACAGACAGACATACAGACAGACATACAGACAGACATACAGACAGACATACAGACAGACATACAGACAGACATACAGACAGACATACAGACAGACATACAGACAGACAGACAGACATACAGACAGACAGACATACAGACAGACATACAGACAGACATACAGACAGACATACAGACAGACATACAGACAGACATACAGACAGACATACAGACAGACATACAGACAGACATACAGACAGACATACAGACAGACATACAGACAGACATACAGACAGACATACAGACAGACATACAGACAGACATACAGACAGACATACAGACAGACATACAGACAGACATACAGACAGACAGACATACAGACAGACATACAGACAGACATACAGACAGACATACAGACAGACATACAGACAGACATACAGACAGACATACAGACAGACATACAGACAGACATACAGACAGACATACAGACAGACATACAGACAGACATACAGACAGACATACAGACAGACATACAGACAGACATACAGACAGACATACAGACAGACATACAGACAGACATACAGACAGACATACAGACAGACATACAGACAGACATACAGACAGACATACAGACAGACATACAGACAGACAGACAGACAGACAGACAGACATACAGACAGACATACAGACAGACATACAGACAGACATACAGACAGACATACAGACAGACATACAGACAGACATACATTCAGACAGACATACAGACAGACATACAGACAGACATACAGACAGACATACATACAGACAGACAGACATACAGAGAGACATACAGACAGACATACAGACAGACATACAGACAGACATACAGACAGACATACAGACAGACATACAGACAGACATACAGACAGACATACAGACAGACATACAGACAGACATACAGACAGACATACAGACAGACATACAGACAGACATACAGACAGACATACAGACAGACATACAGATAGACATACAGACAGATATACAGACAGACAGACAGACGGCGCAACAAAAAAGTTTCAAAATCTTCTGAAACGCAAAGGTATATAAAAATTTTTGAAATCGGAGCAACTTTTTTTTTCTCGAAAAAATTAGGATCAACATAGCTCACACTACTATAGTATAGTAGTAGTGTGAGCTAATACAAGCGACTAAATATAGATGATAGACGGTCTGGATAGTAGCGACTAAATATAGATGATAGACGGTCTGGATAGTCTGGATACATTTGACTGATGTCTAGTGCAAAACAACTGTCCAAGTAGACCGGCGGCGCGTCGAGAGGCTCTGCCCCTCACCCCCCATTCTTTTTAAACCGCATAGTATTCTTTCAAAACCCATGATGTTTGTTTGTAAAATGTAAAATTTTCTATAGTTTAAAAGTTACACGCCCCCCCCCCCCATTATTTAAGGGCACGCGTCGCCGCTCTCTCGTCGTCTTTCATCAAACGTCAAACTTCTGTATTTAGTTGCTTGTATTTTTAATTGTGCCTTCAGCTTTAGCCGCAGCGCTTCATGTATCGGGTGTCCCAAATTCGAGGTTTTTGATTGGTTTCGGGTATTTCTAGGGAGCTACAAAAAAACTGACCTTTCCTACGCTGAAATTTCAAGAGAAGCTTAAAGATCAAAACCGGATCTCGATATAGCAAGCCGTTTTTAAACTATGTGGTGTTTTTGAAAAGCCTGCATTTCGGGAGGGGGTCTATAAGTTTTTTATTTATCTCTTTTAGTTTTTGAGATATTGCTTAAAGTGGTTATTTTTCTTATGGAATTACCCTCTTTTTATTTAATTTTTAAAATCAGCGTAAAATTTCATTTCAAATCACGTATTACACTCAATATGTTATTTTTAAAATATTTTTAAAAATTTTTTTTTGGTGTAAAAATTAGACATTTTTTAAAACTTTTTAAGATTTTTGACTCCCCTGTAGGACTCGAATTTTTTTGTAGGATATAAGCGATAATCAGAAAAATATTGCAAACGTAAAAACATAGAAATTTGACCAATAATATGAGAAAAAAAATTAAAACTGTGTCTCATATTTTACCTTGAAAAGGTTAAAAACCGATCTACAAACTCACACGACAAAAGTTTCGGTAACGTTTTTTAAAGTTTTACACCACACTTAAAGCCATGGATTTTGTAAATTTAATTATGAGCCTATTTTTTATGAAAAGAAATACAATAAATTGTAGGTATGAGGTCCTTAGAACTGCTGCTATCAGTTTATAACAGAAAATCTATGGTAATTCAATCACACACACACACACACTAATAGTATTTTTTATTGTCTCATTTTTCAACGGGATGACTTACACAACTTCACCCTAAGTATTTTTGTTTTTTTTAATATTTTTTATTTTTATTTTATATTTTAATTTGATGACTGGGTTGAAATTGTTTTAAAATAATCAAATTAAAAAACAATTCAAAGTAAAAAAAATATTGAAAAGAACAAAAATATAAAAGAGTGTGATACGTCGTTCTAAAGGAAATTTTACGTTGATATTAAAAATAGAATAAAAACAGGGTCATTCCATAAGAAAAATTATAACTTTATGCAATATCTCAAAAACTAAGAAAAATATATACAAACCGTTTAGATCTGTCTATTCTTCCTAAAAAAAATTATAATAAAGCTCTTTACATGAAAACAAAATTTTCATAAATAAAAAAGTTATAGAGCTCCTCCCAAAATGCGGACTTTTCACAAACATCCCGTAGCTTAAAAACAGACTGCTATATTAGATGCGGTTTTGACCTTTAAGCTTCTCTTAAAATTTGAGTTTCGCAAAGGGGGGTCAGTTTTTTCCTATCTCCCCTGGAAATACCCGAAACCCCCAAAAACATCAATTTGGGACACCCTGTATAGTCAACCAGTCAACGTTTTTTATTTAAAAATATATATTCATTTAACAGTGTTATATTTCGGGCAGCTGATGAATTAAATTAACCAAATAAAATAAAAATACAAGTTACTTTTTAAGCTCGCGTAAGTTTGACCCACTCTTTTCTTTTCACAATTTTATACGGTTCTCTTTGGAAAGTTGCTTAATTTTTTATAAAAATTAATATTTAAAGCAGATATACGATGGCCAATGCTTTTTTTATCAAAATACCTAATCGATTTTGAATGAGTTTTTGTTATATTTTTTTTTGGTCTGAGACATCGGACCATCGCATCGAATTTTAAACAAATTTTATTTCAAAACAGTAACTAAAAAGTGATTTTTTATTTTTAAACCGAACCATCATTGTTTTAAGGCCCCACTGGCGGATCCGTCTAGAAAGGCGGTATAATACTATTATTTTCCAAATTATTAGGTTTTTAACTTATTTTTGCCATATTTTCCTTTATTATGTCTATCTATCTATTTAGCCTTCTTCAATCCATCTTTGGACATAGGCCTCCCACAATATATTTCGCTCTTCTCTGTCTGTCGCCGTGTTCATCCATTTAGTTTCCGCGTGTTTCTTCAAATCGTCCGCCCTGATATTATGACCGGCAAATTTCCATTTTAATTTTGCTACTTCTTTTTTTTTGTTTCTAATCCATTAAATCCTTTTTCTGCCCTGCCTTTAATCTGTTAGCTTTACATGTAACATTTGTCTTTCCATTGATCTTTGAACTTTTGTTACCTTATCCATGTTTGATTTTGTAATTGTCCAGGTCTGGGATCCATTAATACAGGAAGAATACATTGGTTCTACACTTTCGTTTTAAGGTACTGAGGATATTTTTTATTTTTTAATATGTAGCTTAATTTACCGAATGCTGCCCAGGCCAATTTTATTCGTTTCTTGATTTCTTTTTTTTAGTTTAATAATTGTCCCAGGTGTATATATATATATATATATATATATATATATATATATATATATATATGTTTTGCCCGCAGTAAGAAAAACGATAAATGCAATGGACTGTATATAATTTAATTAATGAAAGCGCGAACAAACATAAATATATTGATATGAAAATTACGAAATAATTAAAAGGTCCATAGGTTAATTGTGGGTACCACACAAGGGAAATCAGAGACAAAGCACTCACCAGTTTGCAGCCAATTTCTCCACTTCCAAGGGGCCCCTATCTGGATCTAATGATGTCACCATGTAGCTGAAGGGCTGAAGTTTCTAGTTCTATGCTTCAGTACACCAAAATCGAGCACTTTCAGGTGTAGAAATTTGAAATAGTTGGAGAAAGTAAATTAACACGCCATTTCTCGAGGCGGTCGAAAAAGGATCTCACTGATTCTTGGTGCGCATGTCCAAATCCGCGAAAAATGCACTCTGTCCGTCATTCAATTGTGTGGTTTTAAAATTTACAAACAATCGCGAAATTTAGCGGGAGCTAACAATATATATATATATGTATATATATATATATATATATATATATATATATATATATATATATATATATATATATATATATATATATATACATATATATATATATATATATATATATATATTATACTTGTTCTATTTTCTTTTGGTTTATTCTGATCGTGATATCTTCATCTGTGTTTGTAGGTACTTTAAATAATATTTTTGGTGGCTCGGGATGGTTATTACGCTCCTCTACACCACCCCCCTCTCGTGGATGTTCGCCGTGTAATCCTAACCTTCAAATCAAATCATGTCAATTTAAAGCCTAAATTCAATAACGATCTTCATAACGCGCAAGCAAACTTCTTTCTGATTTCCGAGTTTTGACTTCTTAACTATGCCCTCCCACATGGGTGCACCCAGCCCCCCCCCAAGCCTAAGATTATTAGATATTTTCCACATATTTCATCAATGAAAAGATAACATAGCATGAAATACGCCATCATGCGACCTTGCCCCCCCCCCCCCCCCCAAGGGCCTCGGGCCCCCCACAAGACTTATTCCAGGGTGCGCCGCTGCCCTTTCAAAACGCTGCGTACGCCTTTGAATATTATTTATTTTGGTACATTGAAATTGAATATCAAACCCACATACAATACGGTACCGGAAATTGGCTTTTCGTCTCCGCAGGATTACAGGAGTAACAGGCCTGCGGCTTGCTCTATAAATTTCCTTCGTTGACCTATCCTATAAAGCAGTGGCGGCTGCTACAGGGAGTGCAACGGGGCAGTGCCCTCCCAAAACTAGACAACAAACAGTATTTTTAATTGATTTATTTTAAAAAAAGTTAAATCTTTCCGTATGACATTTCTAGTTCTTTTTTTTTAGTCTGTGGTTAACAAAAGGCGATTAATTGGGTAAACTTTTTTAGCGTAAATAATTACAAGCCGGCATCGGCAGCACCGCGCGGGACAAGATTTTAATTTCACCGGTTTTTCAGCGGTGTATGGGTGGCTGTTCTCGCACGGGGCCGGGAGGAATGTTTGTTTTAGTTAACGTCGGCCATATTCATCGTGCGAAAACGTTCGTTCCCTTCCTACGTGTTGCCGGTTCTTTAGTGAAGACGTATAAGTTTTTTTTGATTTGGGGTAGGTCAGTAGTTAAAAGCCTTGCCGGTCGCGTGTGCATTGTTTGTTTTTGTTTGTTTTCAAAATGGAAAAAAATACCGTCGATTATATAATTAACTGTGCAAATTTAAATCATATACGTAATATTCCATATATGATTTAAATACGTTGGTAAATGAACTTCGATTACAAATAAAATCTTTAGGGCCACATAGACCGGACCTAAAAATCCTAAAAATTAACCAAAATTTTAGTGCAAGTAATAAAAAATTATACGATACTGAAAACTGGTTGTGTGGTTGTGAAAAACGAAATGCTTTTTTTTTGCTTTATTTGTCTTATTATGAATAATCCACGAAGTGATTCTGCGTGAGTGGCAAAGGGAATGTGTGATATCAAGCACTTTAGTGAAAAGTTGAAGACACAAAGTAAGTGCTACTTATTTAAAAAACCACATAGATGCCAGGCAAGACTCATATCAGGTGCCAATTGAATAGTGCCTATAGGCAAAACATTACCGAACATATTAAAAATGTGGCAAAAAATACACATATACTTATTTGGTTAATAGATTGTTTAAAATTCTGTGGGATTTTTGAGGTTGCTCTACGGGGCCATGATGAGTCTGAAACTGGTGCTAATCCGAGCATTTGCGAATGTAAAAGAAGAGCGAATAGACTTTATCTATAAAAAAAATAAACTAAAAACTACACCAAGTAGCTGCTTGTTTGTAAAATGCTAAAATAACATTGTTTAGGTCGTTTTTTTTATCTCCTTTTCCATGCAATATAAATTTTTGCCCCCCCACCCAATTTAAAACGTCACCAGCCGCCACTGCTATAAAGTTCACTTTTCCGGTATAGTATATATAAAACTACTACATATTTTTAAAGACCGGAAGGTGATTGCAAAATTGAATTTCATAATCATTAAAATCTGCCAAAATTCAAATAATTACGCACACATAATTAGTCAGGAAGATAAATGACAAAATTGGGGCTGAAATTGAGGTATTTAGAATTAGTTGCTGATTTTGGTAGCCGGAGAGCTCTCATTGCCGGTATTGCCACTCTGGCACCCTTGAGCATTTTAAAATATTCAAGATGGCGGCCGATTGGTAATAAAATAAAAAAAGGAAAAAGTTAAAAAAAACCAAAACCGGGCACAATCTATAGTATTCTTTCCATCAGGAAGATTGTAAATAATGAAAATTATAAAATTTAAAGATCAATAAAATACCTACCAAACAAGATATCTCGAAGCTACCCAAGTTCTTACCTTTGCCATGATACTTAAGCATTTCCAATAGTGTGATTTTTTGCACAATTCAATTAAAATAAATACACTAAAGGCGTTTCCAAGAAAATAGATTAAACTTAAAAAAGTAAGCATGAATTTTAATAAAATAAATAAAATCAGCATATTTTATCTCATTAAATGTAAGGTACCTGTCCCAAATAAAGCCTGCACTTAATAATGCCAAGTGCCCTCTGTAGGCAAAAACAAACCTCTAAGCGAAATCTAAATTCTCCTTTGAATGGTTGTCAGTTGTCCATGGAAATAAAAAAAATAGAGTTCCGATGACCCCCTTAAGGTGGCAAGTACATTTGATAGGTACAATGTCTTAAGAGTAACTGGTTTTGTCATAACAATTTTTTGTTTCGTAAAACGCAATGTTCCCAATATCGTCACTAAGAGTTAAGAGAGGTTGTGTTTTTTACGAGGGGTCATCGGCACCCTAAAATTTTGTACAGCGTCCAACAGGACTTGGGTCCTGACGTGTACTGTTGGGTCCTGTTGAGTACTGTTGGGTACTGTCGTGTACTGTCGAGTACTGTTGGGTACTGTCGTGTACTGTCGAGTACTGTTGGGTCCTGTTGAGTACTGTTGGGTACTGTCGTGTACTGTTGGGTACTGTCGTGTACCGTCGAGTACTGTTGGGTCCTGTTACGAGGTACAAAGCGCGCCCTTCAAAAAACATGCGAGCACAAAAAAAAAAAAAAAAGGTCATCATGTTTGGGAAAGGCCGACAGGGACAAAGCGCGCGCGCTCAAAAAACTTGCGACCATAAAAAAAAAAAAAAGCTCATCATGTCTTTTCACATCTACGCCACTGGTTGGGGTTGGGGGGTAGTGTGGGGGGTAGTGTCGAGTACTGTCGTGTACTGTTGCGTCCTATCGCGTACTGTTGCGTCCTGTCGTGTACTGTCGAGTACTGTTGGGTCCTGTCGTGTACTGTCGGGTACTGTTGGGTCCTGTCGTGTACTGTCGAGTACTGTTGGGTACTGTCGAGTACTGTTGGGTACTGTCGTGTCCTGTCGAGTACTGTTGGGTCCTGCTGTGGTACTGTCGAGTACTGTTGGGTACTGTCGTGTACTGTCGAGTACTGTTGGGTACTGTCGTGTACTGTCGAGTACTGTTAGGTCCTGTCGTGGTACTGTCGGGTCCTGTTGTGAAATTTGTACAGTACTGTTGAAAGCTGATGACCCCTCGGTTTTTTATAATTACGGTTTGGTTCTAAAAATAGTGCTTTATACAAACAAATTTGTTTATCTCCAGTGTTTTAACTTGTTTTGTGTTTTTTAAAAAAATTGCCGTATTATGTCCGCTATGATCAAAAAACTTTTATTTTTAGGTATAGTTTATACAAATTCAGGAAAAAATCAAAAAATTGTTTATAAAGGACCAAACATAAATCCTTAACATATTTTCTTAAAAAATAACTGCTTTTTGAGTAAAAGGCTAATAAAGTCAAAATAGTAAAATATTCCAAATTGAAATGCGTCGGGGCTTTTACTATTTTTAATGGGACCTCAATAACTATTGATGGCGCCTAGTGTTGGGTTTATGTTTTTAAAAAATTTTATTTAAAAAGAAAATCTTCCCTATCGGCTGGTATCATCAAAATACCTACTCAAGGATGAGAGTGGCTTTAACCGGATCCTTAAATTCGAGGAGTAAAATTTTCTATATTACTGCAAATCCTACTGCTTTAAAAATCTTCCTGACTATTATCGCTAATAGAATTTTAACGACACATTACATCAGTATGTGTGTTGATTTCTATCGTACAAAATAATGTTAAACAAAGTACTATTAAGTATGTACAATGTCACATTTGCTGTCATCGGTCCATTACTTTAGATTTTTTATTAATTAATTTTTGAAAATGAAAAAGAACGTGAAAACCAAGGCATCTGTTTAGACTTGTGTATCCATTTCGTCCCCTATCTCACATACCGACGTCCCTGACAAAAATCCAAAAAATGAGATACGCTTCCAAAATGTTTCCCATAAGTACGACTTTTTGCTTACCAAGTGGCATAACCGAATCTCTAGCGGTAGCACGGCACTAGAGTTGTTTGTGTTCGACGTATCTACTAATTTTAATACAGCTGATTTTTTAATTGTCGCGATTACATTGGAAATAAATTTTAGGGGTTGCGTTTTCCACCCCTTACAACCATGGGGTAAACCAAATTCATTACCAGCTTTTTTGGTAGTAGAACATTTTATGTATCTCCTTTAAGAGGCTGTATCTTAACAAGGGATGCTCCAATGAAGTTTCTTTATATGAAAGATCCTATCTTTTTTTGATGCGGAATCACCCCTTAAATGTTTTACACTTATTTAGTTACACCCTGTATTCACAAACTAAAAACCACTACAGACTGCCTAATAAACTAAATATACCAAAAATTAAAACAAACTTGCATTAGCACATATTTTTGGGCGAAACGTGTGAAAATATATTTATTTTTTCTAATATCACAAGTTTTATGTTAAATTTATATATTTATTTATTTGTATTTTCTAATTTGATTTTTATAAAATATTTGTGAAATTACCTACATATTAAAGAAAGCCTTAATATTCACAAGGTTTTCGTGATACTTCTAAGAAGTTAGGAAAATCACATTTTGTGGCTTGTACCACAGTAAACTCATTATTTAGGCTTGTACTTTAGTAATGACCTTATTTATTTATTTATTTCCAACGAGTAGCACATATAAGAAAAATTCATAGGCTTAATTTATCTAAAAAAAAATAACATATGGGCTAGCCCATTTACGAATCTTATAAATATTAATACTTATACTAAACTAGTTTGCATTTAATGAGCTTCTAAAGCCAAAACACATTTTAATTAAGAAAAAAAAATATATCAGTCATAAAAGAATGAAACGACAAGAAAAACAATTGTACTAACTAATAACTAAATTACATTGAGTAAAGAATCACGATTAAAAAAAATATATATAATAAAAAAATAACAATAAAAATAAAAATTAATAAACTCTTTAATAGCTATTTATCAGGTACTAAAGTGAATAAATTGAATAAATTTCCTAGATGTTAAAATATTAATTCAGTTCGAAGTTATGGATTTTTTTAAAGCTGCTTTGTTTAGTTTTTGCTAGGAGATACAGTTTTTTAAATCTCTTTTGAATTGAGATCTAGATGCGAAGAAGTCCAAGTCTGGCAGTAGGTTAGATGAGCTAGTTATTCTAGATATGAATGAGTTAGCACCATAATTGGTTCTGTGATATGGAGTGAAGAAACTAGGAGCTCTACGGGTAGGCCGAGGTCGACAGTACAGGCCAATGTTTTGTAACAGAGAAGGGCAAAAACATGAGAATGGAGTATGTCATAAAAAAGCAAGAGTTCCCTTCTTAGTCGTCTACTTCTTAAACTTTGCATGTTTAATTCTGTTTCTAGATGAGAATAGTCATAAGGTCTAGGAAAGTCTAGTTTGTAACCAATATATCTCAAGAATTTTCGCTGGACACGCTCTATTTGTTCAATATGGGTAGTATAGTGGGGATTCCAGACACTGGATGCATACTCAAGATATGGCCTAACCAAGGCACAATAAAGAATTTTTATTGAGTTTATATTGGTCAATGAATGTGTGTTACGCTTAATAAATCCGAGCATTTGTGTAGCTTTAGATATTATGTGAGAGAAGTGAGTGTTGAAAGACAAAGAATCTTCCATTGTCACACCTAGGTCCCTTATGGTGGAAACACGATCGATTGAGTCTCCATTAATATTGTAGGTATAGTCTGTAATATTTCTACGTCTTGAAAATACCACAGTATGGCATTTAGAGGAGTTTAATTGCATACCATTAGTGCTACACCAGGTAATCAATCTATCCAAATCTGCTTGAAGCCGTTGACAATCAGATTTATCAAAAATTTTAGCAAAATAGTAGAAATTTAGCAAATTCGAAGCAACTGACAATATTATTTATAAATAGATTAAAGAGTAAAGGACCAAGGTACGACCCTTGGGGAACACCAGATGTTACGAGAATTTCTTTGGATTGAAAAGTTCCTATGCGCACCATCTGGACTCGTTCATGAAGAAAATTGTTTACCCATTCAAGCAGAGAGCCAGATACTCCTGACGTTTTCAAAAAATGAACCAGCAACCCATGATTGACCCGGTCAAATGCTTTGGAGAAGTCGGTATAGATAGCGTGAACTTCACACCCCTCCTCCAAAGCATTCGACAAAAAGTCGCTATAAGATAAAAGATTAATTTCAGTTGACCTTTTTGGTCTAAATCCATATTGCTGGTCTATTATTTCTCCCTGCAAATTAGATGATAAAAAATCACATATAATGCTTTCAAACAATTTAGGTATTGTGCTCAGAATGCTAATAGGGCGATAATTTTGGATAGAATTTCTACTTTCAGACTTGTGAATAGGTGTTATAAAGCTTTTTTTCCACATACTGGGAAATTTACCCAGTGACAAGGATTTGTTAAAAATAACATGTAAAGGGCGTGACAGAATAAAGCTGTGAGATTTTAAAAAAGATGGTGGAATACCATCTGGCCCAGGACCCTTGTGAGTATCTAATGAAGTGAGTTTGGTATACATTTCTGAAATGGAAACAGTGAAAGTATTTAAGTTTATATTATTTTCAGTATTATTGCTGTTTGGAATAACACAGCTAGTTGTGGTGTAGACAGAGGAAAAATATTGTGCGAATAATTCAGCTATTTCTTGCCCACTGTTTCCATTTACGCCATTATATTCCATTTCAGGTATACCGTGTTTTTCCTTTTGGAGTTTACACATTTCCAAAAAGCTTTTAAATTAATAATAAATTTTAAATTAATGTCGATGCCTTAAAGCGAATCCTATCCAATCACATGCTAAACTAGTTTTTCTTTTTCTAAGCAAGCTACCCTATGTATGTTTTCATGTGGTATACCTACACGATCCGCAGTCCCGTAGTAATAAAAATTAAGAGGCTCTTGCAAAAAATTCAACAGATGGCTTCCCCGGCATTTTGTTATGTGTTAAAATTGGTTGTAAAACTCAATTTATTTTGAAAAAATTTTTAATTTTTTGGGTTATTCACTGTTTTTTTTTAATGTTCTCAGACAAATGTAAGTTTAATGTAATTTTATGGTATATTATTATCTCAGGTGATGTAAACTAGAAATGTGTGTGTTTTACATACAATTTTTCCGCGCCTTAGAATGCGCCTGTCTGCAATTGTTGTCTTTCAGAGGAGTCCGAAACCAGTTTAGGTTGCTTGATGGAATGGAAAACTAACTGTCCCATACCAGTTCAACGTCGACCTGGAACGCAAACAGAATTTTTCGTACCGTTCTATAACCGTCCCACGCTTTGATGGAACGAACTTAGTGTTTCTACGAATTAAAAAATATATATATATACATAAAAATACACAAGCCTCTTTAAATGCTGAAGTTTGATTTCGTCCATTATATTGGATTTTAAAATAGCGACAAATTTTGATAATGGTCCTTTAAGAGCAATCGATTGTCATCATACATTATTTCATTGAAATCGGTTTAGTTTTAATAAATTTATGAGGAAATAAATGGATATAGAATGAATAAGGCAATCGTAGATATAATCTTCAAAACACTGGGTGAAAAGAAAAATGTTTTAGGAACCACTAAACCGATTTGAGTGTTTCGTAACTAGTTGAGGATGGTGAAAACAGCGCTTTTTTACGAATGCCAAAAAATATCCGGAATATTCAAGAATAAACGAGCCTCTTTGAAGGGTTGATGATTCTGATCGGTCATCTTAGATTTTATAATGGTGATCAAAAGAATATTTCTGCTCAAAAGCATAATCAATTTACTGCAAAATGTGTTCCAACAAAATTGGTAGTATAGGTAGTTCGAAAGTTATAACAAAAAACATTTGGTTACATACCCACGGTAACTGCCGATTCATGATGTAAACATGAGGGCCTTGGGGTCTTTAAGCAAAAAGACCTGATTGGTTGTTTTCAAAGACATATGCATATTATTTCCATATAGTACGTATTATTGCAATACCTACGGTACCTTACGATGCTGAATACAAACATATTTGAAATAGCAATATCAATGGGTATAAGTCTATCCTCTTTGCGGTCCTTAAGATAAAATGTATCCCTTACGTCAAATCATCGGCGGGCGTACAGTTGACAAAAACTCTATCTATGTAAATTTGGTATCTGTGCATTTTTCGTACCTTTATTTCTGAATGTTTGCATCAAACGCCAACCATTGTGTAAATAGGTAATTGGAATATTACGTATATGGTTTTTATGACCCAACCGGTAGATATAATTACCAGTTATTTTCTTTTTGATTAGATATTTCAAGATTTTTAACTATAGTTGATGTTGTATTAAAGTGGCACCGCGTCATAGCTATGGTAAACCAAATTCTGCGGCAAAATCTAAGTAAAGAAGCCTTCAAAAATTAGTGTTTCACTTTGTACATGCAGTGTGCCGCTCGGGGCTTAATGTTCGAAGCATAAAACCCTAAGACCTTTTAAAGGAGAGATCAAATAGGTACTTACCTAATAAATAAAGATCCGAAACATAAAAGAGGATCCAAAATTATATTAAAATGTGCGCAAATATTGATTTAGTTGCAAAAACGGTAAGTTGTTTTGTAAAAAGCTCCGTCATAATTTGTTTGACATAAACAGTTAAAACAACAACGAATAGAAAACGTCAAAGCGCGGCTAAATTAATAATATGTTCGTAACAACCAGATAAGAGTATATATGTTCCTTTCTAATGAAATCGTTTAGAAGAAGACATCAACAAAAAGTAAGTAAAATAGTAATCTAATGACTAATTAGTGCAGTGCCTCATTTTGGGAATCAATATCAATAAAAAAATTAAAGGTAAAAAAGCACCAAAAGACGCTCTGCCTGGTAAAAATTATAAACGTCCAATCAATGATTATACAACCCCTAGATATGCAACCCAACAAACTTAATAACAGTAGCGGACAGATAGCTCTGCCGTGTTATCATTGGAACTACCTAAATATACAGCAGAGACATCTGTCCGCTGCTGTTGTTAGGTTTGATTGTGTAATCATTGGTCCAATATGCGGATAAATTTAACAAAAATAATTCTTCAAAAATCAGTTTACATCGTAAAAAATCGTATTGTTTATAAAAAGTTATGCATTATTTTTGACGGTTTGATGGTTATTACCAAATAAAATTTAATTAGAATACTACATACACACATATTCAATTATAAACATTTGCTTTAATTTTTTATATAAGTCTTATACGAATGGAATATTTTCATGTTTGACTATTGTATGGGTTTAAAGAAAAACATCTGTATTGAAATTAATTATCTTCACAAGAAAAATCTTAAAATCAAATATAAAGGGGATTGTAGGGATGACCCGGAATAGATATTCCTTGTAAGTGCGAACCTATTGCAGGTGCAGTTTTGACAGGGATCACTAAACATGTGATTCGTGGATTTGGTCCCGCAACGTCTCGGGACGTAAAATGTGTGCAAGAGGAGGAGAACATTTTCCCATGATTTGACGTTCTATAGGAATGATATGTAAGTCAAATTTGGAATATACCAAAAACTTCCCACACATGCATAGTATATTCCGGGTACCTATATTTTTTGCTACATAGGAATAACCTTAAAAAAAATTCTGGTAAATATCAATAGTTTTAGTCCCGCTTCATACATCCGGTAAATGGCACAAAAATTTCCGAAATATAAAAATAAACAAGCAACTCTGAAGGGTTAAGTCATATTAAATTCTAAGATGGTAAACAATTTTTTTTTCCAAATCCCGATCTATTCCCTGCAAAGCGTAGTTTGTTTTATTAAAATCGGTTGCAGGCATTGACTTCTATTATAACGCCCTTTTAGGGCGTTATACAACTCAATGGTTGCAGGTATGGTTCAAAAGGTATAACGAAAAACATTTTGTCCGTTTTTTTAGGCCCACCTGGATGTTCAAAATTCTTGAACCGCCCTTGTCAAAACTGCATCTTTCACAGCTTTTATTATCTTTGGGGACTTTTATTTTATTTTTATTTGTTTATTAAAACAGTATGCAATAAAAACAGCACACTGAATATCTGGGTGAAAGTGAAGAACGAAGAAAGTAAAATGCTGTCTTCTCTTTGGTTCGATTACTCATTATGGATTCAACCATGCCCTACGTGAATTACAGAGCAGAAACTTAAACCGATCTCGCTTTAAAGAACGCGACCAACGCGCCTCTATAGAACACCAGAAAATTAAAATAAAATGGACAGGTCAGGAAAAATATTCTGCCATTTTATAAGTACCTAAGCCCACACGCTCAGCGCTATTAGGCTTTTCTTCTCTTGTGTAATGTGTAATCAATACCTAAGGACGATTAAAACGTAGGTAATTTTTTTAATTCCAGACTCAATTACCATTCTTTTGATTCCATACAATTCATATGTTTTTAAAAATGTATTGTGAAAATTGGCTAAAATAAACTAAAATATTTCCAACTCTATTAGGGAGTTATTGCAATAAAGCCAGACACGAATAGTGCTAGGTAGTATTTTGACAGTTTTACAACTATAAATTGACCGTTAATCTTTCAAAGTTGACATAGAAAGGAGATTTAAAAATAAGTAGTTTATTTAGTTTAGTTTGTATTGATAGAGCACATCACATCTGATGAAAATACGGTCTGGCACTATTATTGCCTGGCTTTATTGTAATAAGTACTCAATGATTCGGATAAATTAACGGCGACGTCTTCTTTCCAACAATATTTTATCTTTCCCGATATATAGTTTTTCAAACACTTGAAACTTCAAAACAAAACACTGTTTTTCAAATCAAGAGTTTTCTTGATTATATTGAATACCACTACAGGTAAATTTAGTGGGAATAAGGACACTGTTGTTCTGGTAAATATACGTTTTAATCCATCGGTAACGTTTCGTTATTATTGTTTTTATATGGATTGCTGATTGATATCATTGTGCGTATTTTATTGAGCCACCCATCAGTTACTATAGTGACAAAATTTTTTGAACCTTTGTATAAGATTTTTTATATATATATATATATATATATATATATATATATATATATATATATATATATATATATATATATATATATAATAAAAAAGAGGAAAAATAAACCATAATTATTTTTTTATATAAATAAATAAAGAAAATCAGTTACATATACATTAAAAGGGAAAAAAATATTTAGGAAAAAAATAATATATTGTTAATAAGGTCATTTTAAATGTTATTTATTGGCAAAAGAATAATAATTTTTAATTGGTGATGTATTAATGTGCCGTGTTTTATCTTACTAATGAGTTGTAACCTTTTTAGTCTGATGAACACAAAAACCATTGTCGAAACGTTACCGATGGATTAAAACGTATATTTACCAGAACAACAGTGTCCTTATTCCCACTAAATTTACCTGTAGTTGAATTGCAAGGACGTGATAAGTTTACCAAATATTGAATACCTAAAGAAAAACTATTCTGAAAATTAAACAAAGAATTACCTAAACTAAAAAAATAATAAATATACTAATTTTCTTGATCGGGCAACATTAAATTTTTCAAATCGAAATAGCGATGGCTGGGGCCATTTCATATCAAATAAATCAGTATCCGGGATTCATTAACTCCGATTTTGATGATTTTTAATATCGTTGTTTTCGCAAAAATTTCAGAATGTCTTAACAAGTACCTAGTTTTTTCAAATTATTTTTTAAAACTGCAATTTTGCCCTGATACATAATAAAGAAGTTTGGCTTTAATATAGTAGAGTAAATATGTAAAATAAAGCTACAAAAAGGGTATATTTTTTATATTTGACATAGTAGGCCCTAACACCAAAAGCTAAATTTTCATTCGAGGATCCCCGATTTTTCGGCCTCAGAATCCAAGATGGCGGCTGCCAAATAAATAATTTTTGATAAATTTACTTTAAATGGGACCTACTTTATTCAAAAATGTAAAAATACCTGTCACTTTAAAACAAAGTGGCGGCTTAATTTTTTAAAAATGTTTTTTTTTTGACATTTTCTTTATTTTTTGTGCGGTACTTACTTTTGATATCTCATATTAAAGCTACTGATCAGCTCCTTAAACCTCCTGAAAAAAAATAATAACTTTCCCAGCCGACACAAAGATGGCGCTTAATATGTAAAAAATAAAAGAAACCTTTATAACCTGTAGACCAAATAAAATTTTGACCAAAAATTTTTTTGGATTTTATCAATAGTAAGCCACATTTTGTAAAAATGTATAAAAAGTTACAATTTGACATTTTAAGATGGCGACCGAAGTTCAGATAAAAAAGTTTTTTGTTCTTGTTTGAACTAGTATTGCGGTGTAATATATCGACTTATACTAAATAGGGGTCGCCAATTTTAAATATTTCATAATAAATGACATATGTCTATTATTATCCAAGATGGCGGCATTCAAAATATAAATAAAAATTAGTTTAAAATTATAATGTACAAAAAAATATCATTTTTTTAAAAGATGGCCGCCAAAAAAATTTTAAAAAAAATCTCGTTAAATAAAACAGATATTTTAAAGATGTCAAAAAAGTTGACATGTGATTTGATTGAATTGACCATAGTTTACTTAATTACTTTCTCCGTTAATATTGATCTAACAGTAACGTTTAAATAGGCAAAGTTAAATAATTTTTCCTAAATCATCACAATCTAATGTCAAAAATGACATGTCATACACTTGCCAAACTTTTGACATGGTTTATTTTTTTAAATAAAACACCCTGTATATAATTTTTGGTTGATAGGGCTCCTTTTTCTGTTTTAAAAAATATATAATATGTTGACATTTTAGTCCAGCCGTTGTTGAAATATTTGCATTTCAAAAACCTAATTATATTCATTAACAAAATGACAACATCCTTATCGTTTATTGGGGATCCATCCATCTTATATTCTGGTGCCGGAAATAGAAGATCAACAAATGAAAATTTAGCTTTTGGTGTTAGCTACTACCATGACACATAAAAAATATACCCTTTTTGCAGCTTTTTCTTGAAATACCCTCCCTAAAAATTTACTCTACTAATAGCCAAGTTTATAAAAACATTTTCAAACTAGTAAGAACCTTTCATTTTGAAATTTGTATTGGAGAAGTTGGCTTTACTTTTATCTCAATTCTTTTTACGGAATACCGTTTTCGCGTACTTGGCTTTTTTACATGAAATGTTTTTGTTATGATTTCACTTCTTTTTTAAACGATTTGGATAATATTTAAGTTTTAAAGTAGTAAAATATCCGGAATTCTGTTAAAAACTTTTGCAATGCCTTATTTTAAATTTTGAGGTTTTCTAATTTTTTTTTTATAGTTTTCATAGTTCCTATCAGTTTTTCAAACCTCAGCTCTCTAGCGTTTCTGAAAGTGGGCAATGTTAATTTTACATAGTTTACATGTATAGGGAAGGGGAGTAAATTACAATTTTGGGGTTTTTTTGATTTTTTTCCAGGGTTTGGTCATAATTTCTATCAGTCTGCCAAATTTCAGCCTTGTAGCATGTCTGGAAGTACAGTAGAATTTTGATGATCTATACATGAGTGAGTGAGTAGCAATTTCGACGTTTTTTGAAATTTCGTTACTACTTTACTATTTATTTAAGTCCATGAAACTCGGTGGGCTTGTTAACTCTAAGAATACTGTGCAAAGTTTGAGTTTCGTAGCTTATTCCGAAGTAATGTTTTAGATAGGTCAAATATGGGCTGAAATGTTTCAACAGCAGTTGCGCGAATTGGCGTGGCACTTCCGTACCCCCAGAACCTTACAAAAACACCAGCATCACTTTTTGTATCAATGTGATTGCCTTTTTCATGGCTTCCTTGATGTTTTAAAGAGTATCTATTTAAGTTTTTAAAACTTTTAAACGTATATATATCTCCACAACCAATAAACGAAATAGTGGAGAAGACGATTTTTTATTTTTTGTATTGACAATACTCCACTTTGAGAAATGGATTAGTTTTCAATTTAATTATGCTGGTCAAACGTTATAGTCCGCTTTTGACTTATGCCACACTGAGGAGATCACAATAAGTTCGAAACACGTGTCTGTGGCTAGTCAGTTTTCGCTCCTTGTCGCACATGCGAGGTCCCCCCTGCTGATGAAACTTTTTAGGTTCGATGCATGAAGAGAGGGTGGAGCACCAGTGGAGAAGACGATTCTTTATTTTTTGTATTTACAATACTCCACTTTGAGAAATGGATTAGTTTTCAATTTAATTATGCTTGTCAGGCGTTATGGTCCGCTTTTGACTTATGCCACACTGAGGAGATCACAATAGGTTCAAAACACGTGTCTGTGGCTAGTCAGTTTTTTGCTCCTTGTCGCACATGCGAGCCCCCCCCTGCTGATGAAACTTTTTAGGTTCGATGCATGAAGAGAGGGTGGAGCACTAGTGGAGAAGACGATTTTTTATTTTTTGTATTTACAATACTCCACTTTGAGAAATGGATTAGTTTTCAATTTAATTATGCTGGTCAGGCGTTATAGTCCGCTTTTGACTTATGCCACACTGAGGAGATCGCAATAGGTTCGAAACACGTGTCTGTGGCTAGTCAATTTTTTGCTCCTTGTCGCACATGCGAGGCCCCCCCTGCTGATAAAAATTTTTAGGTTCGATGCATAAAGGTGGAGCACTAGTGGAGAAGACGATTTTTTATTTTTTGTATTTACAATACTCCACTTTGAGAAATGGATTAGTTTTCAATTTAATTATGCTGGTCAGGCGTTATAGTCCGCTTTTGACTTATGCCACACTGAGGAGATCACAATAAGTTCGAAACACATGTCTGTGGCTAGTCAATTTTTTGCTCCTTGTCGCACATGCGAGGCCCCCCCTGCTGATAAAAATTTTTAGGTTCGATGCATAAAGGTGGAGCACTAGTGGAGAAGACGATTTTTATTTTTTGTATTTACAATACTCCACTTTAAGAAATAGATTAGTTTTCAATTTAATTATGCTGGTCAGACGTTATAGTCCGCTTTTGACTTATGCCACACTGAGGATATCACAATAAATTCGAAACACGTGTCTGTGGCTAGTCAGTTTTTTGCTCCTTGTCGCACATGCGAGGCCCCCCTGCTGATGAAACTTTTTAGGTTCGATGCATGAAGAGAGGGTGGAGCACTAGTGGAGACGACGATTTTTTATTTTTGGTATTTACAATACTCCACTTTGAGAAATGGATTAGTTTTCAATTTAATTATGCTGGTCAGGCGTTATAGTCCGCTTTTGACTTATGCCACACTGAGGAGATCACAATAAGTTCGAAACACATGCCTGTGGCTAGTCAGTTTTTTGCTCTGTGTCGCACATGCGAGGCCCCTCCTGCTGATAAAACTTTTTAGGTTCGATGCATGAAGAGAGGGTGGAGCACTAGTGGAGAAGACGATTTTTTATTTTTTGTAATATCAAGATATATATTTTTGAAATCAGGAAGAAAAGATCCAATAAAATCTATAATACTATACAAGGTGCTCCGTTTAAAAAAATGCAATAATTTTTTTATATTCTGAGCCAAAGATTTTTATCTTAAACTTCGTAAAAAATTATGAAACTATTGTATTTATCATACTTTGATATCTAAAATAAACGTTTTAGATATGGGGCAAAAATATACGGGAAAATCCTGTACACAGTGCTAAACATATTTCAACTTATATAGTCTCTATGCTACGAAGGCAAACGCATAACCCGGTATCCCAGTTTAAGCCGATATATTATGTTCTGTAAACTTTACTATAAATGGACAAGAAATAGACATTAGAAAAATAATTAACGTTGGTGAAAATCTTAAAAAATTGGTTATTTTTAGCAATTTTAAAATTTCACAAGCGCGGGGGGGGGGGGGGGGGGGGGGTAATGTTCGACGGAAAATTATTTGTGCAATTTTTTTTTCGAGGGGGTGTAACATAAAGCATATAGTGTATGTAGTCCTTTAAATATAATCAAAGCGCATACGGCTTGCAAGGTACACGACGAGGCCGCGTGGTAGCGTTAGTGTGTAGTCTAGCGTAGGAATAAAATAGGTAGAGGGACACTGAACAGGTAGCCATAACAATGTACACGGCACATTGTCTTGTTTTTATAAATAAACATAAATAAAACTAATACTAAAATGTGTTTTAATAATTAACAATATAACTAAATATTACATGGTGACAGGTGTTAACCACGTAGTGTACTAGTGGACAATTCTTTTTAAGAGATGAAAAGATTGACACGTAAGTACGTAATACTAAAAAATAAAAATGGCCAACTTCAAACCTCCAAAGTCGTTAGTGTTTGATACAAACATTGGGCAAAATTATGCTAAATTTAAAAGTAGTTTTGAGATATATATGAAGGCGTCAGGATTAGATCAAAAAGATGATGAAACAAAGGTCGCCATCTTACTAAATTTGGCAGGGAAAGAAGCCCAAGATGTGTTTGCAACATTGAATTTGGAGGCAGACAAAGCGAAGCAATACAAGGAGGTAATAAAGGCCTTTGATAATTATTGTAAACCTTTAAGGAACGAAGCCTATGATGACTATAAATTTAATACAAGATGCCAGCAGGAAGGTGAAGATTTCGATCACTTTTTGACAGATATTAAAATGTTGGCAAAACAATGCGATTTTAAAGACATGCAGGCAGAATGGTAAGAAACAGAATAGTAGCTGGAGTAAAAGATGCTGAGTTACAAGAAAGGCTGCTAAGGATACAAGGCTTAACATTAGAGATAGCTGAAAATGAGTGTAGGGCCTCGGAAGCTAGTAAAATACAAATAAAAGTAATAAGAGGTACTGATGTTGATAGCATTAGGTTTAAAAATAATAATAGTACGTCATCCTCCACATCACAAATGTATGATTGTTTAAAATGTGCTACACGTCATCTGCCCAGGCAATGTATAGCCTTCGGTAAGATCTGTGACGTCTGTGGAAAACCAAATCATTTTGCGGTAGGATGCAAAAATCAACAAAAAACTAAAAAATATGATAAAAATAAAGTACAGAATAAAAGCTATTGTAAGAATAGTAAGGACAGTAAGAAGAAAAGTAAGAAAAAGGTCTATGAAGTAGAGGTAGACTCAGAATGCGACTCCAGTAGTGACGAATCTGCATACATCAATTCCATTGAACTGGACAGTGTAGATTGTAAAAAAGGAGAAAATGATATTTGGGTCACACAGGTTGTAATAAAAAATGAAATTATTACGTTTAAAATTGATTCTGGAGCAAACTGTAACTGTTTACCTTAAGTACATTAAAAAGTTAAATTTAGTTGACAAAATAGTCAAAAATAATTTATGCTTAAATACCTATGGTAATAATAAGGTTCAGGCCTTAGGGTATATTATACTACTACTACTATGTCGGTTTAGAACGTTTTTCTACGTTGTCCGACGCCTATTCTCCACCTCCTTCGATCCTGACAATCATCTTCTGTCAGATTCTTTTGACTCATTGATCTTTGGATTGACTGTTGCCATTCTAGTTTAGGACGTCCTCTTTTTCTCGGTCTAGGACAACTGGGCGCCGCCAACTCGGCGCCGCCAACTCGGCGCCGCCAACTGGGCGCCGGGCCAACTCGGCGCCGCCAACTGGGCGCCGGCCAACTCGGCGCCGGACTAAACATTTTTTTTTGATAAAATGTGTAGATGAAAAATAAAATATTTTATTTATATAAAAACATCTTTAAAAAATCCTTTACTAACTAACTAACTATCTATCAAATCTTGTGAAGCGTTTTTAACACACTTTCCATTATCCGATTTGGATGAAATTTGGTACACACGTAGTGGTCCCATGACAATACAACATTAAGAAAAAAATATCCTACCACCCCTACCCCCACCCCTTCTATAGAAAAATGTGTTTTTGACACACTTCTCGTTATCCGATTTGGATAAAATTTGGTATACACATAGTGGTCCGATGATAATACAACAATAAGAAAAAAAGCTTGTAAAAAATTGCGTAGGATTTTTTAAAGATGTTTTTATATAAATAATATATTTTATTTTTCATCTACACATTTTGTCAAAAAAATTTTTTTTTAGTCCGGCGCCGAGTTGGCCGGCGCCCAGTTGGCGGCGCCGAGTTGGCCCGGCGCTAAGTTGGCCCGGCGCCCAGATGGCGGCGCCGAGTTGGCGGCGCCCAGTTGGCGGCGCCCAGTTGTCCCATTCCGTCTTTTTCTGCGCCCTACTGGTTGCCACTCTAGGACCTGTTTTGGTAATTTTTCGTCGTTCATCCGTTGTACATGGCCGTACCATATCAATTGCCTTTTAGTGATGTCATCCGTTATGCTTCCCTCGATTCCCATTCTTTCTTTTATGATCTCATTTCTTATGTGATCTAATCTAGATATTCTCATTGATCTCCTTATTGCATCCATTTCGACACTTTCCATTTTTGTTTTGTATTGTTCTGTTACGCGACAAGTCTCTATTCCATACAACAGCGTGCTTTTTACCATTGTTTTATATACGTTAAATTTCACATTCTTTCTTATCTCTCTGCTCCATAAAATACTGTTAAGACATCCAATAACCTTTTTTGCTTTTACTATTATTTTTTCCAATTCTTTACAGTTCCTGTCTTATCAAATGTGACACCCAAGTATACATACTCATTGCATGGAGATATTGTTTGTCTATTGTCTAGTTCTAACTCACTGGATTCGTTTCCAATACATAAGTACTGTGTCTTGTCCACGTTCACTGTTAGTCCCCACTTTTGGTATTCTTCCGTTAACTTTCTCATCATATACTCCATGTCTTCTTTATCATTAGCTACAATTACTTGATCGTCAGCAAACTGTAGTGTGTATATAGTAAATCGGTCGTTAAGTTGTATTCCCACGCCGTGCACTTTACGTTTCCAGTTTTTTAGAGCCACTGCGATATATATTTTAAAAAGAGTTGGAGAGATACAACATCCCTGTCTTAATTCTTTTGAAAGTCGATTTCCAATTTTAATTTTAGATTTTGACCCTTTGTATAGTTCTTTTATCGCTTTTATGTATGTATGATTGATATTAGTTTGTTCCAACACCGTCCATAATTTTTCTACTGGAACGGTATCATATGCTTTTTGTAGGTCCACAAAGGTAACATGAGTCTCTATATTTCTGGCGCTTCTTTTCTCAATTACTTGTTTAAGACAAAAAACATAATCACTACAAGATCTGCCTGCACGAAACCCACTTTGCTCTTCTTCTTCTTGTTCATGAAAATCATTCTCTATTAGATCTCTAAGAATCCTACCGTACAATCTACTTAGAGTGCTGGTGACTGAAATTCCTCTGTAATTGTTAGAATCCAGCTTGTTTCCTTTTTTATGTATTGAGGATATGAATGCAATTTTCCAATCATTAGGTACTGGATGTCCGTTATATATAATATATGTGAGATTTTCGAGTAGTTTCTCTGATCCATATTTGAGCATTTCAGCATATATTCCCCCAGGTCCGCTAGCTTTTCCGGATTTAAGCTTTTTTATACTATTCTTTATCATTTCTTTTTCGATGATTACTTCCTCTCCATGTACTTCTATGTCTCTCCTCGGAGAGGCTGTTAGATATTCGGGTCTCGTCTCCTGCAGCAGTCCCTTGTAGTGTTCTGTCCATTGTTCTGGTTTGATGATCTGGATGTTTACTTTTTCTTTTGTTGGGTTTTTTACTGTAGAAATGAATTTCCATACTTCAGAGCTCTGCCTACCTCCTACGTGTGTATTTATATCGTGGCATTTGCGCTCAAACATTTCATTTTTTTCTGTGCGTATCAAACTTCTTAGCTGTCTTCTGGTTTCCCTGTATATTTCTAGGTCTCTTTGCTCTTTAGTACTGAGCCATTTCAAGTATGTGCATTTTTTCTCTTTGACCATTTCCTGTATTTTCTCCGTCCACCACCTGTTATTTCTATTATCTTGGTATCCAACAGCTTCGTTGCTTGCTTCCTTCAAGCTTTTTATTATGTTTGTATATATCTCTTCAAATGAGTGATTTGTGTTAATTAATTTTTGATCTAATCGGTTCTGATACAATCTTTGAGTACTTTCGATTTCTAGACTTCTAAAGTTGTATTTTTGATTGTCTTCGATGCACTCTAGGTTTTCATTTTCTCTAATACTTAAGCCATTATCATCTGTTACTTCCTCTCCAAATGGTCCTATCACTTTGCTCTGGGTTTGTCTACCAGTTCGGCTATTAAAATCGCCAAGCATAATTATTTCTCTGGTATTACCGATTTTGGTGATAGTCTCATCCAGTTGGTCAAAGAGCATTTGTTTTGTAGCTACTCTTTGGTCATCTGATGGTGCGTAGACTGCTATTATGCTTATATTATGTCCAAGCATCTTCATGTTCACTCGAAGTATGTTTTCACTAATGCAATCGTAGTCTGTAATTTTATTCTTTAGATTTTTCTTTATTAAAAAGGATACCCCTCTGGCTGCTCTGCTTTCTTTTGGGACTCCAGTGAATATATGAACAAAATTGCCGACACTATTCGTACCTGTTCCTTTCTTTTTTGTCTGTGTGAGTGCAATAATATCGATCTTAAAATTCTGCACTTCAGTTGCAATAATGTCCAACTTTTGATTCACTCCCTGTACGTTGCATGTAGCTATATTCATAGTCCTTTGTCTTTGCTTTTTTCGTCTTCGAGAGTTTCCATCCATTGCTCCGAGGCTTTGTTTAGGCTTTTTGGTAATTGCTTTGCTTTACAAGTATTAGAGAACCAGTCTAATGCCTCAACCCCCTACTTGGAGGGCCAGTATTTTTAATCAAGGTTTTACTCCTCTAGCCTTTGACGAGCCAACGCCATACTGTAAGGCAACAGCTGCAGTCTTTTATACTATCCCTAAAAGAAAGGGTTGCCACCTACGCTATGATCACCGTACCGAGGTCCATTCTCTCCGCCTTTCAAATCGATGTGGTCTTCTCCCGTAACCCTGGGAAAGGGATCCTATACAGGTGCTAACTCTCCGGGTCGGAGAGTACCTGGAATCTACGGAGGGCAGGGGTCGATTCATTTCCCCTGATAGACATCTGACGAGGTCTACCCGTACCACCCGTTGATTGTTTTATAAAAAATAAGAGTTATAAGATAAAATTTGTTGTTTTAGACTGTAATAATAGCATGCCTATTTTGGGTTTAAATACCAGTAGTTTTACAGGACTAATAAAAAAGATTGATTCTACAATGTTAAGTACAAAAGAAAAAAATGATTTTATTAAGAAAAATAAAAAGCTTTTTGAAGGGACAGGTAAAATTCCGTTTCAGTATAGGATAGTTTTGAACAAAAATGCACAGCCAGTTTACTGTGGATGCAGAAGGGTCCCGGATGCTCTAAAACCGAGGCTAAAGGATGCCCTACACGACTTACAGTGTAGAGGTATCATTTCTAAAGTTGAAGAACCTACAGAGTGGGTGAATAATATTGTCATTGTTGAAAAGCCATCGGGAGCCCTTCGCATTTGTTTAGATCCGTTATTTTTGAACCGATACATTTGTCAAGATCAATTTCCTATACCGACTATAGACGAATTAGGGTTAAAATTAAAAGACAAAAAAATTTTTACGGTACTTGATTTGAAAGAGGGTTTCTATCATGTTCCGCTAGATTCAGAAAGTCGTAAATTGTGCACATTCATAACACCTTTTGGGAAATGGTGTTTTAATCGCTTACCATTTGGGCTAAATGTAAGCCCTGAAGTTTTTCAGAGAACGAATGAAAAAATCTTTGGTGATTTTCCAATTGGAATTTACTTTGATGATTTTATTATAGCGGCAAATGACGAAGAAGAACATGATAGAATACTCAAAGAGGTAGTTGAGAGAGCAGAAAAGTTTGGGATTAAATTTAATAAATCTAAACTACAATACAAGGTGAAAGAAGTGAGTTACATTGGTCAGGTGGTGTAAGGCCCGATAGTTCATACGTAAACTCTGTTTTGATGCTTGAAGAGCCTAAAAATAAAAAAGAACTATTGAGAGTTCTTGGCATGTTTAACTACTTATCAAAATATTTACCTAAACTTTCTGATCTCTTGGCTCCTTTAAGAACTTTGATAAAAAATAATGTAGTTTGGGACTGGACAAGTGATCACAGTGAAACTTTTGAAAAAATTAAAAAAATACAGAAATACAGTGTGATGCGAGTCAAAGTGGCATTGGTGGTTGCCTTTTACAAGAAGGAAAACCAGTGGCATTTTGCTCACGTTGCTTAACTGATACAGAAACCAGGTGGGCGCAAATAGAAAAAGAATATTTGGCCATTTCTTTTTGTTTAGAGAAATTTCATCATTTTGTATACAGTAGAAAAATAACCATTAAATCAGATCATAAACCATTGGTTGCGATTCATAAAAAAGACATTTCGAAAGTAAGTTCTAGATTACAAAGATTAAAATTAAAAATGCTTAAATATAATTTTGACATTGAGTACTTACCTGGTAAATTTATGTACATTGCTGATCTTTTGTCTAGATCTTATCTTAAAACGCCCGTAAAAGATGACAAAGAAATGAAAGAAATTGTTTATTGTTTAGAGTTGGAATTACCTATATCTGTTGAAAGGTTAGAGGAACTCAGATCTGCCACCAAAAATGATTTTGTTTGTTCAACTGTTAAAGATTTTTGTCTTAGTGAATGGCCTCATAAAAAAGAAATAGTAGACATTTTTCAAAATTAAAGATGATCTTTGTGTTAATAATTTTTCATAAGTACAAACTAGTTGTTCCTAAGTCAATGCGACTCACAATGTTAAATAAATTACATGTTGGACATTTTGGCATTGAAAAATCAAAGGCTAGAGCTCGTAAAATTTTCTATTGGCCTGGAATGACTCAGGATGTACAAAATTTTGTTGCTAAATGTAAAACTTGTTTGAAATTTAGTCGTAATATTCCGAAATAGCCATTACTTCAACATGACAGATCTGACATTCCTTTTGAAAAAGTAGCTGCAGATATTTTAACTTACGGTGAAAAAGATTATTTAACTTTAGTTGATTATTTTAGTAATTGGATTGAGTTAATTCCGTTAGAGTCTAAGACTGCTAGGGAAATTATTGCAAAACTTAAAGTAATTTTTTCCACTCATGGCATACCTAGAAATTTTATGTCTGACAATCAACCTTTTAATAGTCAAGAGTTCAAAGATTTTGCTAAAAATTGGGATTTTGAGCTAAGTAGATCAAGTCCTAGATATCCTAAATCAAATGGAATGAGTGAGAAAGCTGTTGGTATTTGCAAGAATATCCTTAAAAATGCAATGACTCTAATACTGACATTTATAAAGCAATATTAGAGTATCGAACATCGCCACTAACTGATTTAAATTTCTCTCCATCAGAGCTGCTAAATAAGAGACTTTTGAGAACAACTTTGCCTATCTCTAAAAATCTATTAACTCAAAATCCTAATATTAATTTTAATAAAATTAAAGAAAAAAGAGCTAAAGCAAAACATTTTTATGATCGAACGGCTCAAAAAAGATCTTCTTTTTCAGAGGGGCAAAACATAATGATAAAAAAAGATAACTATTGGGTACCAGGGAAAATCGTATCAAAACACGATGCTCCTAGGTCTTATTTAGTTAGAGAGAATTTAGACAGAGTCTTGATGCGAAACTCTTCATTTTTAAGGCCTAACCCTAATAATGTAGAACTTAGACATATTATTAAGTTATCACCAGTGAAAAATACGAGTGAAAATCAAAATTTAAGTGCTCAAAGTGCACCAAAAATGGACTTAAAACGTAGATCCGTAAATAACCGCGAAAGTGAAAATATTGTGCGAAATAATAACTTACCAAATAATGACTCTTATATAACACGATCGGGATGCGTTGTTACCAAACCTTTAAGATTTCAGGACTAGTAATTTAATTTAATTTTAAGTTTTTTTATATATTAATAAAAAGGAAGGTGTAACATAAAGCATATAGTGTATGTAGTCCTTTAAATATAATCAAAGCGCATACGGCTTCCAAGGTACACGAAGAAGCCGCGTGGTAGCGTTAGTGTGTAGTCTAGGGTAGGAATGAAATAGGTAGAGGGACACTGAACAGGTAGCCATAACAATGTACACGGCTTGTCTTATTTTTATAAATAAACATAAATAAAACTAATACTAAAATGTGTTTTAATAATTAACAATATAACTAAATATTACAGGGGGGGTAACTATCTTTTAAGCCCTTTATTTATTGACCAAAAGACCATATATTTATATTTTCGCGCTTAAAATTTGATATCTATATCCTTTGTGTAAATATTGTGAAATTTGCAGGACATAATATATAACTTTTATATCTCTTTCAAATGTTACTTGCCATTCTTGCCTAAAATTACACAGAATTAAAAATTTTTACTTTTTTTTTAACGAGACAATAAGACACTACATGATTTTGTGAGGGAAATCGCCGAATCATGTAAACTGAGAAGTGAGTTGAAGTTTTTAAATGAAATACTTGTTTTTTGACAGTTGGTACAGGATCAGATTTATATACCACTTGTGTTTTCGATAAAAAAATCGATAAAAAAATAATCAAAATATTCTTTTGCCTTTGACAAAAGTGTTTTCAATCAATTCAGCGAGATCCTCTTAGTTTGTGGCCTTTTAATTTTCGTTTGTTATGACTCGACAAATTGTACTTCTTTCGTATACCAACGAAACGCGCGTTGTTTAACTTGAAAACTGACCTACTTACATACTTTATCCACTTGCCGTCCCAGAGGGGCCGGGGGGTTATGCCCTCACTTTTTTCAGATAAAACAGGCACATTCTGTTCTACTACACAACTGGGCAAAAAAATGTTCTTGTTTTACCCATGTACGTTTAAAACATCTAATCCATCCCCGTCTTTTTAAAAGTCTGGGACTGCCCCAGCTTTATCTTCAAAATAGCAGCAGAAAAAGTGTTTTAGTAAGGCCAGTATTTTCAGAAACAACATGGAAGTTGTTTCTGTTTTTCTTGGCTTTTTAAATTTTCATGTGTGATCAATATTAACGCACATAGGAATTGAGTATATATAACAGATCGCCATGTAAATCACTATTAGGGTAACAATGCACGAGCCGCAAACCGTGGAGGTAGGCGGTACCGCGTAAACGCGCGCTTTGCTCTGCAGGAACCTCGCAGGCTGTAGGTAATACAGTAATGGATATCCACACGATTCCCGCTGCACCTCTTTTCTGTTCTCAAGTTTTGTATCAAAGGTCACATAGAAAGTCTCTCCCTCCAGGCAGTTCCCTACATTAGCAAACAAACAAGTTTTTTCGTTCCTTATAGTAAGTATACACGAAACTGGTCCGCGAACAAGGCCGTATGTGCGTCGCTCGCGCGCCGAGTGGCGCTGCATACACACTGTTTTCAAGTTGCGCGCGCGCCGCTTGCAAGCCATTTGCCGCAAACCAGCTTTCTTCGGCTCCTCTTTGTATGTTCGCAGATCCTATGGGGCGGCATCGGCAGTTTGCTGTCGAGATTTCATTTCAATGCGTGATTCTCTATGGATCGTAGAAAGTTCGTTGAAAGGAATTTGGCGAGCGGTGTACAAACGAAGCGCGAGCGGCGAACAAATGGCGCGCGAGCGGCGCACAGACCGGGCACGAGCCGCGCTTCAGCGCAGCGCATTCCCGGAGCAGTTTGGTGTACACACACTTTTAGAAAGTACAGTTCCCGAAATAGGATGCCTAGTGCCTGTTCCGTTCTTCTCATAATGCTAAGTCTCCACTTAAGCAACACTGAGCTACAATTTGCGCGCCCTGTTTTTGTTCAACAGGACTTTTTAGGAAAAGTGGAAAAAATCAGCCACACTACCTTGACATTATTTTGTATGATTTTTTTTTACCTACCCCTTAAAAGTTAAAACAGTACATATTTTAATGTGGTTAAACTTTCTTACTTCTTATCCAATTATTGCAAGTGATATGTCCTTCTTAACGACAAAGACGTAGGTTTCTTGTAAATAAATAAGGTCATGGGCATACATAAACGTTTGGCAAGTGGTTTAAAAATATTAAAATTTTAAAAGCATGCGTTATATTGGATTTTATTAAAACTACAAACGTCGTTGATCTTACAAACTGACGTATCTCAAAAAAATGCAGTTTTGAGTAGACCATAATACTACCTTATTTGTGTCGTTCTCTCATCTCACAAAGTGTTCTCCTAAAAATCCTTTAAATAGCACAAAAATCATTAGATCCAAAAACATTTTTAGTGATATAAATCCAATATAAAATTTCCCTAAAACTTGAAGTTGCTCTCTTGTAAAATTACAATAAATAAGTTACGTTAGTTTGTAAGATCAACAACGAAATTTAAGATACAGCATATGCAGAACAGGGCCCAAACTAGAAACTGAATAGTCTTTGATAAATCCAGAATAGAAGTGAAACCGTTTATTTGACCTGCGTTAAACAAAGGGTTAAATCAGCATCGAATCCGTCAAGGTAGAATTTTATTAATTCTTAGCCAATTTTCTCAGTTGATATCTTTTTGTGTATGGCAAAGACGTGGTTTTTTGGTCAATGTTTAAAATCGAGTACAGTGGCGCACAGAAAATTTGGAGGGTTTCTAAAAATGGGTAATTTCGAAATCATGTGCCATCTTGGATTTTGTAAAAATGTCAATTTTGATAAAATAGTCTCAAGCCCTAGCTTTCGATAGATAACAAAATCACAACAATCGAACAAAGGGTAAATAATGTTTTTGGCCCACCTTATAGTAAATAGAACTTCAAATTTTGGCTTGTGTTAGTGTAAAATCTTTGTAATTGAACGATTTACTGAACGTACCAAAGTTTCTTACGCCCGTCCCATATGGGGGCGAGCTGGTGATAAGAATTTCCAGGTAATTTCTTGAGCAAGGCAATCGTTTCTTATAGCTTCTGTTTTTACGTTTTCTAAGGCGTTATTTGATCCCGCAGGAGCTAAAGTGAGATTAGTACCATTTTAGGGACCTTTTGCACGCCCTCCTTTAGCTAACCTTATCCTTTATAAATGCGACATTAAATGACAATTTTTTATCATTTATCCTTTATTTATAAGTCAAAAGCTTATTTTGTGTTCTGGCAAAATTAATTAAAAATTTACCTCTATAAACTTAGCATTACCACTCAAGAATTGGATATTCGCAATATATGCATCAATTGTCGTAAATTTTTTGAGAAAGAAAAAAATTTGTCGCGTCACCCGTTATATTGGATTTAATGTGCTTTTAGAGCTATTTTCTTTATGCAAATTAAATTTTATGCAAAATTGAGGCATTGTACATTTAAAAATATTGTTTTAATAGGGATGATAAATGATTTTATATTTGAAATATCTGTTAAATAAATTAAATTTAAATACTTCAAGTGAAAAAAAAAGCTACACATAATGTCGTAGTACCTATACAGGGTGTCCCATAACTTAGGGGTCATGGGCCAACAGGTGATAGAGAAGGTCATGTCTGATAAAAAAGTCCCTATAATGCATGGGTCAATACTCTTTCTTTGTAGAGATACAGAGCATCAAAGTTGGCAATTTTTTTAACTTTTTTGATAATAACTTTTTCAAAAAACGCAGTAAAAACATGAAATTGAGTAAAGTCGTGTATCAGAACAAGAGCAATAAATTGAAATAAAACTTATTTTGAAAAAAAATTAGTCGGTCAATTTTTTTTTAGAAAAAACTATTTTTTTGGTATAAACTTTTATAAATGCCATATTAAACGCAATGTTTTTTTTATATTTTTTGTTAATAAAAACAAGCCTTTAGCGACACATAATAATAAGTAAAATATTATTGATATTTTTTAAAAGAATAAGTAAGCAAAAATTAATTTTAAAAAAATGATTATTTTTTATACATTTTTGGAGGTAATTTTGACAGCCTGTATCTTGGTGGGTGTGCTTTCGGGCTGTTCGGCCGTTGGAAATTCGTTCTTGACGTTTCGCCATCTCGAGTGGATGGCATCTTCAGGAGATGTTGACTGTTTGTCGGCTTCTCGAAGACTGTCTTCGAGAACGAATTTCCAACGAGGACGGCCGAACAGCCCGAAAGCACACCCACCATTGGACGATGGCGAAAGCCTTTCACAATTTGTAGCCTGTATCTTCTTAACGTGTAGTTTTATTAAAAAAAGTAGTTACACATTTTTGAATCACAATTAGCTGAGTATTCAGCTGTCCACCCTTTTTGCCCCACTCCTCTAACATTAAAAATCCTATATCTTAAAAACAGATGTGTGTTGACCCCATGTTATATAAACTTTTTTTTCGGAAATAACCTCCTCTAGCACCTGCTGCACTATGGCCCCCAAGTTATGGGACACCCATAATGTGTCCAATTGTTTTAAAAGTATGTAAAGAAATTATTTTACGATAATAATTAAAAACGGAAATATAGGTAGACGAAAAATTTATTGATTTATTTAAAAAAGGAAAAGCACAAATATTGTTCTTAACAAATAGACAAAAAACAAAGAGGAAAAAATGCACATAATGTATAGTTTAATTATTACAACCGCTTTTTAAAGCATTTTAAGAGATTATTAATTAGATAATTAAAAAACGGGAATATAGAACATAAAAAAAGTATTTATTATTCTATTTTAACAAAAAAAACAGAAAAGTACAGATACATACAATAAATTAAAAATATTAATATAAATAATAATATTTAATTTAGAAAAATATTCCTTTTCAATTCACAATCTTTTGTAATTTTCTTCATAGATATTATTAAACAAGAAGCCCATTTGCTGAGAAAATCGTGGCCATTTTTTTACCCTGTAAACAAACGTTCTTCTCTGTCCTGAATCGAATTTTTACACACTGTTAACAAACCAAACGTGAAAATGTTTAGTTATGTCTTTTCTTAGTAGCACTGCACTGAAACAATCTAAAAAACACAAACTACTCAGCGAAATATCAACAAAACTCTCTTGAAAATACGAATAACATCATATACAACGAACGTAAACATAGGATTTAGCACAAGTGGTGACGTCACGCCGCTCTCCTCACCCCGCACAATTTGTTAACACAGGTTAAATGGAACTAAGCAGTCCTTTATGTCTATAGTCCTTGGAGTTGTATCTCAACATACCTATATTCGTGCTCTATAGCAAAATGGCTTGGGGTCAAAGGGAGGACCGGGGGGTACGGTTGGCGTTAAATGAACATAATATTTCTTGAGAAATTCACTTTTTTCTGTAATTTTTAAAACAACGTAAAATCCTGGCGTTAGCTTGATCGTTGAAAACAGCGAGCAATGAATATTTATACTAACACCACAAAGAGTTATATATGAAAAATTAACAATTGCGCGAAAAGCTTAAACATCATCACCTATATCTTCGCAAGTCTTGTCAAAAGAACTTAAAGATCACTGAAAACGGGAAAACGGATGGCGAGACAATTTTTTTCTTTCACGATAAATTTACGACAATGAATGCATTTATTAGTTTTTAAAAATTTTAATTTTTCTGGGGTGGTGGTTAAGACTCAACTTAGCATTACACCCCCTTTTCAGGAAACGGGTGGCGCGAGAAAATTTTTGTTTTCACGACAAATTTACGACAATTATTCCATAGATTAGTTTTTGAAAATTTTAATTTTTTCTGGGGTGGTAATGCTAAGTTGAGACTCAACTTAGCATTACGCTCCCTTTTATGGAAAACGGGCGGCGTGAGAAAATTTTCACGACAAATTTACGACAATTAATTCATAGATTAGTTTTTGAACATTTTTATTTTTTCTGGGATGTAGTGTTGAGACTCAACTTAACATTACACTCCCTTTTCAGGAAAACGAATGGTGTGAATTTTTTTTTTCACGACATATTTACGATAAATTTACGACAATTATTTCATATATTGGTTTTTGAAAATCTTAATTTTTTCTAGGGTGGTAGTACTAAGTTAAGACTCAACTTAGCATTACCACCCCTTTCTAGGCAAACGGGTGACGCATCAAATGTTTTTCTTTTACGACAAACTTATGACAATTAATGCATATAAATATTTCTTGAGAAGTTCACTTTTTTTCATAATTTCTAAAACAACGCAAAATCCTGGCGATCAATTAATATTTATATTAACACCACAAAAGGTTATATTGGAAAGTAAAAGCGGGACGTAATATAATGATTGTTTCACCAAAAATTTACAATCGCGCGAAAAGTATAAACATGATCACCTACATCTTTGCAAGTTTTGTGAAAGAGCTTAAAGATCACTGGGATATGGCTGACATATCTCAAAATTGCTCACTGCCCGTTTCCGGGAAAACGGATAACGCGACAATTTTTTTCTTACACGACAAATTTACGACAATTAATGCTGTCGGAAACTGACGTTCTGCATTTTTCTTATTTATAATTTTTAGTTTTAATTAATCGTTTTCGGCTGCTTTCAAAGTACCGTAAAATATTCTTAGTTTTTAAAATTCAAATAAGCGCGCGAAATCATGACGCACAGGTCTGCCCCGGCACCTGCGCGCCCCATACCTGTGACGACGAAAAATGACACTTGGGTCAAATCTGCGATACTGGCATGCTGCCAACAATTTTCTTGTACTTAAAATTATAATTTAATTACTGTCTTTCGACATATTTTCACTAGTGTGTGCAAGCTGGAAAAAGGGCTACAAGAACATCGAAGGGTTGGCCAACCAAGAACAGCTCCAACGAGATTAAGGGGTAAGTGCCAGCAATCTTGTGCGTCCGACTTAGTTTTTTCTAAACTATTATTATAATATCATTCCAGCAAACCAATAGGTAAATCCTATTGGAAATAATTTACGGTCCTTTGAATTACGCCTAGAGCGAACAAATGCATTTATTAGTTTTCCCCTTTTCAGGAAAATGGGTGGCGCGAGAAAATTTTTGTTTTTGCGACAAATTTACGACAATTATTTCATATATTGGTTTTTGAAAATTTTAATTTTTTCTAGGGTGGTAGTGCTAAGTTGAGGGGCGACAAATTTTTTTTTTTTGACAAATTTACGACAATTAATGCATATATTGCGAACATCCAATTCTTAAGTGGTAATGCTAAGTTTATAGAGGTTAAAATTTTCCGAAAACAACTAGGGAAAAACTGCCAGGAAAATATAGGATTAGGTGTAGGTGTTTACTGTGTACTTCTTATTTTTTTACGCACTTCAGAGAACATTGATTACTTTTGGTTAGTTGGTGAACACTGTTGCCAAACAACACATACCTACCAGTTTCTATAAAAAATAATTTTCAATAACCATAAAATTAAATCAGCGGATAACCCCGCATTAGTAGCTCTTGAAATAATTGTCTACTATTAAAAATATGTTAAATTTACAATACATATGTAATGTTATATGCGCGGCAACACTGTCTCTAAATAAAGGAACTACAATAATAACACCGGACGTCCCAGGGACGTACTTTATATAGTTTCCTTTAGGTCCCAAACGTCCCCGTACCTAAAAAGTACATTTTTAATACGTTCAAAATGAAACGTATAAAAAACGTCTACCTTGGACGTTTTTAAAACATACTTTTTACGTCTCTTTAGGTCCCCAAATTCCTCTACCTACCTAAGAACTACATTTGTAAAACGTCCCAAAAAGGACGTTTTAAAGATATGCAAGTCTGAACGTTTTTAAAATGTAATTTTTAGGTCTCTAACTTTTCCGTACTTGACATTCGGGGCCTAATTTTTGCGTACCTGAAAAGTACGTTTTTAAAACATTCCAAAAAGGACGTTTTAAAAACGTGCTGGTCAGGACATTTTTAAAATATTCTTTTTAGGTCTCTAAGTTTTCCGTACTTAAAAAGTACGTTTTTAAAACGTCTCAAAAAAGATGTTTTAAAAACGAGCTAGGCAGGACGTTTTTAAAATGTACTTTTTAGATCTCTTAGGACCCTAACTTTGGCGTACCTAAAAAGTACGTTTTTAAAACGTCCCAAAAAATACGTTTTTAAAACATCCCAAAAAGCATGTTTTTAAAGCGGCCCGAAAAGTACGTTTTTAAAACGTCCCGAAATGTTCTTTTAATGTAGGTATCCTACATTTCTCTTACCATCATCATTATCATTATCTACATGGGCTGATCAGAAAAACATAAATTTAAAACTTTTCTACAATAGTCAGATTAGAGTGGATTCAAGTTTTAAGAGGGCCCAATATAAAAGGCCCCAATACGTAAGAGCCCATACCAAGGGGCCCAACGCCTACACCATCTGTAGGGCCGCTAGGGAGTTTTTAAAACGTCCCGGAAACGTTTTTAAAACGTTTCTGAAACGTTTTTAAAACGTCCATGAACCATTTTTAGAACGTCCCTGCAACGTTTTTAAAACGTCCGTGAAACGTTTTTAAAATGTCCCATAAACGTTTTTAAAACGTCCCTGAAACGTTTTTAAAACGTCCCTGAAACGTTTTTAAAACGTCCCTGAATCGTTTTTAAAACGTCCTCTGAAATTTTTTTAAACGTTCCCTGAAACGTTTTAGGGGACTCCAAAACATACCTAGGTTTTGGCTAGGTTTTTAAAAAATCCATCTGTGTGTGGCAATTCTAAAAATTTTGACTGAATTAATAAATCTATTTTAGATACTAACCAATCATTATGGGTTCCGGCGGACATCTTAACCAGGACAACGAAGAGTACGTGTGCAAATTGCCGGAATCCGAAAGAAAGAAGGCACTAGAAGAACTAAGGGAGGATGACAACATTAGGGAACAAAGTCTGGCGCAAATGAGAGAGTGGATCAACAAACATCCCAATATCAAAAAGTGCAGAATTGGTCAGTATCTAGCTAACACAAACTGACAAAAATTATATTTAAGTGAGAAATGTTGGATCCTTGTGACACGTTGAGGAACAGTACCTAAAACGAGTTTTTTCGTGACCACGTTTCGTTTCGTTTTTGGAAAATTTAGATTCCTTCTTATACCCAAGATAACTCTGATCAAGATATTTAAATTCATATAACCTAAGCCATCTGTACTTAAGTTCTAAACACTGATATAAAGTTATAATTAAGGGCCCGTTCTTAAATTACGAAACGCAAAAACCGCTACCCCTCAAATCAATGAAATTAACATTAGTGCGTTACTTAATTTAAGAACAAGCCCAAACATGGTTAGGTTTGATTTGATAAAATGGTCTTTATGGAGCCTGAATCATAGACATAGAAGGGACTACACTGTGGGCATTCCAAACGACATTAAATTTTTACACACAAAAAGAGAAACTTTTTAGCCAAGAATGTGGCCAGTTACCACACGGCATGTAATGCTGTATTGTTCCAAATTTTCTTCTACCAATAGGTTTAACAGGAAATGAATCGAGGATTCGCGCGCCACATTTAAATTAATTAAAAAAATGTAGGCAATTGTACCAGCAGCTAGACAGTTGTTAGGTTCGGTTCGGTTCGGTGATACATGGTTTCAGCAAGATGGCTGCCCTGCGCATAACATTGGCTCTGTTAGGAAATATCTTGATAATGTGTTTCCTAATCGATTGATACGCACACGGGGAACTATCCTATGGCCAGCGAGATCGCCGATCTTAGAGGTATGAGAGCCAATAATTTGAAAGAACTTCGAAATAAAGTTACAGACCTATTTCAAACTATTATTTCTAACATGCTCCTAAACGCAAGAGTTGGTTTTTATAATAGGGTCAGATATTGCCTATAGCCGAAGAAGGCGGACTTTTCGAGCATTTACTTAAATATTTTTGATTAGGAGGGACTGCTTTTATCTGCTCCTCTCTATAATTTTTACATTTTATATTGTCGGAAATAAATCTGAGTCGTTCTACAAAATATACCAGATTTATTAGCGATAAAAATGAATAGAAAAGCACATTTGGCGTGTTTATTAACGCATTTTATTGGAGACAGCAAAACGCACCTCATCAGCGCACGGTCGAAGGCAGACTAATTTATTTTACGCGACAAAATACTGCAAGGAATAGAAAGAGACCTACAAAGAGTCCTGGTTGCTTTCGATCGTTATGTCGAAAAATACCTAGCAAATAGCACCGTTTGTTCCTAGTTGGGTGGACCTGTATGTACGACGGCTGTCTTTTATATTTTGCATATAGGAACATAGAGGGTAACACTGGTCGTATGTCGTTACTAAATCTTTACCTAACCCAAATTCAAAAACGTCAGTGCGAATCATATAGGTTTATAGCTACAGTAAATTTTCTAAGTCAGTCAAATAATGGATTGAAACCGAGAACATTTTCAGGCTATAATTTTTACAACTTTCGAAGAAAATTATCTCAACAAGAATGCCTTGCCGAATTGATTTCGGTTTTGGGTAATGAAGCACCACATCAGTAGAGAGTTTCTCGTTGGTATGGAGAATTCTAGCGTGGAATTAACCTTAGCGACGATTTAAGGCCAGGTGCACCAAAAAAGGGTGTCACCAAGGAAAACATCGATGCTGTGGGCATGGTCATCACGGAAGATTGGCTTGTGACATATCGCGAGATTGAGGCTTCATTGTGGATTTCAAAGACCTAAATTCAAAAAATTTTGCATGAAGAATTAGGGGCAAAAAAATTAGTTTCTCGCTGGATATCACATCTGTTAACCGAACTTCAGAAAGAGGCTACAGTCAATTGGTGTGAAAACTCTAGACCGCTTTGAGGCAGGAAACTCGAAAAACTTGTACAGCATTGTCAGTGGTGATGAATCGTGAATTCACTCATATGAACCCGAAAATAAACGCTAGTTATCTCTTTGAGTGTTCCAGGGTGAATAAAATCCACAAAGATGGTCGCGACATTTGTCTTAAAAGCAGGTCATGTGCAACAATTTCTCTGGAACATCAAAGGACTCTTACTGCCGATTGGTACATCACCCTCTGTTTGCCGAAATTCATCGCTGAGCTTCGAAAAACGACGAATCATCCTCCACCAAGACAATGCAAGTTCGCACAATGCACAAAAACCATTAAATTTTTAACCCAACAAAACGTCGAATGGTTGGATCATCCTCCATACAGTCCCGACGTAAGTCCCAACGATTTCTTTACTTTTCCGAAAATCAAGAATGGACTACGTAGTCAAAGATTTCAGTTAGCAGAGGAAGCAGTTGACGACCTCTAGAATGCAATTTTTATAGTACCAACAAACAAGTGGAATTACAGCTTTGACAGCTGGTTTGAGCGCATGAAAAAACACTTCGGGAAACAATGAAGTCTTTAAAAGTTATCTACTGTTTTATTCCAGCTGTATATGCAAAACTTAAAATACAACCCTCGTATGTATGTATGTACAAGAAAAATATCGGTTTAAAGTTTGTTGTTCATGTTTATAGTTACAAATATTTATTATATATTTATATTATATCTCTTGCAAAAAAAAAATAGGTTTAAATACAGAAAGTCTTATCAGCTGCGACGCCAGTTTGTTAGGGGGAGCCAGGAAGGACCAAAAACACTTTTTACATTACTGCTTTGGATTTGCAGAGACGCGACTAGCCGAGTCATTTTTGGGGTACTTGAGGCCCAAAATTAAAAATGTTAACCACTTATGGGACAAAAGAAATGCACCTCAAAAAAAATTCAATGTCATCGCAGGCTAAAAAATTATAAAATTTGCATTTTTCGAAAAAAATGGCGCTACTGAATAAATTTATTGCAATTAAACAAATTACTGAAATAAAAATACTCTGCCAATATATGGGACCTTAAGCTCACACTAGGTACTATAGTTATAGTGTACGTGTGAGCTAATATAACTAAAAACTGAAATATATTTTATTCAACTCCAGACTAAATTACCTTTTGTTTGATACCACACAAGCCATGTTTTGACTTAATCTCAATTTTTTTAAATCTACCCCCACCCTTAAAAACAAAAACTAAAATGTATTTTGTTAAACTCCGGACTCAATTACCTTTCGTTTGATATCACACTCGCCATATTTTCACTTAAATTCTAATTTTGAAATATACCCCCACCCTTTTTTTAAAATAAATTAAAATGTATTTTGTTTAATTCCAGACTCAATTACCTTTCGTTTGATATATCACACGCCATATTTTCACATAAACTCTAATTTTTGAAATCTACCCCCACCCTCTTATTTGGTTTGTGTTCGGTGGATTTTGCTCATTTTTAAATGGGACCATCTCGACCCAAGACCCAGCCTAGGTACCAAATTTCATTAAAATCGGCCAGGCGGTTTTTGAGTTATGCGCGTTGGTCGTTACAGACAGACATAAAGACAGACAGACAGACGGCGCAACAAAAAAGTTTCAAATCATCTGAAACGAAAAGATATAAAAATACTCTGCCAATATATGGGCCCCTAAGCTCACACTAGGTACTATAGTTATAGTGTACGTGCCAGCTAATAAAACTAAAAACTGAAATATATCTTAATCAACTCCAGACTAAATTACCTTTTGTTTGATACCACACAAGCCATGTATTGACTTAAACTCAGATTTTTGAAATCTACCCCCACCTTTAAAAAAACAAAAACTAAAATGTATTTTGTTTAACTCCGGACTTAATTACCTTTCGTTTGATATCACACACGCCATATTTTTACGTAAATTCTAATTTTTTAAATCTACCCCCACCCTTTTTGAAGAAAAAAAACTAAAATGTATTTTTTTTAACTCCATACTCAATTACCTTTCGTTTGATATCACACACGCCATATTTTCACATAAACTCTAATTTTTGAAATCTTCCCCCACCCTTTTTTTGGCTTGTATTCGGTGGTTTTGTTCATTTTTAAATGGGACCATCTCGACCCAAGACCCAGCGTAGGTACCAAATTTCATTAAAATCGGCCAAGCGGTTTTTGAGTTATGCGCGTTGGTCGTTACAGACAGACATACAGACAGACAGACAGACAGACAGACAGACAGACAGACAGACAGACAGACAGACAGACAGACAGACAGACAGACAGACAGACAGACAGACAGACAGACAGACAGACAGACAGACAGACGGCGCGACAAAAAAGTTTCAAAATCATCTGAAACGCAAAGATATATAAAAATTTTTGAAATCGGAGCAACTTTTTTTTTCTCGAAAAAATTAGGATCACCATAGCTCACACTACTATAGTATAGTATATGTGTGAGCTAAAAATTTTGAAATCGGAGCAACTTTTTTTTTCTCGAAAAAATTAGGATATCGATAGCTCACACTACTATTATAGTATAGTATATGTGTGAGCTAAAAATGCCGTCGCAGGTCAAAATTTTAATCTTGTTTGTGCATTTATAAATTCTGTAGATTGGATAAGAGCATATACGTAGAAATATTATGTACCTATATCACAGCCTACCTAAAGGCCAACTGTCAAAATGTATCGATCAATCAATTTATTTAATTTTTTTTGTTGTAGGATCTATCCTAGTATACAATCAAAGTAGTAATTAAAAAATACTCTGCCAATATATGGTCCCCTAAGCCCACACTAGGCACTATAGTTATAAGGTACGTGTGAGCTAATATAACTTAAAACTGTAATATATGTTATTTAACTCCAGACTAAATTACCTCTCGTTTGATACCACACAAGCCATGTTTTGACTTACACTCAAATTTTTGAAATCTCCCCCCCCCCCTAAAAAAACAAAAATTAAAATGTATTTTGTTTAACTCCAGACTTAATTACCTTTCGTTTGATATCACACACGCCATATTTTCACGTAAACTCTAATTTTTGAAATCTACCCCCACCCCTTTTTTTAACTAAAATTTATTTTGTTTAACTCTACACTCAATTACCTTTCGTTTGATATCACACACGCCATATTTTCACATAAACTCTAATTTTTGAAATCTACCCCCACCCTTTTATTTGGCTTGTGTTCGGTGGATTTTGTTCATTTTTAAATGGGACCATTTCGCCTCAAGACCCAGTCTAGGTACCAAATTTCATTGAAATCGGGCAAGCGGTTTTTGAGTTATGCGCGTTGGTCGTTACAGACAGACATATAGACAGACATACAGACATACAGACATACAGACATACAGACATACAGACATACAGACATACAGACATACAGACATACAGACATACAGACATACAGACATACAGACATACAGACATACAGACATACAGACATACAGACATACAGACATATAGACATACAGACATACAGACATACAGACATACAGATATACAGACATACAGGCATACAGACATACAGACATACAGACATACAGACATACAGACATACAGACATACAGACATACAGACATACAGACATACAGACATACAGACATACAGACATACAGACATACAGACATACAGACATACAGACATACAGACATACAGACATACAGACATACAGACATACAGACATACAGACATACAGACATACAGACATACAGACATACAGACATACAGACATACAGACATACAGACATACAGACATACAGACATACAGACATACAGACATACAGACATACAGACATACAGACATACAGACATACAGACATACAGACATACAGACATACAGACATACAGACATACAGACATACAGACATACAGACATACAGACATACAGACATACAGACATACAGACATACAGACATACAGACATACAGACATACAGACATACAGACATACAGACATACAGACATACAGACATACAGACATACAGACATATAGACATACAGACATATAGACATACAGACAGACATACAGACATACAGACAGACAAACAGACAGACGGCGCGACAAAAAAGTTTCAAAATCATCTGAAACGCAAAGATATATAAAAAATTTTGAAATCGGAGCTACTTTTTTTTTCTCGGAAAAATTAGGATCACCATAGCTCACACTACTATAGTATAGTATATGTGTGAGCTAATAAATTATCACATAAAAACAATCAAATTTACCCCTTTTATTTAGTTAAAATTAAACAATAAATATAAACCAAGAAAATGATAAAAAGAAACAAACAAAAATAGCGTCACACTAATGACTAAATTAACATTTTAAAATCAAAAATCAAAAAAAATATTTATCTTTGCAAAATATGCAAGTTCAGCCTTTTCCTAAAAACACTCAATGAGGGAGACTCCCTCACAATTATCGGCAACCCGTTATATTCTTCAAGACCTTTGTAAAACAGAAGTTTTTGTGTACTGTATGTCCGAGCCCTTGGAACATGAAACTGATTGTTTACACTAGCTCTGGCAGTATAATTGTGAATTTGCGATCTAAAGGTTACAAATTCCTCAAAATATTTCGGCTGCAAATTATTAAGTATTTTAAAAATAAAAATCATTGACATTCTATACAGTCTTTCTGAAACCGATAGCCATTGAAGAGCCTCCAACAAAAATAAAATATGTGTAAATCTGTTGACTTTAAGGATTGTTCTCATTCCTCTGTTTTAAAGTTTTTGCAGTGAATCCACCTTATTTTTGTCGAAAGAGTACATCACACTAGCACAGTAATCAAAATGTGACTGACCTATACAATGACACAAAGTTATTCTAGAGAACATACATAGCAAGGCATGCTGATATTCTTGTAAAGAAGTAAAGTTTCTTATTATTATTATTATTATATCTTATATCGAGGGTCCCTAGTACAAATGAGTTAAAAATATATAACTTTAAAGCCAAATTTAGGACATGATTGTATCAGTCATGTTTAGTTAAATCATTATTATTAGTGTGGTATACCTAAAACACTTTTTTTTCCGGGTGCTGGCACGCATGGGGGTGTCTAAACCGGAGCCGGGTCTATTTTTATGCAGCGGCCGGCTAAATTTTAAGGAGGGAGGTTGGGCCCCCTATGGCTTCTCCGTACTTGCTCTTAAGGTTTAATTATTATTATTATTATTAGTTCAATAAATTTGATATGCCCAAAGAATACGGTTTCACGCTTTTTAGTTTGCTTGTCGAAACATCTTTATTGAAATGTTGAGTTTTGAAATACGGTTAATAAGTTTAAAATTAAAACAAAAATAAACTTTCACTAATCTGATATTTGATTTGCAGTCAGAATATTAATAAAAAGTACAAAATCACGTATTATTTTTACATTGTAAAATTGTTTCATTAAATCTCTTTTTGTCTGCACCACTTTTACCTTCATGTTAGGTTTTTTTTGTTCACGTGCACAACATACTCTGCCAATTTATGGGCACGTAAGCTCACACCATTCTAACCCCACCATTATTGTTTTGGCTTATTTCTGGTGGATTTTAGTCATTAAATGAAACTAGAACCAAAATCCAACCTAGGAACCAAATTTCATTAGAATAGGCAAAGTACTTTTTGAGTTAGGGGCGTTGGTCGTTACAGACATCACAAGCAAATCAAATGTGCCGCTGGGAAAGATTACGTGTGGAAATTATTTTTGGAAAATAAGGCAATTTTTGGGAAAATAATTCATGTAAATTTTGTAGGAAACTAAATAACAAGCACGGATCACCAAACTGATCCGTGCAACAAGTTTTATGTCAGGAGAGATGACAGTCCGCATCTCATAACAACAGAGTTAAACTTATGAAAAACTTTGTTGGTGTTTATAGAGAAAAATAACATGGCATAACATATCATGAGACATAAAAAATGCTTAAAGTAGAGTTTATACAGCAACATGGCATGACATAAGACATAGCATGACATAACATAACAGAGTTGAGCTTATGACAAACCCTGTTGGTGTTTATACAGAAAAATGACATGACATAACATTACATGACATAAAATGAGACATAAAAAGATGCCCAACTTTTACCTTTTTATGTCATGTCTTGTGTGAAATCACATTACGCGCATGATCGCGACGTCATTTGTTTATGATTTTTTACCATAACCCTACTTTTATATTGTGTTTGGATAGTTTCGATGTGGTTTTTTTTGTTTAAAAAAGAAATAATTATGCAAAAAAGGTAAGCAAAACATCAGATATTTAAGTACATATAAGTAGGTAGCCTTTTTTTCATTCATTTTTGTTGCAGGTAATTGGGGCTCCCCTAATACATGTGATGATGGCCCTTTGGTTAGTTTAAGTGATGTATATACTTGTTTTAGATGGATGAAGAAGTACAGCTTCTCTACTTCTCATTGGCCTTGCAGCTAGTGCTATATGTATAACTAGAGTGTGAAAAAGAAGGCACTTGAAAATTCGCCCAATGAATTAGAAGTTCAAGCCATTTTTTTGGCATTCTTATCTTTGTACCACTTGTCTTTTTTATTATACAGGGCAGGAAAGCCCTGCACCTGTTTAATAAATTAACCATCATCCATATTTTCAAAACAACAACAGAAAACTAAATGACAGAAGACAGCTGAAAGTTCCAAAATCACATGAACAAATATCAAGCTGTGATTGAACCAAGCTTTATATTATGTCATGTTATGTTTTTGTATAAACAGCCATTTTTCCTTCTGAAATGTTATGTTGTGTCATGCTATGTCTTATGTCATGCCATGTTTCTGTATAAACTCTACTTAACTTTTATCTTTTTATGTTATGTCTTGTCTTGAATCACATTATGCGCATGACAGTGACGTCATAATTTACGACTTTTTACAGCTGATCACCCCTTGTCATAAACCAACTACCAACTTTTTTATTGTGCTTGGATTGTTTTGATGTTTCTTTTTTTGTTTAAAAAAACTAATAAGGCAAAAAAGGTAAGCAAAACTTTGGAAATTTGATATGTATTTAGCTATATATAGTAAGTAGGCTGTTCATTATTGTTGCAGTTCATAGGGGCTTAGCCCTAATACATGTGGTGTTATTTATTTCTTTTAGATGGATGATGAATCCTTTGCTTTTTTGTTAAAGGCAGCTGCACCTGTTCAATCAATTCAGCCGAAAGTTCCAAAATCGCGTACACAAAAGTGAAACTGTGATTGGACCAAGCTTTTATACTATGTTATGTTATATTTTTTGTATAAGGATCCATTTTCCTTCTGTAATGTTATTTTATGTCATGTTATATATTATGTTATGCTATGTTTCTGGATAAACCCAGCGCTAATATTATGCAAGTTAACAATTTTATCAAATTTTACAAAATTTGGTCGTTGTTCAGCCTCGCCCAAGCCAAAAAACAAAATATTACAACACGCAACAAAATTAGTTCATGTCTTGCCGCTCAATCTGTTATTTAGTCGCCCACATACACGAGCAAGTTTTCAAAAACTGTTGCTTAGTTTCGACTTTCCTTTAGATTTACTACTCAATCTCAGGTTATATCATTTCCTAATTAAAATGTATAAAAGGGTTACTGAGAGTAAATTTTGCTTTTTAACATGTTAAAATAATAAATAAAAATAAAATGCATAGATATGTGGAGACACAATGTTACCCAAATATCAACCGTTGCAGCATTCGATGATGCTCCTACATGTTGAAATACTTGATGATAAATTTCAATAGCCATATTGTTAATGTTCTGGCAAATATTGTCTTTTACTCTTCGAACATTAAACTAGTTAAATTTTCTAAGCTTTTACTAGATCACCAGAACTTACGCCCCTAGACTTTTATTTCTTTGGATATTTAAAGAGAATCCTGTACACCGATTCTTAATCAACTACGGAGCAATTAAGAAAAAATTGTCGAGAGGCTATTAAAATTATTTATATATGTCAGCAGGTATTTGTAGAAGGATGATCGACGACGTCTGGTCGCAACTGTGTTTAAAGCAAGGTTTTTCCACTAAAGCAACACAGTGTTCAGGCGCTGATCTACGGGGGGGAATCCCCCTCCATCCCCAAATCTCAAACTATATTTAGTTTTGACACACAGAATACACCGCCTGGTCACAATGCAAAAGTTGTATAAAATATTCAGTACTGGCAATATTCATTATGATATTTATATCATATAAATGCCGGTTTTAGCTTCTTGTTGCCGGCTTCGTTTATACTAAAAGAACCTTAAACAACCTTTGTGTTTCTTTAGTCTGTTTTTAAAAATGTTTCTCAAAGTTCCTGAATGTTCCTCTATGTTTCGGAAACAAATGTACCGTCTCTTCCTTCCTGTCGTTTAACTCCAATTCGAAAGGTAAACAACAAAGAAAAAACGGCAACACGACAAAACAAAGAGGTGTTACAGTTGCGTTTGAAACTAACAAGTAACAATGGAAACGAAAGGTTTATTATTGTTGCTGAACATTTCATGTTGATAGTAACAGAAAGTTGCTCAATGTTACTAAAATAACGGGCAACAAAAGGAAACAGTGTGAGGGGTTAAATACGTCGTGGGCAAAGACAAAATTTTGCGCCCCACTCTACGATTTCGGGCACATTTTGGCGCCTCTGAGGCGCCACTGTGCCTGGCGTCGTGGGCAGGTGCCCACTCTGCCCACGCCTAGATCCGCCATTGGTAGTAACTGGCCCTTTTACGCTTTGGTATAAAACGAAGAAAATTGGGTTAAAATGATGAGTGTCTGTGGAGAGGAATACCTTACCACCATGTTGCCAAGGTTACGTGTTGGTATTAACTTATAGGATGTAAATAATAAATATAACATAGGCGAGAATTTTTAAATTGTAGCTCCCCTATCCTTCTTTTGGGAGGATCTTCTTTTGGGAAGGCGAAATCGCTGTTAATCTAACCCTGCTCGATTGATCAGAAATGGTTTCTAATCTGGGTGAGTCTGAATAACTTTACGAAAAAATGAACAAGGTTGGTTTGTTTTCACCGATTTCGGCCTCCCAAAAATCCAAAAGTAAAAAAAATATTATTCTTGTCTTAGTATATGATATTATACTAGTTTCTGGAATATGCATCAACTCACGTAAAATTAGATATGTACTGAAGATTCGACAACACTTTTTGATTACTTACAACATGTCCAAAGATATGAAGTTATTTTACGCCGAAAACTAGAGAGGCAAATTTTTTAAGGCTTGACAATTGACGCCATTTATTGAAATCCTTTGCAACCTTGCTGATGAGAACAATATTCTTAATTATAAACGTCTAATCTCAGCGACGCCAGCAACAATGCTGTTTGTATTCTATTCTCTCTGCCTATTTTAACTCAATGCTTTGACTTATTACCCCCAAAAAAAAATCGATTTTCTAAACTAGTTTTCTGGATGTTTAATAGATGGTCCATTTTTGTTGCGCTTCCTCCGAACGAAAAAATTCAGCGTGCCCCAAGCCTGCGAAATGTTGGAACGATACCTTATCATCCGTCAACTTTATCCACACTGGTTTAGAAATTTGGATCCCGAAGATAAAGACATGGCAGAAATCATTGACAGTGGTTATTTAGTGCCACTTCTAGATAGGGACAACGGAAAATTGGTAATATATCATTATTAGCATACAGGGTGGTTGCACCATTGCTAATTTTGCTATTATTAGAGATACAAGGTCGGTCAAATTATCGAACTTATAGTATTTTTTTCCGATTGAGCGGTAATTTCAAAAATAACTTTAAAAAAATAATTGTTTTTTAAAATTATCTTTTACAAAATCGATACTACTACTCTCCTGGACCTAAAACTAACATTATTGGCAGAATTTTTTGATAATTAAGTTAGTAAAATATTTAAGCTACTACGTTGCTAAAAACCGACTTCGTATCTCCCGTAATAGCGAAGTTAGCATTAGCGCCAACTTAATAGGAGCCCTAAAAATAATAGTCTCTAAAATGCCTTGGAATGCGCTATTAGTCTAACTTGGCAATACCGCTTCTCTCCAAAATTCCAGTGCGACTAGCTACGAGGCGTTAATGAGAAACTATTACGCCGCTGTGTTGCCAGTTCTATGTGTTAGTATTGAATTATCGAATGTTATTATATCTAAACAGATTTATAATGCTACCAGGCACAGTGATCTGGGGCTAGGTCATAAGTGGTCAAATCCGACATCCTGATAGCCCTTAAATGACCCCAGAGATTCGATGCATTAAAAGTTCATTCCTAAGTCTGTTCTTTTTTAAGTTATAAAGGGTTCATTTAGTATAATTTTGGTGCATAATCACCATATGACATATGACAAATTATAAGTAAGGCAAAAATTGTTCGTGGAAGAAACTAAAGACATTTAGGTGTAGGGTAAGTATTGAGCTTTTAAGCAGTATTGAAAAAAATGGTAAGAGCGTTTTGGTTTTTACGTAAATTTTTTTTAATGAAACTATTTTAAAAATAGTTCCTGCTAGTTTCATAGACTAGATCTTTTAAAGTCGACTTTGGTCCGGCTTGCTGTTATATAAGTAAGATGTAATAAGGCTTACTGAGTAAACTAAACTATACATTTACCCGCCCTGATCCGCCCATGAGGCCAACAGAGATAAACGAATGTTGTCCGGTGCGTTATTATGGCCACCAAGCATTTCTTACGGCATTTACTGGTGACTTCGTCATAATGAAGGACACGGACAAAATTCATTCGCCAGACACAAATTTTGTCCGTTACGTCATATTAGTGCTCAGCAAATCTCGCTAGATACACTTGATGACAATAAATAACATAAATAAAAATCTGAGGGCACGGCAGTGCCTCGCCAAGTTCGCGCGCCGTAACCATCTTTTCTGGAAACATTTCAGCCGATATTTGACCTACCTAAAACTCTACTTCGAAATGAGCTACGAATCTCAAACTTTGCACAGTCGTAGATTTCCATGGAGTTAACAACCCCTCCAAGTTTCATGGAATTCCATAAAGTAGTAAAGTAGTTAAGAAATTTCAAAAAACGTCGAAATTGCCACTCACTCATGTATAGATCATCAATATGCTACTGTACTTCCAGACATGCTACAAAGCTGAAATTTGGCAGACTGATAGAAATTATGACCAAACCCCTGAAAAAAAAAACCCCAAAATGTTAACTTACTCCCCTCCCCTATACATTTAAAGTTATGTAAAATTAGCATCGCCCACTTCCAGAAATGCTAGAGAGTTGAGCTTTGGCAGACTGGTAGAAACTATGATAAAACTATAGGAAAAAATCAAAAAACCCCAAAATTTTATTTTACTCCCCTCCCCTATACATTTAAAGCTATGTAAAAGTAGCATTGCCCACTTCCAGAAATGCTAGAGAGTTGAGCTTTGGCAGACTGATAGGAACTATGATAAAACTATAGGAAAAAATTAAAACATCCCAAAATTCTAATTTACTTCCCTCCCCTATAAATGTAAAGTTAAGTAAAAGTAACATTGTCTACTTCCAGACATACTAGAGAGCTGAGCTTTGGAAGACCGATAGTAACTATGATAAAGTTATAGAAAAAAATTAAAACACCCCAAAATTCTAATTTACTTCCTTCCGCTATTAATGTAAAGTTATGTAAAAGTAACACTGCCCACTTCCAGAAACGCTAGAGAGCTGAACTTTTTAAGACTGAAAGACAATATGATAAAACTATATGAAAAAATTTAAAAACACCAACATTTTAATTTACTTCCCTCTCCTATAAATGTAAATTTATATAAAACTAACATTGCCCACTTCCAGAAATGCTAGAGAGCTGAGCATTGGAATGCTGATAGAAATTATGATAAAACCATGGGAAAAAATTTTAAAAGTCCAATATTTTCATTTACTCTCCTCCCCTATAAATGTAAAGTTATGTAAAAGTAACATTACCACTTCCAGAAACGCTAGAGAGCTGAGCATTGGAAGACTGATAGGAACTATGATAAAACTATAGGACAAAATTTAAAAACACGACAATTTTAATTTGTTTCCCTCCCCTATACATGTAAAGTTATGTAAAAGTAACATTGTGCACTTTCAGAAACGCTAGAGAGTTGAGCTTTGGAAGGCTGATAGGAACTACGATAAAACCAAAACCAAAAATTAAAAAATCTCAAAAATCTCAAGGCATTGCAAAAGTTTTGAACAATATTCCGCATATTTTACTACTTTAAAAATTAAGTATTATCCAATTCCTTTAAAAAATAAGTGAAATCATAACAAAAACATTTCATGTAAAAAAAGCCAAGTACGCGAAAATGGCATTGAAAGGTTCTTACTAGTTTGGAAATATTTTTCTAAACTTGGCTATTACGGCTGTAAATGACTCTTAGGCACAGCGCTAAATTGAACATAAAGAAGTTTGGCTGTAATAGCAAAGTTTAAAAAAACATTTCCAAACTAGTAAGAACCTTTCATTTTGAAATTTGTATTGGAAAACTTGGCTTTACTTTTATCTCAATTCTTTTTACGGAATGCCATTTTCGCGTACTTGGCTTTTTTTACATGAAATGTTTTTGTTATGATTATATTTTCACCTCCAATCGTTTTAACTTATACCTTAAGTTGCATAGCTATAGCAACCATATTAAATTTTAAAATATAAAAGATCTTATTCGCTTCTCACTGTACTTCTTTTCTAAAAAATGTGTGCCTGATAAAAATCGCCAGCGCAACGTTACCTTATTACCGCTTCTTGTTTCTTTTCAAAACTTATCTTAGTTGCCCCCGCTTTGATCACATGTTTATAAAAACAAAATAGTATGCATTATTTGCGTTTGCGGACATATTTTGTAAAAAAAAACACTTAAATCTGCACCCTGAATGTTTAGCCTTAATTCTTAATTAATTAATGTATAAACATTTAGTTTTGATATTTCCCTTAAAAAAATATTGTTATCAGAAATTATTGGTAGCGAAAAGTTTTTTTACTTTGATATACTAATGTGTATTCTTAATTGTGGTTAATAAATTATGTCTTTTGAAACATGTGATATTTAGCTATTTGTAATATATTATTTTCAACAAATACATTTGTTTATTTTTTAAATATGCCAGCAATCAATAAAAATATTAACTTTAAAAAGCTTTCTAAAATAAAAAATTAAATTAAATTTAATTGATATTGAAAATATTTGGCGTTCGGAATATGTCTTATCCCCTAGGTGTTTGCACTTAAGCAGTATAAATATTAAAAAATATAATAGGTCTGCCAAAAGTTAGACTAAGAAAACAACCAGCGAAACCAAAAAAATCCTAAAAATTTTATTTACTAATGAAAAAATTACTTTTGACCGCTTTCTGACCTAGCCAGATCTGTGCGGCCGGCGCCGGCGCGGCGCGGCGCGGTTTTTATAAAACTCACGATACTGCGACGTTCGCTATATTTTGATTACACACTATTTTCTAAAATCATTTATTTGCAGAACGATTTTTTAAATTATACCTCTTTTGTCCTCCTTTTGAGAGACCGAAATCCATGTTCAACTCATTTTGATCAATTAACTGTCAACGTATCTGAACCTGTCCAGACACGCCCAGGTTAGGATGAATTATTGATCACTGGACCAAGGTTAGGTTAACATCGATTTCGGTCTCCCAAAAGGAGGACAGAGGAGCTATGATTTAAAGCAAAATAAGTTAGTTTAAAAAAAATCCGTATGGAAAGTGGAAAACGTAAGAAAACCTACCCTGACTTTGCTTATTACATTTTCGATGGCGCGCAGCTTTTCAGTTCTTCGCGACGATGCACTATTGCCATTCGTGGGGAGTAATAGTATCTCATTAACGGCTCGTAATGAGCTGAGGTTCTTTGTTTTATTTTTTCCAGAAATTTGTCCGGATAAGTACCTGAACCTTTTACTTGGTGAATAAACAACAGGTCATGTTATCATAGCTCAACAAGCAAATAAAAAAATACGCTATCGTTTCCGCCCGTTAGTGATTGAATCTGAAAAAACAAAATAGGAAAATGGTATTAATCTGTGCCGAATTTTTTTTTAAAGACATTAAAAACCAATGTAAAGGATATTTTCTTAACCAAGGAACCAATAGTAGCACTTTGGCACCTGGATTTATTAAAGCGCTACCAAAAGCTAGACCCACAAGAATATCGAAAAAAGTGTTTTCAAAACGTAGTTATAAATTCCAAAAATTTGTCTGTAAAAATGCCGGAAACAATAGATGGTCAGTTTGGGTAAGTGCGACACCAAATTTACAATTCAATAAAAAATTTTATAATTATCCCAAATATTACAGGAGACCCCACAGAGTTCTAAAAAACTGTGGGAAGCCCACACAATTATTCCCATTAGGATATATTATGTTTACTTAGTTACTAAAAAACATTCAGTTAGTGTCTCAGGTGGACGCACTTACCTAAACTATCCTTTTGTTAGAAATAATCATGTATAAAATAAAACGCCAAAAAAACCTTATCTCTTTCATTGTTAAAAACTGTCAGTTTCTTGTAAATCTCGAACAGTATAATTTGATCTCAAAGAAACTGGTGGTGTGAATAAGAGACCTGATAGTGGGCGTCAGCGAGTTACAGACGAAAGCGAGGATCGATATTTAGCCAATTTTGGTAACATCAATTGAGAAATATCCTTTTTTCCAACGAGTCCCGATTTGCCCTGACAAGTGACAGCCGCCATGTAAGGGTATGGAGAGAACCAGGACGTGCAATACGTTTAGCCTTTCCTCAAGAAGTGGTTCCCTATCAAGGAGGGACAGTAATGTTTGGAGTGCATTATGCATGGTTATCGCACTCCTTTTATTCACATACCAGGGCGGCTGGCGGGAAACATCTAGCTCGAGAATATTATCGGGCCAATTGTTTCTCCCAAGAAGAAATTAATTTGGCCCAAAATTTATCTTTGTGGAACCAAATCATTTTAGCAGGCAAACACATCGGATATGATTTATCCGATTGAGCACGTTTTAAAAGCCATATTAGGAAAGCCAAACCCACCGATAACCCTTCAAGAGCTGATTGTGGCAGCACAGGAGAAGTGGGACAATATTCGTTAAGGATTATATTTTTTTTAAATTAAGAATTTTAATAAATATTGTTTTGCGACCTAAGAACAGTGCATCTAAGACAAACATGTGAATAAGTTAGTACCAGAATTTGTATGACATTATACATAAAAAAACTTTTTCCATTTCTGATAAAGATTTTTGACGCCGTATATATATTAGTCGACTAATAACGACGCGATGATATATACTGTACATAAAAAATATTTTTTTAGGTTATATTTAGCTGTGCAGGAAAATTTGACCCTCACAAATACACCTCAGCGGACATGATTAGGGTACACAGTTTAGTAACTGAGTATCTAATGGACGACGAACTTAACCAAATTAATGGCTACACTTACATCAATGACGAAGCGGGTTTTTCCATGTCACACATTTCCTTGTGGAGCTTGACCGATATTAGGAATATAGTTAGATGTATTCAGGTAAGTTTAATATTAATGACCCAGAAAAAACTAGCTATATAAGCGCTCCTGATACGTTAACGCGTTATTGATTATTTATTCTTATTATATAGCTATAGATAGATATAGTTATTCTGTGCTAAAAGATAGACTCGGTTTTTGGATTTAGTAAAGTAGGTGAGGGGTTTAAGGCCCATCTTATTTTTACGACCGAATTATATTAAAACAAAGTTACAAGCTAAGATTTCTTTGGTGATTTCCAATAATTTAGTTATCTAGCTAAACTGACTCAAAAAAATAAATTTTATTTTAACACATCTAAACAAATCTGGAAAAACATATTATTGCATATTGGGCTTTATTAGCAGATACGAGCCGGCAACAAGGCCCACCAATATAATAAGCATTAGGTATAATACTTTAAATAAGGCCCAAAAATAAATCCAATTAAACAGCATTAGAAACCATTTTTAAAAATTCAGGCATTGCATGATAGTAGTTAGATACATTTTAGCAAATATTTGGTCTTTTAAATTTTTGACATCCGCCTGGGCCTTATTATCGAGCGGGCCTTATAATAACACTTACAATAAGCTTTATTAAGGTGCTAATTTTTGTCATACTTACGAAAATGTAATTTAGATGTTAAAATATAATAAATAATTGCCAATAATCAATACACGCAATGTAAAGTAAAGACAATATTTGAAAAACAGAAAACTCTGGAAAGTTAAGAGAAATGGGTATCGTAAGTCTTGTGGCTGCTTACCTTTGGATTAACTTGCTTGGCCTAACATTCCAACCATTTACTTTTTTTGATACTGCAACGACGAAGTTTTTGCTTATAACACAAATTATTATGCAAATGTAGTCATTCCGAAAACCGCGTATTGATACGATGCTTCGATAAAAAAAAAATTATTATCAAACAATTGTTATTAGCAGTAATGGATTCTAACCAAAATCAGCTCGTTAGAGTGTCGAACACTATCTTACCTGAAAATTTTATAAAAATCGGCTTAGCCGTTTAGGAGCTATCGTGTTATGGACAGAAATAATATATATACATACACACACACAGACGCACACACACATTTATTTAATATGTTTCCGTCTTTTATTGTTTATTATAAGTTCTTTAATTCTTATTATTTAAGAATTGATTTCACTTTACCTTCCTAGTCCGCGCAAGTATCTACAAGTATTAAAAACTTAAGGACTTGGAAATATTTAATCACAAGGCAAAAATGTTTTAGCGCCAGCGTAGTATTGAAAAGTAAAATGTTAGTACCTTAAAAGAGATATTAATTAACAGTACACTTTTAATCTCTAATGTGCATAAAACGGATTCAAGTTCCTAGCGTGCAGAAAAAAACGATTGTGAGACGAGATGTTTGTTTTTAAATGGGGAGCAGCAGTCATTTCCTTTGCCTCAGGTAACAAAAAATTAGGCACGCTCCTGACTAATTAATATTTTTATTTTAGAATACGACCCCAATGAGGCACAAATCAAATCACTTTCTAAACATTTCGCCTGGAGCTATCAAGATAGTGGAATTTGGAATATCTGTATTGAATGAGAAACTGAAAAGTAGAATACATGTGAGTATTGAGCAACGGTCACACTCATATCGAAATACATTTTATCAAAAATCAAAATCTCGAATCAAAATTTCAAATAATACAATTGTCGAGTAACTGAAAATTAGACCATCAAAACATTGAATTAGAAAATATAGGATAAATAAATTATCGAAAATTCAAACGTCATTTTTTGAAGTGTTCAGTTTTGATCTTGCCTAAATCTAGTCAATCCAAGTCATCCAATTTCAACCACCTCAAAACGAAATAACAATAATTCTGACGTTCCAACCTAATTAAAGAACCAACCTAAGCAACCAACCTTATCATAACCAAGGAACCAGCATAACCCACCTGTCTATTCAACCAATCTAACTAAATAACGTAACTAACCGACTTATTCAACTACTTATCCAAATAGTCTACGGTAACCTAACCAACCAGAATTAACAAACCTCAACAGCCTAGTAAACTAATTAAACTTTTGATTTTTTGTAATTTCAATATTTTAGTCAAATGATGCTCTGAATTCTTTTCCTACTAATTTTTAATTTAATCTACAATTGCTTGGATTTTTGAAGCACCCAACATGTTTCGCAAAGTTTTTAAGTTTCATACGAAAAGAACTCCCATGGTGGACCAGAATTATTCAAATATTAATATTAGGAAACAATGTGGAGAAAGAAAAAACTTTATCAAATAGTGAAACATTTAATTATGTAGCTACATCGCTTAAGTTTAAAGCTAAGGTTTTCCAAAAAGACTGAGAAGAATTCCTTTTTTGTCTTTATTCTCAGTTTATGACAATAGCTAGATGTTAGATACCTGCCTTTAAACGAATTAGGGATAATACATTTGTCTGAACCTTAAAACAAAGTAAAAATAGAGACAACAGTTTTAAACGCGCCTTTACTTCCAAATTAGGCACCACCACCATCACCCAAAAACTAAGCAAAATTTCCTATACTTATTATAACTGAAAGATAGGAACAAATAATGCAGCAAAAGAACATAGGTAAAAATCACTAGGTTAAAATAACCATCATCATTCGAATGAGAAAAAAAAACAATCTTGCAATTATTCACAAGCATTATAAATTTTAGATGTACAAATCAATAGAAGAACTCTACGAACATGTCGATAAAAAAATCCTCCCAAAAGAATATGGAGGCGATGTTACTCTTCAAGAAATGGTAAACAAATTTAAAGCACACCTCAAAGAAAAACGGGAGGCAATCTTGGCACTGGATGACATGTATATTGAAATCGATGAAAAAACTTGCCCATTAGTCTCAGAAATGAATGAAGAACTTGGCCTAGGTATGGATGGAAGCTTTAAAAAATTAACTTTAGATTAACTCTCGATATGAAAAATTTATATCACTAGGCATACACTGATCAAATAATCTTGCAGCTGATAAATAATTATTTTTCTGTAACATACTACTTACTTTGTGATTATATAAATCTTTGATGGTTTGATAAATTTATTAGAAATTAGTTGTTTTTATATTTAATAATTTAGGTTGTTGTTCTTTTAATTTTGTTTTTGTTAAACTAGTCATATTTTTTGTAAAGTATTTTATCCATAACCTAGTAAATTATGTTTGAAAATTATATTTTAGCAAATATAATCTTCCAGGTTATCCTTATTGACGGCATTAAAATTTAACCAGTCATACGTCTGTATATTATGTATTACCTGTCAGGCTAAAACAATTTTTAAAATTTTGGATAAGATATTTTACATTTCCTTATCCTATGTTAAGTTTGTTTTTACTGTATAATGGTAGTAACAAACCAACCAGCGATGTTTTATTGCAACAACGTTGCCTGAACCAAGGCTACTACTACTACTACTACTACTACTACTACTACTTGAACCTTGGTAATTCGATTTTGTACTAATTTGAGAAATAAACTTTTTAATGTTTTAAACGATGTTTATGACAACTTTGGGTGAAAATAATAGGACAACATAAAAGGATACCCGCTTATCCTGTTAAATGCTAAAAATATCAAGACAAAACTCAATTTTTTTTATTCCACACTCCAATAGAAACAAAAAAACTTTTATTTTAAGGAATTTTATTTGGCTCAATGCATAGATTTTACATTACTTTGGTTTTAATCTTAAATTAAACAAAGATTTTAAACGAATTTAGATCTTTTAAAGAAATATTTGACTTCTCAAATTTCTTGATGCAAGTTCACATTTACGCGCATTGTGTTTTTGTCTAAATAAATGTTGAAAAATTTTCTGGTTTAAATAATAACCTTCAGGTCTCTAAGAGTTATTTTTGCTGTTCTTAGTTTAAATTAGAGTTGCCAAATAAAGAAATATCTAACTATGCCGGACAGCCATTTGTCAACCATAGCAAAAAAGTTTTGCCGATACCGATATTATAATGCAACGCAACTTATAATATTTTAAGTTATTGCAAGTAAACCGTTAATAATATTAAGATAATTGCTATTTTTATAAAAATAGCACTAAGCTACAGGTGGAGTACAGTTACCATTTTACTTTCCTTTTTAATTTAGTCAAAAATCATGCAACTTTTTTTGAAAGAAGGTCAAGCGTACATACACTTAATTGACATCTTGAAAAAAAAGAATATTAGTTAGTAATAAAGACCCTGTATGTATGACATATTTTAAAAAAAATCATATATACAGGATCTCTTAGTAATAGCATTACTTTATAAAATTCAAAAATGAGATATTTCGTGTGACAACTATACGACATATGAAGAAATTTAATGCTTGTTATATAAAGTATACCTATAAGAAAAAGCACTTAATAGCTTTTTCATATAATTTTCTTTTTTGTTAAGTTTTTGTTATATTTGTAATTAAATTGACTTAATTTTTGAGACGGACAGAAATTATAAATAAAAAATTAAATATATTTAATTTGGGTTTTAAAAATATAATGTTTGATTTTATTTAACAATTCCAGCAGAAAGATCGACATCTGACTAAATAATATTAATTCTATTTTTAATTCTATTTTAACTAATATTTTAAAGCATTTCAGAATACACAACTTGTATCCCTTCCTTTAATTTTATTACTCTGTATCTTGGAAACGAGCTTTTTTTAATTCTATCGCCTGCACCTGAAACACATTTATTAAGGTGGCAAATCGCGACTTATGTATTAAGTTAACCTATCGCGACCAACCAAATTAATGATTAACCAATTTGGGTGCTGAACGGGATCCAGACACAAATGCGAACCTCGCAGGAAGACAATTCTTAATTTGTATAGGAATGAAGGTTTCTCGAGAGATGTCATCGGTTCGGTTCGGTTCATTACATTATGTGTGTGTGTGTGTCTGTGTGTGTGTCTGTGTGTGTGTCTGTGTGTGTTTGTGTGTGTGTGTGTCTGTGTGTGTGTTTGTGTGTGTGTGTGTGTTTGTGTGTGTGTGTGTGTGTGTGTGTGTGTGTGTGTGTGTGTGTGTGTGTGTGTGTGTGTCTGAAAAATGATATGAAAACGCTCACTTTCCTTAAAACATCTCAATGATATATTTTGTGACTGTGGTCGATTTTAAATTTCGCGCTTCTTCGTTGTCTTTTGTCGTTGTCGTCAAGTTCCGTTCGAGAATTGGTTGAATAAACTCTTTTTTTTTGTTTATCACTAAAACAAAAATGACACGTTTTTTTTGGATTGAAAAAAAAATCCACTGTTTTTTTACAAAATTCGAAGTGACAACGCTGTTTTCTTTCGATTAGTGTTCAGTTCAGGTTCAGGTTTGGTTTTCTTGTATTTTTGAAACTTCACTGACTACATACTTCATATGGTTGCCAAATTTACTACGTACAAATGGTCTACTTTCTAAACTAACCATTTTAGTTCTGTTTATTTTGCAACCATGACGACTATAACCATACATTTTAAGTGTTTTTAACTCCTATATGCACCGTAACAAAAAACAACAAAGAGTGAGAATGGATTAGCTAAGCCTTGTTACGGTGCATCTAGGGGTAAGCCCGTTTGTTTTTTAAACATTTCGATTTTTTAAAACTAATGGAGTTAAATACCGTAAAAAGATGTGCTCCATTAAACTCAATTAAAAAAAAATGCTGATGGAGGTTTTGCAAAAGCATCCGAAATTGGGGGAAATTGACATTTTCTTCGGACTTTACGTATAAAACTGGCAAACAACTATGGAAAACGGTAACCGGAAGATTAAAAGTCATACCGGGAGGATTCAACACAACGATCGTTATAAAATAAAAACTAAAGAATACAGAAATCCTCTATCAAACAACAATACAAACAAACATTGACATATAAACATTCTTCTGTTTCATAGCCGAAGAACGTTCACCGGCGAATTTTGAAGCATGAAATATCACACGAACATAGTTCAAGAATTATAAGAACTTTCTACTGAAATCACACAATCCGTATTCTTGAGATCCAATAGGAGAGATCACTAAACTATAAGAGAACTTTGTTTTATTGGGTCGACCCAGTAGAATAAAGGCATTTTGTGATGCGCACTAACACCGAGAAAACGTCAAACCTTTATTGCAAGTTTTTCGAGGTAGTCACGAACTAGGAGCTAAAAATTGTTGTGTACATTTTCCCAACTTCACCTGTGTCTGTTAATTTGTCCTTTCGTTTAGTTACGAAAAAACTGCTTTTTTCTCTTTCGTAACCATATAAATCTCGCAAAAGGACAAAAATGTATTTGCAGAAAATACAAATATTACCTAGTTATTAAATGCTCGGTTTTTTTTTTGGAATAATATACAGGGTGTACTTAAATGGTATCACTCACAATATTTTAATGCGAGATAGAGGTCAAAATAATAAAAAAAACCATAAAACATTGAAAAAAAACTCCTTTATTTTTAAACTTTTTTGGTTTCAACTTCTTTAAAAGCACAGCAAATATATAAAATTTGGTGAACTGTATAAAAATCTGATACCTTCCTAGCTAGGCTAGCACAGTTCAAGTGAAGCCATGTTATATCAGCCTTGAAAACAGACTTTTGTAAATATCTCAAAACTAAAGCTCTAACACAAACTATTGAGCCAAATGTAATCTACACAGAAAAAAATCTCCATGCAAAAATTTGCAATACTGAAATTTTGCAAAAATATAAAACAATTGTTCAAAAAAAATTAATACATCTGTGTTTATTTTACCAATTGGATTGTGTAATTTAATTTGTGTAAAAATGTTATAAAGCAGTACAATTAATCTCAACAGCGTTGTGGAAAAGCCGAATTTGTAATAAAATTACACAGAGGTCATGTAATTTTGGTAACGAAAATTTGTGCAAACTTTTTCAATATGTTTTTTTTAGTCATACCTATTTAGTAAAAATTTGTTAAATTTTTCTTTTAGATTTAATTTATCTTAACAAAGATGTACAAAATTCTCTCTTTATAATGTAGATACATGGGTGTATTTAAAAAGGCAACGAGTCCCCCCCCCCCCCCCCCGCCGCTCTTAAGCCAACCAAGATATTTTCCATATTTTTCATGAATAAAAAGATAAAATAGCATAAAATACAACATCATTAGGCTTTGACCCCCCCCCCAAGAAACCTCCGCATCCAAGACATTTTCCTGGGTGCGCCACTGGTAGATATAATAAACTCATCCCTATAGGAACATGTATACTTTTGAAGTTTTTTTTCCTAACAAAACTTCCCAAACCCAAAATTTAACACAAAAACGGGTAAAAAATACTCAAAATTCTAGAAATCGGTCGTCGGATCGATTCGGTAAAAGTCGTTTTAAGCGATCTTCCCACCGCATCGGACTCCCTTTAGTTTAAATTTGGTTTGTTGCTAGTCAGTGAGGTGATCCGTGTAAGGTTAGTACCATTAATTAATAGACACTTATTGGAATAAAACCTGACCCTATTTTAAAATCGACCCTATGGTGAAAGATTTAAATATAAAAAGCAGCTGCTCTCCATCAAAATTCGGCCTTTTTGTATTTAAAAACCAGATTTATTAGTGTCGGTATTTATTAAATGAAAGTTAGCATCTTTATTATTAAATTTGGCTTTGGTATATCAATTTTGAGAGGTCAGCTGTTAGTTTTCTGTGTAAATGTGTCAAGATAAAGTCGACTCTAAAATAAAGTCAGGTTTTAGTCCAATAAGTCCCTATGTTCTTCCGTCAACGTTAAGTGTGTAATGGATTTTATGGAATTAGTTCTTTAAAAACTGGAGGAATGGGTGCCTATTTGCAGTCCTCAAAGAGAGATTTCCGGCAATGAACTTGTAAAAAGATTTTTACAAGTTCATTGATTTCGGGGTAAGTAAATTTGAAAAAACCCAAAATGGCTTTTGGATCATTTTTATGGGATCGCGGGTGAAACAAAATAAACCGGTTCGAAAATAGGAATAATAATTTCCGCGGTGAACCTTCAAGCAAGTAACATATTGGCCTACCTTATGTGCTGAAGTCGTAAAACGAAATAGGTCGAGCGCAGAGCATTTCCCTCGCACTTGGTCTTCGCTCTCTAGTAGCAGAGTGGGAGAAGCACACGCGACGAGCGCGAAAAATGCGGCCAATAAAGGCACCCAAAGGTTCACATACATAGAAGTATATTATAATAAAGCGAAAAAATGTAATATTAATTAATTTTAATTATAAATAATTACCGAATCGGCAAAAAACATAAAAGGTAAAATTCTATTATTTATCCCTAGATAAGGAATAATTTTATTAAATTTATCCGAAATCCAACATACCGGCCACGAAATACTGCAAAGCGGTATTTCAAAAATAAAAATAAAATGTAAAATAAAACAAATATTATTAACGCGTAACTTAAGAATTAAACTAATTTGATGCCAAAGGACATAATTTAACCACCGGACGCTTAAACATACCCGTCTTGGTTTTGACATTAACCACACGGGTTACACCATCACGCCCAGGACACACCGAATCTATTTTCCCAAGTCTCCACTGGAGAGGAGAAACGTTATCTTCCTTCAATACAACGAGAGTACCGGGTTTTATAAGAGAGGTATCTCGATTTTTAAAAGTAATAAATTGAAAAGCACAAAGTCCCACTCTGCAGTAGGAAAATTCAATAATTCTCGCAGAATCTATCTACTAACTAACTAACTGAGGGCTTGAAATTTTAGGTAAATTCAATATTTCATGAAAATAAGTTGTAACCAATAACCTACGATTATCGTACCTCTGCACCAAAGTATCGTACGCTATAAGGTAATTATTATCAGTTATCGGGATATTGTTTAACAAGCGAAGAGGCTCCTCTGAAACCAAAGTAAGAAGCAACTGAAACTTTTGTGCGTTTGAAAAATAAACTGCATTATGCACAGAACTTTTATATAAATCAAAAAATGTGGGCCAGCTTTTTAAATGACCTGAAAAACAGGGTATATCCAATCTAGGCATATTAAAATAAAAAACCGACAAAGTGACGTCATGCCTTATGCATAACTCATTATAAGTGTATTTTTCAGAAAAAATTTGTTCGTCAGCCTCAATACGAATTTCATCTTGTTAATCTAAAGCAGAATCCGCCATCTTTTTATCCGAAATAATATCTACTTATTAAACTCTAGAAGAGAATAACGAGCTTTAAATTTATTAATTTTTGACGGATCTGACGAGGCCAACAAAGACAAATCATACATCTCTTTGATCCTTTTTATAAAGACCCTCCGTTTATTTATCTTCGAGATGTCCGACATTCTTAAAATGAACCCTGTATATTATATTATTAAATAAATTTTAATTAACGTGTGTCCTTTACCACCAAATACCAAATACCAACAACGCAAAAACGCCACAAAAATATTAAGCGAGCGTATTGAAATTTTAAAAATAAAACTCCAAAGCAAGAAAAAAAACTAAGAAAATAATTCCTTATCTAATTTATTTCGCGATCGGCCGATGCACATGTGTGTACGGTCACTTTATCCTATTGTAGGTATTTAAAATTCCAATGAAACAAACATCTTTTTTGCCGATCGATTTATTTTTAAAATGCAAAGTGCAAAAACAAAAATATATTATTGAAAATAATTAAATAAAATTTATTTGCTGTTCAAATACGGGTAGAATGGACCATAAAAAACCCAAAATGGCTTTTGGATCCTTTTTATGGGATCGCGGGTGAAACAAAATAGACCGGTTCGAAAATGGGAGAAATAATTTCCGCGGTGAACCTTCAAGCTAGTAAAATATTGGCCTACCTTATGTGCTGAAGTCGTAAAACGAAATAGGTCGAGCGCAGAGCATTTCCCTCGCACTTGGTCTTCTCTCCATAGTAGCAGAGTGGGAGAAGCACACGCGACGAGCGCGAAAAATGCGGCCAATAAAGGCACCCAAAGGTTCACATATATAGAAATATATTATAATAAAGCGAAAAAATGTAATAATAATTAATTTTTATTAAAAATAATTACCGAATCGGCAAAAAACATAAAAGGTAAAATTCTATCATTTATCCCTAGATAAGAAATAATTTTATAAAATTTATCCAAAATCCAACAAAATTACTAAACATACGACTACCCAAGCTTAGAGTATAGTTGATCCATTTTCTTTGGAATAATAATAATAAAGAAAATGGAACTCTATAGAAAGCTATTGAGGTAGTTTCCTACTATCCAGATGTTAGTTAAATTTTAAATGAAAAAAGTATATTTGTTCAATCTTGCTGAGAAAACTATAAAAGAAATAAAGTTGAAAACAACTGTGCATCAAGTGCATCCCGCCATTTTGCTTCCTTTTTCAACAATTGTTCAAAATTTTCCAACAGTTGTGCAACATTTTCCAACAATTTTAAAAAAATACTAACAATGTTTTCTTTTCATTTGATAACGAAAAATGCATCGGAGAGTGCAACCCATACTATTTTGTAATCTTTTTAAACAATTTTACAAAAACTTTTAACAATTCGTTGCATTTTTTCATCGCTTTTTGTAAACCATTAAGGAAGCGCATCCTGCCATTTTGCTAGGTTTTATACAATTGTGCAAAAATTTCCAGAAATTGTACAAAATTTTTAACAGTATGCAAGACAATATGTTTCATTTAAGTATCAAATCCATTCCATTCTTTATAGTTTGTTATCTTTTCAAACTATTTTGCAAACATTTTTAGCGATTTTTTACATTTTTTGTTTCCTTTTTGTTTTAATCGTTATTGTAAACTTTCTATACAATTGTGTAAAATTTTTTAACAATTGTGCAAGATAATTTGTTATTTTTTTAAAGTTTAAAATATATTTAAGAGTATAGTCACCTATTCTTTTCGGTTACTTTTTTCATTTTATAAATTATAAGATAAAAAAGTAACAGTAAAGAATAAGTAACCCATTTTTTTCTGTGATTTGAAAAATGTGTTCGAAGCTCGAAACATTACTGCGTTCGCGCACTCAGTAATCACTTTTATGAATTTTCGCAGAGAAAAAATTGGGCGTCTTGACCAAAGAAAACTATTTACAAAATGTCAGCCCGTTACTCATCGCTGAAGCTATTTTTGGTATAAACTGCGCTTTTTTATGACGGCCGATATTAAAATTCTATATTTAACCAATTTTTTTTTTATTTTTTAGCTTGAACGATTTTGCAATAGCATATCCGGAAAACAAAGCCAGTTTTTTCACAAATATGCGGAAGTATTGTATTATTTATTTTAAAAAACACGACGTTTCGATTAGTAAGTATCTCTAACCGTTTTCAAGTGTAAACTAAACAATCTAGTCTCGGCTACTACTTATACTACTTGGTGTGCAGTCAGGTGTGACGGCCCGCCCTCTTTTTAATCCTAAGACGCCTGTTTTCCTTAAGGAGTGGTTTCCATATGTTTGGTATGTCCGTGCTTGGTTGACTAAAAACTTAAATAAAACGTAAATTTTATGTTATCAAGTTACCAGAATTCTACACCTACCAAAATTTTAACACTCGACTTAATGGATTTAACTCTAACAAAACCAAATTTCAAGAATATTACGTAAAGGATTTTTTAAAGATGTTTTTGCATATTTATATCTATTTTGTTTTTCATCCGCACATTTTATCAAAAAAAAATATCTTAGTCCGGCGCCCAGTTGGCCCGGCGTCCAGTTGGCGCGGCGCCAGTTGGCCTGCCGCCCAGTTGGCCCGCCTCCCAGTTGGTGGCGCCGAGTTGGCGGCGCCCAGTTGTCCTGGACTGCAACACATTTCAGGAAAAATTATTTATAAAAAATAGTCTTATATGTGCGGGGAAGTGACACTTTCTGAATTAAAATGTGTGAGGGTAAAATCGCACGGTCGCAGAAAAAAATTATCTATCGTGACGCAACTAAACTTTCTCGTGTTTTACAACTATCCGTCAAGACGACTTACCCATGAAATGTTGTTTTTTCATCGATTTTTTTTCCTCTTTTGCACAAAAAACAATTTCGCACCATGGTTCAACTCAAATAGTTACTTCTAAACTTGTTTTTAAACGTTTTTAAGATTTATTTTTGTAATATACTCGCACGAAATTCAAAAAAAATCATTTCTGTACTTAGACAACATTAGCTGCGTTCGGTATTTGCATCTCAGACGTGACGGATTTTTGGTCACGTGATTACAAATTAGTCTGAACGAGCAAATTTTTATAAACCGAACCGAACCTTAAATATAACCAAAAATATTATGTACATATTGCAATTCACGCCCAGCTATAATTTTGACAAAATTTTCCTGTGTTGTCGAAAATTTATATAATTTGTTATCTTCAACATCAAATAATTCGATTTCAATCTTTTTACATAATAAAATTATTTTTGTAAACAAAACAAATACACAACATACGTCACAATCTCAGATTAATCTGATTCGTCGATCAAAATGTACGAAGCAACCAGATTTACGTCAGACTAGTCTGAGCAGAATTACCGAACGATTCAGATATACCTCCCCTAGATCTAGATGGAATTAACGAACGATTTCGATCAAAAAGATTAATCCGACGTACGTAATACCGAACGCAGCTATTGTCTATCAGTTTTCCCTGTATAAAACGACAAGCAGGTTAAATCACTCAAAATACGGCAGGTGGATTAAAATTAGCCAGCTGCTTTTCTGTCGCACTTATGCCGTCAGTGTGAAAGAGATAAAAGTACCCATATATTATCTAGGGTATTATTAGCATGCAAAACCAGCCCATCTTTGTCTGTTTCACATGTTCAATAATGTCTATCTCTGTTTTTATTGTAAAAGAAATACCCGCACATAGAAACCAAATTGGATAGCGTCAACAAAAAATGCCTTGTCTTTCCGTCTCTCCTCCTTTCTGGGCCTTATACAGATCAATGGTATTAAACCACTTACCGGTACTGTAGTTTTAGCATGTCAACCCCCCCATATATAATAAAACAGTGGGCAGTGATAGTTGTCATGGCATTAAACAAAAGTCAGTCAGACGCTAACAAACATAGAAAAAATGTGGAGAAAATAATATTTATTTCATAACAAACTAAATAAGTTTAGTCGAGAAAAAGTTCGAATTACATTTCTCGAAAATGGAACAAACAAGGGACCAAAGAATAAGGCCTATTCCTACTTTGAGATGGGCATTGAGAAGGCCACCGAAAATGATGCAATAAACAGAATTTCTAAAATTTCACCGAAAAGGTAATCTTGGTTTACATCCTGGAGAAGTCTAGAAACCTTAATGCTTCGTTTAAATGGAAGCAATATTCTATGCCGAAGGACACAATACCAGTCGAAACGAACTAAGTGATCAGCAGAGTACAGTAAGCTTACTGCAAGCTGGAAGCAAAAAAATAATCGTTATCGTGTATATGTTTTGATTCCTTTTTGTATTTTGTATTATGATAAAATAAAATAATCCAAAAACCTATATTTGGCCTTTATAGTTTTAAAGAAATTACTTTTAATCACTTGGGACAAAAAATACTACCTTAGCCCATAAAAAAAGGATTAAACGTACACTTTTATTCCCCAGAGAGCATAAAGAAATTTATTAAATGATACAAAACCCAACATAATAGTTTTCTATATTTTAGAATATATGTATATAAAATAACATGAACTTGAAATCTTTCCCATAGGAAAGGAAACTGTCAATATAGTGCCTGGCACTATTGCAATAGGTCCCTATTTTCCATTAATAATGGCGGCACTATTAAGTCCGGCTCTTATAATACACAATACACAAAGGCCTAATTTTGAAAGAAGACAGCTTATAATGCGAAACAGTCAGAATAGTGCCCGGCACAATTAGTGCCTGGCTTTATTGCAATAAGTCCGAAGTCCCTACTAACGTGGTATAGGATAAAGCCGGCTGTCCATTAAGGGTATCATTCGCGCAGATTTTTTTTTCTCAGGCTTTGATTGGCTCAAATTTTTAAATCAACCAATCAGAGCCCAAGAAAAGAAAAGTCCGCTCGGATAATACGCTTAATGGACACCCTACATAAGATTGTTTCCGCTCTAACATAGAACACTCACATCATGTATGGTCGGGAATCGAGTCCCTGACGGGCTGAGCGAAGTTAGGCAAAAATCTATCAAACTAAAGGCCTTCACACACACAATTTACGTAATCCGTAGCATGGCGCATAGCGGGCTTTCAACCAATCAGCGATCGAATAGCAGCGGCCATATTGGATTTACGTAAGAAAAGTCCATAAGGCCTTCACACACACAATTTACGTAATCCGTAGCATGGCGCATAGCGGGCTTTCAACCAATCAGCGATCGAATAGCAGCGGCCATATTGGATTTACGTAAGAAAAGTCCATAAGGTTGAACTTCTAACGCGTTATGCTTTTTTGTGTGTGATCGGCTATAAGGTTGAACTTCTTAAGCCGATCACACACAAAAAAACATAATGCGTAAGAAGTTCAACCTTATGGACTTTTCTTACGTAAATCCAATATGGCCGCTGCTATTCGATCGCTGATTGGTTGAAAGCCCGCTATGCGCCATGCTACGGATTACGTAAATTGTGTGTGTGAAGGTCTTTACGCGTTATGTTTTTTTGTGTGTGATCGGTTTAATAGGTTGTGCTACGTATTTTTACGTATGCATGAGATTTGACAGTTACGCAAGCGCACTTCGTCATACCTTCGTCAAGGTCACGTTAGGAGCTTACGTATTTACGTTAGCTTACGGCAGTCTGCGGGCACCTTAACGTTACCAAAGAATAGAATTGGTTGATTGACCGATCGAAAAATGAGGCCTAGACGATAATTTCCGCTTCCAGTACAAACGATTCTTTGCAAATATATTCCTACTGTAGTTGAAAAGACAAAAAACAAAATTGTAACATCAAAAAAACACAGTGCCGAATTCCATATTCTCTGCTATTAGTAGACCTGTTATGGTAACGTAAAAAACTTCAACTTAAACTCAAATTTGGAACAAAACGTAGAGCGCTTAACGTGTAGTTTTACGTAAAAATACGTAGCACAACTTAAACTATGTAATGACGTCAAACGTTACGTCACTGTTTTATGAAGAGTTGGGTGAGCAGGCGACGCTGCATTTTAAACCGGTGCAAATCCATGGGCCATCACGTGATGCGTTTTTTGAATCGGGGTGGGCATGTATTGGTAGAAACAGGTATTAGAAAAAGAAGTTCAATTTCATTGGTTTGGAAACATAGAGCACGAGACTTTGCCTCGGTCTGTTTCAATGAAATTGAAGGGTTCCTTTTCTAAAATGCCGTATTCAATTGGGGAAATGAGTGCAGCACTGGTGGTGCACTGACACTGAAACAATGCTGTCAAAAATTTGCACCGAGTGCAGTTTCAATGGAACACGCGGAAAATGAAAAATCGCACTCGTGTGGTATGCATAACCTAATCAACGATTATACACTAGACAGGATCAACGATTATACACTAAACAGGATTGCTCAGTTTGCCGAATCTGTCTGCAAGCGATGTTCAAGGTCAAACTCGCTGTTACATCACCACTTGTGCTGGACAGAAAGCGCGCCTATCGTTTTATTGGATTTTATGTGCTTTTAGAGCTATTTTCTTTAGCAAATTAAATTTTATGCAAAATTGACGCATTGTACATTTAAAAATATTGTCTTTACATTAAATAAAAGGATGATAAATCATTTTATATTTGAAATATCTGTTAAATAAACTAAATTTAAATACTTACAGTGAAAAAAAAACTACACATAATGTCGTAGTACCTATATAACTTGTCCAATTGTTTTAAAAGTATGTAAAGAAATTATTTTGCAATAATAATGAAAAACGAATTTATTTAAAAAAAGAATAAGCACAAATATTGTTCTTAACAAATAGAAAAAAAACATAGAGAAAAAAATGCACATAATGTACGTATAGTTTAATAATTATTACAACCGCTTTTTAAAGCATGTTAAGAAATTATTAAATAGATAATTAAAAAACGGGAATATAGAACATAAAAAAAAGTATTTATTATTAAATTTTTACAAAAAAAAAAGAAAAGTACAGATACATACAATAAATTAAAAATATGCATATAAATAATAATAATTCATTTAGAAAAATAATCCTTTTCAATTAACAATCTTTTGTAATTTTCTATCTACTAATCTACTCCGTTCAATGTCCTCACATCTTTTTTTTAAAGATTTTTAGTTTTCTGTGCTTGATCATTATGGAAGTTTATTCTTATTATTGTACGCAATTTACAGAAATCAAAAATTATTTTAAGTGGCATGGTTTCTTTTTTTAAAATTTTACTGGCCAATCTACCCACAATTCTGGTACCAAGTCTAAATGAGTTACCATGATATAACGCTAAAAAAATTATATATATATATATATATATATATATATATATATATATATATATTTAGTTTTGTTGGTTTCTTGGGGATATATTTCTAGCAAATATGGATTGACATTTATTGACGTTTCGGTCTAAAGACCTTCTTCAGAAACTAAAAAGAAAGGAAACAACGCTTTTGGATATTTGTTTTCTGAGCAATTATTTTTTAGAGAAAAACTATAAATTAAACTAAAATAATTAACACACAAATAAAAATAAAAATTACTCACCATTCACTCTAAAAAAATAGAAATATTAGTAAAAAATAAATAATAAGTTTTAATTTAAATGCATATTTAAACGTAATTTTCAATTCTGATCAACTTTTTTTAGTAACATTTTTTGATATTGTCAAATGTAAACGTACTTCACTCTTGAGCAAAACTCATATTTTTTGACAAACCTCGTATACCACTGAAAAAAGTTGATATTTGATGACTGTGTTCTAGGTTTTAGACAATGCAGAACTTTTTATGATGAATAATTTTTTTCCTAAAATTAATAATAAAAAGTTTTCCATATGATTCCAACTCAGGGGGACATACTGTATATAACTATAATATACTTTAGATAATAATTAGAGAATAATTAATAATAATAATAACAATTCGATATTAATTAGATATTATTAAACAAGAAGCCCATTTGCTGAGAAAATCGTGGCCATTTTGTTACCCTGTAAACAAACGTTCTTGTCTGTCGTGAATCGAATTTTTACACACTGTTAACAAACCAAACGTGAAAATGTTTATTTATATGTCTTTTCTTAGTAGCACTGCACTGAAACAATCCAAAAAACACAAACTATTCAGCGAAATATCAACAAAACTCTTTTGAAAATACGAATAACATCATATACAACGAACGTAAACAAAGGATTTAGCACAAGTGGTGACGTCACGCCGCTCTCCTTACCCCGCAAAATTTGTTAACACAGGTTAAATGGAACTAAGCAGTCCTTTGTGTCTATAGTTCTTGAGACAGAATTGCTCAGGGACCCAATTCTTGAACCACTCGGATTTTTTGTCGTATACGAGTAAAATTCGAATGGTAGTTTCATATTAGAAAAATAGCTATTCTTGAATGCCACTCGAACGCCAATTCCGTGTACGACTTTTTTTTCGACTACACTACTTGGCAACGCTGTTTTCGTATAATTTTGACCAACCCAACGCCGGTATATCCGCCTAAACTTGCCGCGATGAAGTAAAGTCGACAGTAGATGGACATATTACCGCCTTTGTTTTTGCAATTTTTTTTTTAAAGTGATTTATTTTTTAGATATATGTTTTTGTTTTAATAAAAAAAGAAGCTGTGGTTTATTTTGGTAAAGGCAATTATTGTGTAATCATTGGTAACGGTAAGTACCAAATTATAGTAATGGAAATTTGGGGCCTAGGGGCATCTAACCTCTTTGAAGTGTGGAATTTTGGGGGCGAAATTCGCAGTTGAATTCTGAGACTGCTTAAAAGAAAACAAATAAACTTCATAAGTATTCTAAAGGGGTCTTGAACTTGAGGCTTTGTTTGTAATGAGTGGCCAGTGTTTGACGAACTTGCATACATCATGCTTTGACAAAAATTGTACAAGTGTTAAGTAACATAGGGGTTTTTACTGAAACATTTGGAGTTTGCATTTTGTCTGTAGTATAGAAGCAATTTAATTTTTTGCTCCCAGTGTTTTTTCTCAGTTTCTTTTTGAGTAGAACAGTTTTGCCTTTTAGGCCGATAAGCATAATAAACATTTCAAGCAAAAATTGACAAAATCAGTAACCTTTGTTCAAAAAACCCATTTTTTTGTTTAAATTTGAATATCTCTACCTGTCAATTAACTGCAAAAAAATTTAAAACTGTTGTAGACTAAAGCAGCCCTCATATGATCAGTATGATTTGATTTGAATATGTACATTATTTTTGTAGATGTCTTTGTTTTTCAAAAGTTATAAACCAAGACATATATAAAAATCTTGCCAGTAATACAGATCCAGTGAGGTCTGCTGTGGTACACTCAATGAAAAAACTTTTAGTTACAGGTTTCTCAGAGAAGACATGAAGATCATTTTTGAGGTGTGAAGCAGTTTTTACCTAGCGGTCCTGTTGCAATGATGATCCTACTAGAAATACTCAGATGCATTTGGTGATCTATTAACTTTTAAAGAACTTTTTTAAATAAATTATAAGTAAAATAAAGTTTATTGTAGTTTTATTGTAAAAAAGATTATACAACTTCTTACATAAAAGCTTATACAGTGAGAAAGCTTATATAGTGAGAACGAGCAAGTTGGAATACATTTTCTAGCAGGTTAAATGAAAAAATTTTTGAATAAACCAAAATCATGCCTACTGAGATTTTTAATGAGCAATATTTTTGATGAATTTTTTTGGACAGAACCCCAGAAAGAAGTCCAACAAGATAAAACTTGTGGCACCTTGTTGGAAAGCCTATTGAAAAAGAAAAATTATGGTTCACTTTTTTTTGGAAATCTGTCAAATTAAAAAAAAACATTTTTTATTAGTTTTTGAACAAAGTGCTACAAGTTGAGTCTACCAGTTGCAAAAAAAATTTTGGTATTACTGGACCTCTTGTCAGGGGTCCTCCACCTATATTTTAATAAAATTATAGGTTTTACTTTAAATGACACTTATATTCTCTAAAAATTACAAAAAAATAGAAATAATTTTCTTTTTGTTAATTTAAAAAAATTATTTTATACCCTTTCTAACAAGGTGCCTTAAGTGGGGTCATTCCATCTTAAAAAATAAGTTGTATGCTAGTGGACCCCTTTCTGGGGGTCTGTCCAAAAAATATTTTGTAAAAATATTGCCGGTTAAAAATCTCAGTTAACATGTGCTTGGATTTTTTCAAAAAACTTAAATTTAACCGACTAGCAAGTTTATTCCAACTGGCTTGTTTTCACACTGTAGTCATATTGCATAGCGTTTTTTAATGCACTTGACAGTAAGTACTTATTATGTACTTTGAAATGTAAATAAAGAAAAATAATGTTTTTAACATAGAAAAAGTCAGAAAAAATAGTGGAACTGGTAAAAGTATAAGATGTGGTTTACTATTTACATGCAGGGGATTTTCCTACTTGAAGCAGTCGGGCCCTTATATTATCCAAAAATTAAGCAAAACAAGATAAGGCGTTGTACCCAGGGGGAATCAAGAGGTATCAATGCCCCACAAAATAGTTGATAAAGTGTGTTAAAAGAGACACAAATAAGACAAAAAAATTGCACAATACTCAAATTTTTATTGAAACTTTTTAATTTCCCCGTCCCTCCCGAAAACGCTCCTTTTATATATTTTTTCTTGAAAATGTGTTACAAAGTTGTAATTTTTGAAATTATTTTTAGAGCTGTTCATTCATAAATTATTAACGCAAAAATTCAGGATTTTTCACTCTCCCCCCCCCCCCCCCGCCAGTCGTAAGGCATTTCCAAGAAAAAAAGAAATTAAAAAAACTGAGTGTCACAAGAGGCTATCCCCCTTCCACCTCTTTGCGTCCTCAAGCCCTTTTATTGCCAAATCGCGTCTTTTTTCAGAAGGCCTCCCAGTTTTTTTTAAATAAAGAAAAATTAAGCAAACACCAAAAAATATATTAAAGTAAACAAAAATGTTAGGTTAGATCACTCAGATTCGTATTCGGAAATTGAGATTCGAGTGGACTTTACCACTCGACTCTATTTTCGAACGAAAAACTCGTATACGAGCTTTCAAGAATTCGAATGGTGAATATCCGTATACGTTTCGCTGAATCCGTATACGGATTTATTTCAAGAATTGGGTCCCTGTTTGCCGAATCTGTCTGCAATCGATGTTCAAGGTCAAACTCGCTGTTACGTCACCACTTGTGCTGGGCAGAAAGCGGGCCTATCGTTATATTGGATTTTATGTGCTTTTAGAGCTATTTTCTTTATGCAAATTAAATTTTATGCAAAATTGAGGCATTCTACATTTAAAAATAATGTCTTTACAGGGATGATAAATGATTTTATATCTGAAATATCTGTTAAATAAATTAAATTTAAATACTTTAAGTGAAAAAAAAAGCTACACATAATGTCGTAGTACCTATACAGGGTGTCTCATAACTTAGGGGCCATGGGCCAACAGGTGATAGAGGAGGTCATGTCTGATAAAAAAGTCCCTATAATGCATGGGTCAAAACTCTTTCTTTGTAGAGATACAGAGCATCAAAGTTGGCAATTTTTTTAACTTTTTTGATAATAACTTTTTCAAAAAACGCAGTAATAACATAAAATTGGGTAAAGTCGTGTATCAGAACAAGAGCAATAAATTGAAATAAAACTTATTTTGAAAAAAATTAGTCGGTCAATTTTTTTTCGAAAAAACTATTTTTTTGGTATAAACTTTTATAAATGTCATATTAAACGCAATGTTTTTTTAATATTTTTTGTTAATAAAAACAAGCCTTTAGCGGCATATAATAATAAATAAAATATTATTAATATTTTTTAAAAGAATAAGTAAGTAAATGATTATTTTTTATACATTTTTGGAGGTAATTTTGACAGCCTGTATCTTCTTAACTTGTAATTTTATTAAAAAAAGGAGTATCACATTTTTGAATCACAATTAGCTGAGTATTCAGCTGTCTGTGATAGATTAATTTTCTTTTTTTTGCAAAATCCTTTTTTCTCCACGCCTCTAACATTAAAAATCCTATATCTTAAAAACAGATGTGTGTTCACCCCATGTTATATGAACTTTTTTTCGGAAATAACCTCCTCTATCACCTGCTGCACTATGGCCTACAAGTTATGGGACACCCTGTATAATTTGTCCAATTGTTTTAAAAGTATGTAAAGAAATTATTTTGCGACAATAATTAAAAACGGAAGTATAATAGGTAGACGAAAAACTTATTGATTTATTAAAAAAAGGAAAAGCACAAATATTGTTCTTAACAAATAGACAAAAAATAAAGAGAAAAAATGCACTTAAAGTTCATATCATTATGTTTGAGACAACTTTTTACAACTTTTTTTCGTTGGCCTATGCTATTTGTTATAGTAAACAGCTGATAACTGTCAAAAAGTTATCTCAAAAGTTATGATATGGAGTTTATGTATAGTTTAATTATTACAACCGCTTTTTAAAGCATGTTAAGAGATTATTAATTAGATAATTAAAAAACGGGAATATAGAACATAAAAAAAGTATTTATTATTACATTTTTACAAAAAAAACAGAAAAGTACAGATACATACAATAAATTGAAAATATTAATATAAATAATAATATTTAATTTAGAAAAATATTCCTTTTTAATTCACAATCTTTTGTAATTTTCTTGATAGATATTATTAAACAAGAAGCCCATTTGCTGAGAAAATCCCATTTTTTTTACCCTGTAAACAAACGGTCTTCTCTGTCCTGAATCGAATTTTTACACACTGTTAACAAACCAAACGTGAAAATGTTTACTTATATGTCTTTTCTTATTAGCACTGCACTGAAACAATCCAAAAAACACAAACTATTCAACGAAATATCAACAAAACTCTCTTATAAATACGAATAACATCATATACAACGAACGTAAACATAGGATTTAGCACAAGTGGTGACGTCACGCCGCTCTCCTCATCCCGCAAAATTTGTTAACACAGGTTAAATGGAACTAAGCAGTCCTTTATGTCTATAGTCCTTGTAACCTAATCTGTGCAATAACCTCACATTTTCTAACGTACTGTCACGATCATCATCAAACCAATGAAATTGAAGGGTGTCTTTTTCTAAGCATCAAACAAAGCGTTTTTCCATAGATAAAGGATTTACGGCGCGGTTCAGTGAGTTTTTATTAGATAGGCAACTCCGGCTGTTTGACAGGTCGTTAGCTCTGTGGCGCCCACTGTAGAGCTTAGTGACGAACTAAAAGTTAAGGCGGGAAATTTGAATCGCCTTTTATAATAAATTTTCTTTAGTTTAAAAGTTTTTTTTTTAAATTTTTAATCAGTCAATATTTTATAAAGACATACACTGTCTTTATAAGATATAAACAGATTGAAAATGATATATAAAGTGCAATAAATAAAACATTTTTTAAATGAGCTTTTATTATTATAAAAAAGCTACAAATTAACGACTAACTATTGATGAAATAATACATAGTCTATTTGATTGGTAAAATAAAATATAATAAAAACCAAATACATATATACTGAGATGAGTGAATAAATAATGAAACAGTTGTTCGTGAAGGGAATCATTCTTAAATGTCTACTTTTTAACAGTTTGACGAAAATCTGACATGATTTAAAAGTACCTCCTCGCCTTGGTTGTAAGTTGTGTAGGGTATGTTTCAAAGTAGTATATACATAGCTTATCAGTGGTCGCACATATCATCCAAAAGCTGAAAACAATAAAAAAAATCAACTTATAACCACATTAATCATAGGTACTAGATTATGGAAAGATAAAGATTTAAAATTAAGGAATAAATTTATTCAAAGTACATTACGCTGCTGGGTTTACCCATCAATTAAGCACAAATTTAGTGTTAATTTTGTATGTGTCTCCCTTTTACTTAATATCAAAAGAAAGGGATAGACGTAAAATTAACACTAAATTTGTGCTTAATTGATGGGCAAATAAGGCACCTATCAAGCATTGGAAACCTGTATTCATAGTTCCGTAAAGTAAGCGATAAGAAGTTAAAAAGACACTATACCAATACAAATTTTATCAAATGCCAATCTAACCTCAAATGAGAAAACTTACCTTAAAATGTCTCGGAAAACTATGCATTTTATACTCGTCTAAACTTTAGACACTTCACCACACTTCCAGAAAAGCAACTAGAAATTCTTATTCTTTTATATTTAAAATTGCAAAAGTTACAAATTTAACAAAATTTAATTTTAATGCGTCACAGCAGATTACCTACATAAGCCAAAAAGATAGATTTAAAATGAACCCGAAATAAAATGCGGTGGAAGAGGTTTTTCTACCTGAAAAAAAGGGGGACGAAAAATCCAAACCACAGATAATTCTCAAAAAAAATAGAATAAGGAACAAACGCGATAAAACAGCAAATCCACTTTATTGCTTTGCATATGATGGCAATGTAGTCTCCTCAGTCATACCACCCACTCAGTGTCTATCCGCACGTGAATTCCATCATCTTAGACTAACTCAAATATCGCAGATAAATAACGACCTGGAGATAATAGAGGACTGGGGCAACAAAAACCTTGTACAGTTCAACGCGCAGAAAACCCAAGCAGCCCTGTTTTCAAAAAAGACCAGCACTGGTGAGCCAAACATCATGCTATCTGGAAGTGCTGTCACATTGCAGAGCCAGTTGAACATCTTAGGAGTCACTGCAGAGACCAACATGTCTTGGCACAGTCACGTGGCAGATATAGCTAAAAGGGCGTCCCAAAAGCTTGGGGTGCTATTTCGTACAAGACATCTGTATACACCAAGCCAACTGCTGACACTTTACAAAGCCCAGATTCGACCAACTATGGAGTACTGCTCACATGTATGGAGTGCGGCACCCAAACATACCCTAATGCTTTTGAACACCGTGCAAAAACGAGCTATCAAGCTGATCAATGACCCCGCACTTACCCGTAGCTTGGATAGTCTCGAACATCGAAGAACTGTGGGCGATCTATCTCTCTTCTACAGGTATTATCACGGAAAATGCTCTGAAGAGTTGGCACGTATGATCCCCCCGGGAGTAGCACCTAGTAGGCGAACACGTCAAACAGACGGTAACCATCAATTTACTGTCAAAATAGAGGCACCAAGAACCTCATTATATCAGAATTCATATCTCTGGAGAACAGCATCGCTGTGGAATAAACTCCCTGCGACAGTTTTCCCTGCAGATTACAACCTGAACCGTTTCAAAACCAATACACACCAACATTTCCGCGCACTGGCCGCTTCTCGAGCGTGATAGGGCTCTCCTTGCGAGTGCGTTTAACCGTAAAAAAAAACGCGCGACCGCAGCGCCTCGTTTGAGCTTAGTGAGAACTTTCACCTAACAACCTGTCAAATTGCATTGAGTTTCCTAGGCATGGCGTTTTCCCATAAGCCGCAATGTTAACAAAAACGTAATTTTTAAAAAAAGTGAAACGATTTAATTTACAACAAAGATGCTGTTTTAAGTATTGATCCTTTGTACGCATGGGAAAAATGCGTTTTTCTTTAAAAAAATCAATTAAAGCCAGTTAAATCTCAAATAAAAGGGACCATGTTTTGTTCAAAAAGTCAGGTTATGTTTTTATTTACATTTGTTTTTTTTTAACTTTTTTCTAGTTTTTTACTCAGTTTGAATAATTATTATTAGTTTCTGTGCTGTTATGAATTGTGGCAGCTGGGGAGATCTTGATAATGTTAGTTTTGATGGAATGCCAAGTATTTTGACATTAAAAAATCATCTTGATTTAAATGAACTAGGTATCAGCTCAAAGAAGGGAAAAGAAAGTGGATAAGTGCTCTATTACCTGACTTAACAGAGGATAAATTGAAATATTCGAAAGTTTTTTGTCAGGTTTGTTTTGGATAAATATGTAACTGCCATTTTGGCAACATTTTCTATTGGGATCTTTTTTTGTGCTCGAGTGGACCTTTTGCAGAAGTGTAACATAGAATTGTGTTAAACTGTAAGAAATACTTCACTATGATTTTTTTACTATTCTAGGCAAGCAACTTTCAAAACTAGAATACAGCAATGATCCTGACTGGGTCTCTCCTGAATGGATTATTGATTCAAAACGGTTGAAAAATTAAAAAAATTATGGTTGAAAAAAGGGTCTAGAGAAGATAGAAAATGTGTGTGGGTAATGAGCTGAACCAAATTTGTACACCATCCTACAGAACTCTTAAATAAACTCTTGGTAGTGTAGCGTCCTGTATAGTGTCCAGTGGAGTCCTGTATCATCAGTTTCTTTTTCTTTAATAACTATTTATTTTACAGACCTCAAAACAGTTTAGAATAAACTGGTGAATTTGACAATCTCCCTAACTCAAACCTCTTGTTATCTTAAACTATTTTGGTGCAAATTTTCCTTTATTTCCATGCTTTTTGACACCTAAAACTTGTACACCGTAAAATTTGTATACCATCTGACTGGACCTACTATGGAAATTTCTACGGTACTGTTCTGGGACCCATTTCTTGAAATAAATCCGTATACGGATTCGGCGAAACGTATACGGATATTCACCATTTGAATTCTTGAAAGCTCGTATACGAGTTTTTCGTTCGGAAATAGAGTCGAGTGGTAAAGTCCACTCAAATCTCAATTTCTATATACGAATCTGAGTGATCTAACCTAACATTTTTGTTTACTTTAATATATTTTTTGGTGTTTGCTTAATTTTTCTTTATTTAAAAAAAACTGGGAGGTCTTCTGAAAAAAGACGCGATTTGGCAATAAAAGGGCTTGAGGACGCAAAAAGGTGGAATAGCCTCTTGTGACACTCAGTTTTTTTTAATTTCTGTTTTTCTTGGAAATGCCTTACGACTGGGGGGGGGGGGGGGGAGAGTGAAAAAACCTGAATTTTTGCGTTAATAATTTATGAACGAACAGCTCTAAAAAATAAAAATAATTTAAAAAATTACAACTTTGTAACACATTTTCAAGAAAAAATATATAAAAGGAGCGTTTTCAGGAGGGACGGGGGGATTAAAAAGTTTCAATAAAAATTTGAGTATTGTGCAATTTTTTTGTCTTGTTTGTGTCTCTTTTAACACACTTTATCAACTATTTTGTGGGGCATTGATACCTCTTGATTCCCCCCTGGGTACAAAGCCTTATCTTATTTTGCTTAATTTTTGGATAATATAAGGGCCCAACTGCTTCAAGTAGGAAAATCCCCTGCATGTAAATAATAAACCTAATCTTAAACTTTTACAAGTTTCACTATTTTTTCTGACTTTCTATGTTGGCCAAAAATAAATATAAAATATAAAAACATTATTTTTCTTTATTTACATTTCAAAGTACATAATAAGTACTTACTATCAAGTGCATTAAAAAACGCTATGCAATATGACTACAGTGTGAGAACAGGCCAGTTGGAATAAACTTGCTAGTCGGTTAAATTTAAGTTTTTTGAAAAAATCCAAACACATGTTAACTGAGCTTTTTAACCGGCAATATTTTTACAGAATATTTTTTGGACAGACCCCCAGAAAGGGGTCCACTAGCATACAACTTATTTTTTAAGATGGAATGATCCCACTTAAGGCACCTTGTTAGAAAGGGTATCAAATAATTTTTTTAAATTAACAAAAAGAAAATTATTTCTATTTTTTTTGTAATTTTTGGAGATTTAAAGTAAAACCTATAATTTTATTGAAATATAGGTGGTGGACACCTGACAAGAGGTCCAGTAATACCAAAATTTTTTTTGCAACTGGTAGACTCAACTTGTAGCACTTTGTTCAAAAACTAATAAAAAAGGTTTTTTTTTTTTTAATTTGGCAGATTTCCAAAAAAAGTGAAACCTAATTTTTCTTTTTCAATAGGCTTTCCAACAAGGTGCCACAAGTTTTATCTTGTTGGACCCCTTTCTGGGGTTCTGTCCAAAAAAATTCATCAAAAATATTGCTCATTAAAAATCTCAGTAGGCATGATTTTGGTTTATTCAAAAAATGTTTAATTTAACCTGCTAGGAAATGTATTCCAACTTGCTCGTTCTCACTGTATAAGCTTTTATGTAAGAAGTTGTATAATCTTTTTTACAATAAAACTACAATAAACTTTATTTTACTTATAATTTATTTAAAAAAGTTCTTTAAAAGTTAATAGATCACCAAATGCATCTGAGTATTTCTAGTAGGATCATCATTGCGACAGGACCGCTAGGCAAAAACTGCTTCATACCTCAAAAATGATCTTCATGTCTTCTCTGAGAAACCTGTAACAAAAAGTTTTTTCATTGAGTGTACCACAGCAGACCTCACTGAATCCGTATTACTGGCAAGATTTTTACATACTGACTGGCTTCTCGCAGTTTCGTTAGATATATACTCAAGGCCAACACAAAAATAGAGGCCACGACCCTGAAAAAATCAGCGGTTCTCCGGGGACTGAATTTTACATTGGGTCTTATGGGGGGTCAGACGTTTTTTTATGATATTTTCAAAATGGCACTACAGATTTCGGCGAAATTTCAGTGACATATTCTCAGACACCATCCCGATATTCCACCAAACTTTTGTAAGGATGCAAGATGATTAAAATGTTAAAATCTTCAAAATTTAGCATTCCTTATTTTGAATTCAAATTGCCCGCCATGTACCGCATGCCAATTGTTATATTTGACATGTATTTGACTTTGTCAATTGTGTTTGTCACATTCGCTTTTGTTTTAAATTTAATTTTAGTGTGAGCTAATGAAGCGGCTCTGAAAAATTAAGGATTACTATACATTTTAAAAAAATTGGTCTTTAAGAATATAGTAAAAACAATCTTAAAACCGGCTTTATTTTTTTTAAAAATTAAATATTTATGAACCGTCATTCCAAATTCAATATTTTAAAGACAGCTGTGTCGTGACGCAACCATCAAAAATAAATCAGCCCCGGATGTGACGTCAACAAAGTGGAGGATCGTGGCCCGTCCGTTTCGATAGCCCTGATATATTTTATGACTCATCATGCATCTCATTCTGTCCCGTTCTGGTCTTCACAAATTTATAACTCCATATTACTCGTGTCAAGTAATACGGAGTATTGAAACTTTGTAGGTATCTAAGCTTCATCAATATTTTCCGCCCCAAGGTTTGGTCAGTCTAAACCTGCCTTGGAAAATGGCTTTTATTTGAAACTCGTAGACAATGATTGTGTAGAAATAAAATTTCGGACCTCCATTGTCTTTATTTAGTTTAAAACACGATGTTTCGGTTAGTAAGTATCTCTAACCGTTATCAAGTGTAAACTGTAACTGTTTACACTTGATAACGGTTAGAGATACTAACTAACCGAAACGTCGTGTTTTAGAATAAATAAAGACAATGGAAGTCCGAAATTTTATTATTAACATTAATATCGATAAAGAAACACAAGTCGGGTGCGAAATTGACAAAAATTTAAAAACATGCTGGAAATTCACATTTTGTGCAAATCCCAACACAAAACGCAAATTTGCCAAAATTCTATTTTAAACTTCTTATCCCCTAATTTTTTTCCTGGGTACGGCTCTGTGTGTCCCTAAATAATTTGACAGTTTTTACATAAGAACTGTCAAATTATTTAGGGACACGTTCGACCAACATCATAAACAAGAAACTTCGGGCAAGGATTCAGGGCCGTGTTCTACCATGCCCTTGGCACTTCTTATTTTAGGGGCCCTCTTACCAATTTTGTTTTAATACAATAAAACCTTACTTAGTTTTGCAAGAAACCTTACTTAAGTTGACAAGAACCTCAAATAAAAATGGATTGAAACAAAAACACATACAGTGGTGACTCGATAATCCGTACACGCGATATTCCGGATGCTTCGGTAGTCCGGATAGCCTCAGCACCCAAGTAACATTTCTTTATTTATAGCAGAAGCTAAAAGGTTGCCAGCGCCTTTCCTTAAAACCATTAGTTTCAATGTTTGGTCGCTAGCACGTTCCCATTACCCTTATATACCCCTTAGACCTCCTAAATGGGACTCCCTAATTGGTGGTGGCAACCTATGTATTAAACTCACTATAAAACCATAAGAAATAAACTTCAGCTTCGCCCTCTAGCGGTTCCACCAGTATAGAACCTTTTAGAGCCTAAAGCTATTATGCCAGGTTCTAAAAGCAACTCAGAAACGTCCTCTATCCCATTATAAAACTAGATTTGGTAATTTGGTATCCTGGCGATTATGTTGAATACCATAATACCTTTAGAGTAAAGAAGTTTTCCTATAAAAGCTATGGCGATAGTTTAGATTCACAATGGCTATATAAAATAATTTAGGTCAGAAAATTGCCAAAAATGTCAGAGTCCCAAAATTATTTTATCACATAAAAATATACCGAGTTTGTCGTTTTGTTGATGATCAAATTGCCTGCCAGATTTATTTTTCTGATAAAATCGTATCTGAAAAGCTCTCAAAACAAGCGCGCCATCTCAAGAATGCTTTTTAATAGTTTTTTGATAACAAAATAACAAATATTTAAAATTAAAAAAAAAATCATTTACACTATTCACCATTAAAAAAGTCTGTTTGGTTTACATAAATCAAAATTAAAGTAAAATTATTGTTAAAAAACACTGCTAAAACGACTAGATAAATATTATCTCTTTACAATGTTTTTAAAATTAATTTATATGGCGTATATGGTTTTATAGTGGTCACTTGGTTTTATTTGTTACTGTATCGCAACAAGGATTTTTTAGTGCCCTTATGAAACCAACAAAAAAGAACAATGTAAACATAGTCAACATAACCTCACTTAAATTTTTTGTATTTGTTTTTAAAGTGTTTAAAAGCGTATAATTCAACACTTAAATGTTTTTTATCGTGCAATTTTGACACAATCGAGAGGGCCAGTGCAATGATATTCGTTGTGCCTGCAGGTTGGAGGGCAACCTCTTATACTGGCCGTCTAAACAGGCCTTATCTAGGCCTGGGTGTCCTACCCAGGAGGACAGAAACTCAACAATTATTAATTATTGGGCTTTCATTAATCAATCTTGCAATAGGTAGGTACCAGTCTGTACCTAGGTATATCTATTATTTTTACAATACCTAAAAAAATAAAACATGAAAGTATTTACTTACTTCTGTTAGAACCCCTAAGGAAACAAGGTTTTATATGGCCGCCTATTTAAATAATATGTAATATACAGCTATGGGTAACTATAAATACAAAAGAATTAAGATTACCTTTAAGCCTTCCTATAAAACCTTTTTAAAATGCCTAAAAGTAATGGCAAAAACCAAAAGTCTTAAGTTTATATTTACCACTCTTAAAAACCGTAGGGAAACTAGGTTCTATATGGCCGCCTATCTAATCATATTTACTTTTAAACTACTGGTAACTATAAAAACAAAAGGATATAAGATAACCTTTTAGCTCTATTATAAAACACTTTTGTGATGATCTAAAGTAATGAAGAAAACTAAACGACCAAAGTTTATATTTATTTCTTTTTAAAAACTTTAGGTAACATGGTTTTATAAGACCATCTTTATAAATCAGAAATCAATAAAACCAAAAGTATTTAAAAGGAACAGAAGGAATATCAATTTTATTATACTCCCTTTATAAATCACTTTTAGGTTGTATAACACCCCTTTAGGTAATTGGCAATATAAATTACCTTTATGTAGCCAAATTGATCCTAAAACCCATAACAGCACCCTCTAAATAACCTAGGAACCAAATTAATAAAACCTTGAGTGGTAATAATGTTACTTGGGCAGTCCATAGAGGTATTCGGTGATCCGGATTTTACTTGATTCAATAATCCGGACTCGCGTTTTTTCCAGAAAATGCTTTATAATTCACATAATAATGCAGGTTTTAACATGTCATTTGGTTTGTTTGATGCGGCGTGTGGTGTCAAAGGCCGCATTCAGAAGTTATCAACTAGCTTTTCGGGCAAGGGCAATGTTATAGGTCACGGTCGTGTGTAGAATGGGTCCAATCAAAAGGAAACATACATCTTTAAATACAAAAGAGAAGTCAGAGAAATCTGATGCACTAAAAAGTGATAGCGTTACTGGAAAAGCATTAGCTCTGAAGTATGATGGATACATCAACAATCAGCGATATTCGGAAAAATTAAAGGCTTTGTATTCAATTCTTTGGAAATCCATGTATGTTTTTTACTCGCCTGCGGAAAAGGCTACCTTAGAAGTGGTAAGTGGATGAGTGCGGATAGGACATTACATTTTTTGTTATTAAAAAATTGTCCTCAACAATCCGGATTCCTTGATAATTCGGATCGCTCCCGTTTTAATTGATCCGAATTATCGAGTCACCACTGTACTAAAAAATAAATAAAAATTATATCCTTTTCGGTGCCCTGATCTTTTAGATATTTCACAAAAAATAAGACTTCTAACTTCAGTTCACTGGCTTCAATATCTTTATGTTATATTTTAGCAAATTCTTGGCATTTTTGTTTCCGTGTGCAGTAATGTCAGATTTTTATCAAATAAATAAATAACATTTTAGTAAAGGAAAGACGACATAGGAAGGATTAAAAAATTTCGTCAAAAAATTTGCGCATTGTGCAATTTTTTGTCTTATTTGTGCTGCTGAGAAATCTCTTTTAGCAAACTTTATCGACTACTTCGGGGGTGATTGATACCCCTTGAACTACCCTAGGTACGGCCTTGGAACTACTGGGGGGGTCATTTAACTATCTACTAGAAAAACCTTAAATATCAAAGCGACGCGAAAGCCCAATACGGCACGATTTTTAGTTACGCCACTGGGTTGAGACACATGTTACCATGCAAATGTAGATTATGCCAATCTGTTTAGTGCTGCAGTATGGTCAGGTCGTGTTTTTATAAAATATAAAGAATGGCAATATAAAAAAAAACACAATAAACGCATTTGGCAATAGCTCGAATTCTTGTTTGTATGTCTATTACAAAACAATAACGGGTGGACCGCAAATAAAGTGGATTAAAAATTTAAAAATACCCGCGGCCAATAATTAGAACAGAACTAATAGGGTAAAGCGATGGATAGCAGGCCCGGTTTCAGACAGCTTAGCTAGTAGGGGCTCTATTCTCTTAGTCGTTAGAAATACCTTAGGCGAATTTTCGTGCTATATGTTTTGAAACAGTCTGGTTCAATAAATACGTCATCAATTGGTGACGTTTCATATCTATATTTTCGAATTTATGGGCGTTATGCGATGAAATACCGTTCACAGAGGTGTAAATTGTGAATTTATTGTCAATATTTTAGTAAAAACTAAATAAAATTAAGAAACAATGACTCAATTAAAAAACAAAATTTTAATATTGATTTTTTAATATTGATTTTCAGCCGACGCACGCGCAGTTGGTTACGTCAATTGGCTATCTTCAAGGCGCCCACAAACGCATGTGCAATGCCTCCTAAAATTTTTGGAAGCATTGAATATCCTACAAATTGCGATGCTGACAAGCACCTGGGACCCAATTCTTGAAATAAATCCGTATACGGATTCGGCGAAACGTAGACGGATATTCACCATTCGAATTCTTGAAAGCTCGTATACGAGTTTTTCTTTCGGAGTCGAGTGGTAAAGTCCACTCGAATCTCAATTTCCGTATACGAATCTAACCTAACATTTTTGTTTACTTTAATATATTTTTTATTGTTTGCTTAATTTTTCTTTATTTAAAAAAAATTGGGAGGTTTTCTGAAAAAAGACGCGATTTGGCAAGCACCATGGCTATAAAAGGGCATGAGGACGCAAAGAGATGGAAGGGGGATTTAGCCTCTTGTGACACTCGGTTTTTTTTTATTTCTTTTTTTCTTGGAAATGCCTTACGACTGGGGGGGAGTGAAAAATCCCGAATTTTTGCGGTGATAATTTATGAATTTTTTGGTGATTTTACTGTTTTTTAACAGCTCTAAAAAAAAAGAATTTTTAAAAGTTACAACTTTGTAACACATTTTCAAGAAAAAATATATAAAAGGAGCGTTTTCAGGAAGGGGCGGGGGGATTAAAAAGTTTTAATAAAAATTTGAGTATTGTGCAATTTTTTTGTCTTGTTTGTGTCTCTTTTACCACACTTTATCAACTATTTTGTGGTGCATTGATACCTCTTGATTCCCCCCTGGGTAAAATGCCTTATCTTATTTTGCTTAATTTTTGGATAATATAAGGGCTAAACTGCTTCAAGTAGGAAAATCCCCTGCATGTAAATAATAAACCTAATCTTATACTTTAACCCTTATACCCTGTTTCCACCAATGCATGCCCACCCCAATTCAAAAAACGCAACACGTGGTGGCCCATGGATTTGCACTGGTTTTAAATGCAGCGTCACCTGATGCGTTTTTTGAATCGGGGTGAGCATGCATGGAAACAGGGTATTAGAGTATTATTACTCTAAGCTTTAACCAGTTTCATTATTTTTTCTGACTTTTTCTATGTTGGCCAAAAATAAATATAAAATATAAAAACATTATTTTTCTTTATTTACATTTCAAAGTACATAATAAGACTTACTGTCAAGTGCGTTAAAAAACGCTATGCAATATGACTACAGTGTGAGAACAAGCCAGTTGGAATAAACTTGCTAGTCAGTTAAATTTAAGTTTTTTGAAAAAATCCAAACACATGTTAACTGAGATTTTTAACAGGCAATATTTTTACAGAATATTTTTTGGGCAGACCCCAGGGGTCCACTAGTATACAACTTATTTTTTAAGATGAAATGACCCCACTTAAGGCACCTTGTTAGAAAGAGTATCAAATAATTTTTAAAAATTAACAAAAAGAAAATTATTTCTATTTTTTTGTAATTTTTAGAGAATATAAGTGTCATTTAAAGTAAAACCTATAATTTTATTAAAATATAGTTGGTGGACCCTGGACAACAGGTCCAGTAATACCAACATTTTTTTGGCAATTGGTAGACTCAACTTGTAGCACTTTGTTCAAAGACTAATAAAAAATGTTTTTTTTTATTTGACAGATTTTCAAAAAAAAGGGAACCATAATTTTTCTTTTTCAGTAGGCTTTCCAACAAGGTGCCACAAGTTTTATCTTGTTGGACCCCTTTCTGGGGTTCTGTTCAAAAAAAATTCATCAAAAATATTGCTCATTAAAAATCTCAGTAGGCATGTTTTTGGTTTATTCTTACAAAATTTTAATTTAACCTGCTAGAAAATGTATTCCAACTTGCTCGTTCTCACTGTATAAGCTTTTATGTAATAAGTTGTATAATCTTTTTTACAATAAAAACTACAATAAACTTATTTTTATTTTACTTATAATTTATCTAAAAAAGTTCTTTAAAAGTTAATAGATCACCAATGGCATCTGAGTATTTCTAGTAGGATCATCATTGCAACAGGACTGCTAGGCAAAAACTGCTTCACACCTCAAAAATGATCTTCATGTCTTCTCTGAGAAACCTGTAACAAAAAGTTTTTTCATTTAGTGTACCACAGCAGACCTCACTGGATCCGTATTACTGACAGGATTTTTATATATGTCCTTGTTTATAACTTTTGAAAAACAAAGACATGTTAGCTCCCGCTAAATTTCGCGGGGTTTGTAAATTTTAAAACCACACAATTGAATGACGGACAGAGTGCATTCGCGCATTTTGGACATGCGCACCAAGAATCAGTGAGATCCTTTTTCGACCGCCTCGAGAAATGGCGTGTTAATTTACTTTCTCCAACTATTTCAAATTTCTACACCTGAAAGTGCTCGATTTTGGTGTACTGAAGCATAGAACTAGAAACTTCAGCCCTTCAGCTACGTGGTGACATCATTAGATCCAGATAGGGGCCCCTTGGAAGTGGAGAAATTGGCTGCAAACTGGTGAGTACTTTGTCTCTGATTTCCCTTGTGTGGTACCCACAATTAACCTATGGACCTTTTAATTATTTCGTAATTTTCATATCAATATATTTATGTTTGTTCGCGCTTTCATTAATTAAATTATATACAGTCCATTGCATTTATCGTTTTTCTTACTGCGGGCATAACATAAGTGTTCCTTCGACCGAATTATTTAAAATTTGCTCCATACGACGGTATTAATAAGTCGGCCATTTATTTTCACGCCGAGATTAAGGCGGCCTTGAATTTTGTCAATCGTATTGAAACGAGAGAGATTTTCGCTCGACCTTCGGTAGCGGCGCGGTTCACGTGTTTTTCGGTCCGCTGCTATGGTAACGTACCGTGGTCATTCAGTAAACAAAGCGAAGCGGTCAAAACAAACAAGCACATGTTCAGTGTGTTAGGTGTGTTCCATATCATTTCGATATTTAAAGCAATTTTCATCAATTGCGATAAATTAGTGCATATTTTCGACAATTCGTCATTTTTCTATTTCAGAAGCATTAATTTAGCGTTAATTGTATATTTACCGACAATTTCGTCATTTCAAAGGTAAAATCATGTCTGTCAAAAAAGCCGTGCAAAAACGCAAGGGTTTTTTATCTGCGATCACCGAGTGTTATGTGTTTTCACAGACCGCGGCATCGGACGAAAAAGCGAGAAACGAGTTTCAAGTGAGGTATTTCGATTTGGATGAAACCTTCGATAAATGCATGCTGGCACATAATTATGTCATTATGTTGATAGACGACTCGGACGACGAGGAGTTTAAAACGCAGGATGCGATCCTTTCAGAAGCTCGTAAATATTTTTATGCGTGTAAGGGGGTTTACTCTAAAATATTTCCGGTTGAGGCCCCATCCTTTTCGGGATCATATGTTCGACAAAACGAAACTCCAAAACTCAAAGAGTTAGGTATTCCCATATTTCGAGGTGATAAAAAATTATGGCCAAGCTTTTTCGATCTTTTTAATAACATTATAGATCAAAATCAAAGTCTAAGTAACGTTCGAAAACTTCAATATTTATTTTCATATCTCGAGGATGAACCTTTAAAATTGATATCAGGGATTAGCTTATCTGATCAAAATTATAAAATTGCTTACGACAAATTAGTCAATAGATATCAAAACAAGCGAGACCTCGCAAATGATGCTTTAAGCACAATTATGAACTCCACCTTAAAAAACGAGTCAGCTAAAGAATTGCGTAATTTAATTGACACCTTTTCTGAATCCCTAGAAATTTTAAATCACTTAGCTTTAACGTTGACAGTTGGGACTTTATTATTTTTTTCATTTTGTTAGAAAAATTGGATATTCCGACGCGTTCAAATTTCGAAATGAGTCACGCCAATACTAATACCGAAATTCCCACTTTTCAGTCACTTTTTCAATTTCTAGAAAAAAGATGTAAAGTTTTGGAATCACTTCCTCAATCAACAGCACCCAAAAAGGTGCCTACCTATCAAAAATCAAATTCTATGCAATATCAGTTTGGGCAAAAGCCTACCTATCAAAATTCAAATTCTATGCAAAATCAGTTTGGGCAAAAGCCTACCTATAAATCATCAAATTCGCCTTTTATAGGACTGGCTGGCACCTCAACTAATTCAAGTACGGGAATAAAATGTTTCCGGTGTAATCAAGGTCACGTGCTTTCAAAATGTCAAACATTTCTTGATCTCTCACCTATCGATCGCCTATCTTTCGTCAATCAGAAAAAATTATGTCTAGCGTGTTTTCATCCCTTGCATGGGGTAGATACGTGCAAATCAAAATATTCATGCAGGACTTGCAATAGTAAAAGGCACCACACTTTAACTCATATCTTAGAAACTAATGAAGAGTCTGGAAGCCAAGATACTAGTCCTGTCATTCACACACCACCGGTCAATAATCTTCATGTGTCATTAAATACCTCAGGACCTTCAGGTACCTTTCTTTTATGCACCGCCATAATAGATGTTATGGACGGTTGCGGAAATTTTCAACCTGTAAGGGCACTGCTTGATTCTGGATCACAGACAGGATTCATCAGTGAAAGGTGTATTCAGTGTCTTAATCTTCCTAGGTGGAGTTACACCACTGAAATATTCGGATTAAATCAGATGTCTTCTTTTACTTCCAAAGGGCTTGTTCAATGTCACATTAAGCCACAAGGACAGGTCACTCCTTTACTTAATTTCGAAGCAATTGTCGTTCCACAATTATGTTCCAATATGCCTACATTCACTTTGAACGATAATCAGTGGAAACACTTGGAAAACCTTAAACTTGCCGACCCATCTTATTTCAAGTCTAGACCTGTGGACCTGGTTATTGGTTGCGAGCTGTTCGCACAGATATTCAAGGAGGGCAGGGTTCTTGGACAAATAGGGCAACCTTCAGCCCTTGATACTATCTTTGGCTGGGTCGTCATGGGAAAGGTTGACGAAGTAGGTAGTCTTACGGAACGAACCAGTTGTTTTTTAACGAGTCATTCACCTCCTTTAGAGGTCATTCTCCCTAGGTTTTGGGAAATCGAACATTTGCCTAAAAAACAAATCTTATCAAAGGAAGAAAAACAAGCAGAATCAATTTTTACTGCGAGTGTAGTACGGCAACCGAGCGGTAGATTCATGGTAGATAAAATAAACCCTGACCTAGGAAATACTTATCCGCAAGCTTATCGTAGATTTTTACTTCTAGAAAATAGATTAATCAAAAATCCTGATCTGTACACTGCCTATTCAAGTTTCATGCAAGACTATATCGATTCTAATCATATGAGTTTAGTTTTATCTAGCCAACCAAAAGTCGACGTATCATGTTTTTTAGCACATCATTGCGTACTAAAGCCGGAAAGCTTAAGTACAAAATTAAGGGTAGTCTGGGATTGTTCGGCAGTCACCCCAAAAAATATTAGTCTCAATGACACGTTGTTATCTGGACCGAAACTTCAAAAGGATATTGCTTCTTTACTCCTTACGTTTCGTCTTAATCCTATTGCCTACATTGCTGATATCAAACAGATGTTCCGTCAAGTCCTTATCAATCCTTATCACCGTCCTTATCAAAGGATATTGTGGAGGTTTTCTCCACAGCACCCACTTTCAGTGTGGGAACTTTCTACTGTCACTTTTGGCATGACATGCTCACCTTTTCTAGCCATGCGTACATTAAATGAGCTGGCAGAGAGAGAAAAGGAACGTTTTCCTATGGCTGGTACTGTTCTAAAAACGTCAATCTATATCGACGATATCTTGGGAACTAGCCCTTCGCTTTCTGAAGCTCTCTCCCTTCAAACAGAACTCAATGATTTGTTGAAGTCGGGAGGATTTGAACTTAAAAAATGGGCAAGCAATTGTCCTTAGTTATTGGCAACATTGCCAGAGTCCGATCGTCAAATGCCTCTCTCTTTCGACAAGGAGGAACCCCACTTTATCAAAGTTTTAGGACTTCAATGGCATCCAAAAAACGACATTTTTTCTTATCAATGCCGAATGAAGGACAAACCCCCAACCAAACGTTCTATTTTATCTATCATAGGAACAATCTTCGATCCCTTAGGTTTTCTTTGTCCCTTGTTGCTACAAGCAAAATTTATTTTGCAACAGTTGTGGATATCGAAAATAGGCTGGGACGAAGAACCAGATTCTTCTATCATCGACTCTTGGAACAAACTTCGTTCTGAATTCCCGCTTCTTTCCAATTTTCAATTACCCCGACAAATTAAACTGTCAAAAACCAATACCTGTCAAATCATCGGCTTCTGTGACGCTTCAATTCGAGGCTACGCAGGCGTCGTATATTTTCGTCTAGAAGAGGAAAATAATATTTCTGTTTCTCTCATATCTGCAAAATCTAGGGTCGCGCCTATAAAGTCACAAACTTTGGCTAGGCTAGAACTCCTAGGCGCATTTCTTTTAAGCGAATTAATTGACTTCGTCTTATCTAGCTATGAAGGAAAAATAACTTTTACAAATGTCGTTACTTTCTGCGATTCGCAAGTCGTATTGCACTGGCTTTCATCCTCTCCTAATCGCTGGCAAACCTTTGTTGGAAATCGAGTCAGTAGAATCCAAGAAATCATTCAAATGCAGCCGATATTGCGTCACGAGGGGCCACCCCTTCACAGCTCATGTCACATGACATGTGGTGGAACGCACCGTCGTTTTTGTGGTCTCCCGAAAACGAATGGCCCGATTTTCATAAATCAAAAATGCCGATTGATTTCGGAGATATTAATCTGGAGGAAAAGCCAAAGGTCTGTTGCAATGCAATAATTGACGTTAACTTCTTAGATCAGCTTCTTATCAAATATTCATCTATATCAAAAATTCAACGTATCATTTGTTATGTCCTTCGAATAGTTAACCTTTTTCAAAACCATTCCTATCAAAAACCCACTAAGCCACCGGACCAAAAAATTATTTTTGAAAATATTGTTTTTCCTACCACCGGTGAGATGCAAAGTGCGTTATACCTTCTTATCAAACGCGTTCAAGGTTCTTGTTTTTCTGAGCTTTTTTCCGCGTTATCTAAGGATAAACCAATACCGAAACCTTTCCGAAAACTTCCACCTTTTCTTGATGAGTAACCATCGTTTAATTACTCTTCTTATCGAGTCCACTCATCGACAATACCTTCATCCTGGGTTTAAAACATTACATAATCTGCTTTTACAGCAATTTTGGATATTATCTGCCAGACGGGCAATTCAAAGAACCATATCCAAGTGTTTGCAATGTTTTAGAATCAACCCTAAACCCTATAGACCGCCCATAATGAGTTCACTTCCCGCTCATCGAATCAATCAACTTAAACCTTTTTCGAGTGTAGCTATCGACTTTTGTGGACCTTTCTTTGTGATTCCTCATCGTTACCGTGGTTGTAAAGCTTTCAAATCGTATGTCTGTGTGTTTGTCTGTACGGCCACACATTGCGTGCATTTGGAATTAACCATGGAACTGTCCACCGAAGGGTTCGTAGGTGCATTCCATCGATTCATTTCCAGACGTGGAAGCGTGACGCAATGCTGGTCAGATCAAGGCAGTAATTTTATAGGGTTTCGTAACCAATTACTTGATTACGCAAGAAGTGCGGCCACCAGACTTTCTATTCGTTGGCATCTGGGACCTCCTCTCAGTCCACATTTCAATGGCCTGGCAGAAGCTGGCGTCAAAAGTTTTAAAACTCACTTTGTTCGAGTAGTTGTCCATCATGGAAATGTCCACCCTTACATGTCGCATAGAAGCCGTACTTAATAGTCGCCCTTTATCTTCTGCCTCTTCAGACCCACACGATCTTCAACCTCTTACCCCTGGGCATTTTTTGACCCTTGAACCCCTTAATTCAGAAATTCCGGAGTCAGATTTGTCCGAGGTCTTCCTAAATCGGCTCTCGAGATGGCAACTAATCCAAAAACTACATACTGATTTTTGGAAACGGTATTCTATAGAGTATTTGCATACGCTACAACAGCGACACAAGTGGGCTGATTCGTCCCCAAATATCAAATTAAATGATTTGGTTATCATAATAAGTGATCACAGCCAATCACCTTTGAAATGGCCGGTCGGTCGGGTCATCGAACTGCATCCCGGCCGAGACGGTCAGGTGCGTGTTGCGACGGTACAAACGGTTACCGGTGTTTACAAGCGGCCAGTTGTAAAACTGTGCCACTTGCCGAATTAAAAGTAATTTTAATTTTTTCTACCTATTGAAGTCAATTATTACAATAGATAATTCTTTATTATTATTTTTTAAATTTTGTTTGTTTGTTTTGACTTTTTCGGGTTTTCGTTATCTCTAAATAAACTTACGCTGTTAGCTCCCGCTAAATTTCGCGGTTGTTTATATATATTTTTAAAAACACACAACTGTATGAAGGACAAAGCGCATTCCGCGTATTTGGACATGCGCACCAACAACCGGTGAGATCCTTGTCAATCGCCTGGCATGTTAATTTCGTTCTCCAACTATTTCAAATATCTACACCTGAAAGTGCTCGATTTTTGTGTACTGAAGCATAGAACTAGAAACTTCAACCCTTCAGCTACGTGGTGACATCATTAGATCCATCAGGGGCCCCTTGGAAGTGGAGAATTTGGCTGCAAAAGAGGTGAGTGCATTTGTCTTTGATTACCGTTGTGTGCCACCAATATTTTACCTATGGACGTTTTGATTATTTCGTAATTTCATATCAATATTTATGTTGGTTCGCGATTTCATCAATTAAAATATTTACAGTCCATTGCCTTTAACGTTTTTCTATCCGCGAGTTAACATAAGTGGTCCTTCGAACCGGATTATTTTTAGAATAAATCCATACGACGGTATTAATAGGTCGGCCACTACTTTCATGCTGAAAAACAAGGCGTCCTTGAATTTTCGCATCATTTGAAACGTCATTTTTCTATTTCAGAAGCATTAATTTAGCGTTAATTGTATATTTACCGACATTTCTGTGATTAGATGTGTTCCATATCATTTCGATATTTAAAATAATTTTCATCAATTGCGATAAATTAGTGCATATTTTCGACAATTCGTCATTTTTCTATTTCAGAAGCATTAATTTAGCGTTAATTGTATATTTACCGACAATTTCGTCATTTCAAAGGTAAAATCATGTCTGTCAATAAAGCCGCGCAAAAACGCAAGGGTTTTTTATCTGCGATCACCGAGTGTTATGTGTTGTCGCAGACCGCGGAAAAGGATGAAAGAGCGAGAAACGAGTTTCAAGTGAGGTATGCCGATTTGGATGAAACCTTCGATAAATGCATGATGGCACATAATGACGTCATTATGTTGCTAGACGACTCGGACGATGAGGAGTTTAAAACGCAGGATGCGATCCTTTCAGAAGCTCGTAAATATTTTTATGCGTGTAAGGGGGTTTACTCTAAAATATTTCCGGTTGAGGCCCCATCCTTTTCGGGATCATATGTTCGACAAAACGAAACTCCAAAACTCAAAGAGTTAGGTATTCCCATATTTCGAGGTGATAAAAAATTATGGCCAAGCTTTTTCGATCTTTTTAATCACATTATAGATCAAAATCAAAGTCTAAGTAACGTTCGAAAACTTCAATATTTATTTTCATATCTCGAGGATGAGCCTTTAAAATTGATATCAGGGATTAGCTTATCTGATCAAAATTATAAAATTGCTTATGACAAATTAGTCAATAGATATCAAAACAAGCGAGACCTCGCAAATGATGCTTTAAGCTCAATTATGAACTCCACCTTAAAAAACGAGTCAGCTAAAGAATTGCGTAATTTAATTGACACCTTTTCTGAATCCCTAGAAATTTTAAAATCACTTAGCTTTGACGTTGACAGTTGGGACTTTATTATTTCTTTCATTTTATTAGAAAAATTGGATATTCCAACGCGTTCAAATTTCGAAATGAGTCACGCCAATACTAATACCGAAATTCCCACTTTTCAGTCACTTTTTCAATTTCTAGAAAAAAGATGTAAAGTTTTGGAATCACTTCCTCAATCAACAGCACCCAAAAAGGTGCCTATCTATCAAAAATCAAATTCTATGCAAAATCAGTCTGGGCAAAAGCCTACCTATCAAAATTCAAATTCTATGCGAAATCAGTTTGGGCAAAAGCCTACCTATAAATCATCCAATTCGCCTTTTATAGGACTGGCTGGCACCTCAACTAATTCAAGTACGGGAATAAAATGTTTCCGGTGTAATCAAGGTCACGTGCTTTCGAAATGTCAAACATTTCTTGATCTCTCACCTATCGATCGCCTATCTTTCGTCAAGCAGAAAAAATTATGTCTAGCGTGTTTTCATCCCTTGCATGATGTATATACGTGCAAATCAAAATATTCATGCAGGACTTGCAATAGTAAAAGGCACCACACTTTAACTCATATCTTAGAAACTAATCAAGAGTCTGGAAGCCAAGATACTAGTCCTGTCATTCACACACCACCTGTCAATAATCTTCATGTGTCATTAAATGCCTCAGGACCTTCAGGTACCTTTCTTTTATGCACCGCCATAATAGATGTTATGGACGGTTGCGGAAATTTTCAACCCGTAAGGGCACTGCTTGATTCTGGATCACAGACAGGATTCATCAGTGAAAAGTGTATTCAGCGTCTTAATCTTCCTAGGCGAAGGTGTAACTTCGCCTAGGAAGATTAAGACCACTGAAATATTCGGATTAAATCAGATGTCTTCTTTCACTTCCAAACGGCTCGTTCAATGTCACATTAAGTCACAAGGACAAGTCACTCCTTTACTTAATTTCGAAGCAATTGTTGTTCCACAACTATGTTCCAATATGCCTACATTCTCTTTGAACGATAATCAGTGGAAACACTTGGGAAACCTTAAACTTGCCGACCCATCTTATTTCAAATCTAGACCTGTGGACTTGGTTATTGGTTGCGAGCTATTCGCACAGATATTCAAGGAGGGCAGGGTTCTTGGACAGGTAGGGCAGCCTTCAGCCCTTGAAACTATCTCTGGCTGGGTCGTCATGGGAAAGGTTGACGAAGTAGGTAGTCTTACGGAACGAACCAGTTGTTTTTTAACGAGTCATTCACCTCCTTTAGAGGTCATTCTCCCTAGGTTTTGGGAAATCGAACATTTGCCTAAAAAACAAATCTTATCAAAGGAAGAAAAACAGGCAGAATCAATTTTTACTGCTAGTGTAGTACGGCAACCGAGCGGTAGATTCATGGTAGATCTTCCGTTTAAAGATAAAATAAACCCTGACCTAGGAAATACTTATCCGCAAGCTTATCGTAGATTTTTACTTCTAGAAAATAGATTAATCAAAAATCCTGATCTGTACACTGCCTATTCAAGTTTCATGCAAGACTATATCGATTCTAATCATATGAGTTTAGTTTTATCTAGTCAACCAAAGGTCGACGTATCGTGTTTTTTAGCACATCATTGCGTATTAAAGCCGGAAAACTTGAGTACAATATTAAGGGTAGTCTGGGATTGTTCAGCAGTCACCCCAAAAAATATTAGTCTCAATGACACATTGTTATCTGGACCGAAACTTCAAAAAGATATTGCTTCTTTACTTCTTACATTTCGTCTTAATCCTATTGCCTACATTGCTGATATCAAACAGATGTTCCGTCAAGTCCTTATCAATCCTTATCACCGTCCTTATCAAAGGATATTGTGGAGGTTTTCTCCACAGGACCCACTTTCAGTGTGGGAACTTTCTACTGTCACTTTTGGCATGACATGCTCACCTTTTCTAGCCATGCGTACCTTAAATGAGCTGGCAGAGAGAGAAAAGGAACGTTTCCTATGGCTAGTACTGTTCTAAAAACGTCAATCTATATCGACGATATCTTGGGAACTAGCCCTTCGCTTTCTGAAGCTCTCTCCCTTCAAACAGAACTCAATGATTTGTTGAAGTCGGGAGGATTTGAACTTAAAAAATGGGCAAGCAATTGTCCTGAGTTATTGGCAACATTGCCAGAGTCCGATCGTCAAATGCCTCTCTCTTTCGACAAGGAGGAACCCCACTTTATCAAAGTTTTAGGACTTCAATGGCATCCAAAAAACGACATTTTTTCTTATCAATGCCGAATGAAGGACAAACCCCCAACCAAACGTTCTATTTTATCTATCATAGGAACAATCTTCGATCCCTTAGGTTTTCTTTGTCCCTTGTTGCTATAAGCAAAATTTATTTTGCAACAGTTGTGGATATCGAAAATAGGCTGGGACGAAGAACCAGATTCTTCTATCATCGACTCTTGGAACAAACTTCGTTCTGAATTCCCGCTTCTTTCCAATTTTCAATTACCCCGACAAATCAAACTGTCAAAAACCAATACCTGTCAAATCATCGGCTTCTGTGACGCTTCAATTCGAGGCTACGCAGGCGTCGTATATTTTCGTGTAGAAGAGGAAAACAATATATCTGTTTCTCTCATATCTGCAAAATCTAGGGTCGCGCCTATAAAGTCACAAACTTTGGCTAGGCTAGAACTCCTAGGCGCATTTCTTTTAAGCGAATTAATTGACTTCGTTTTATCTATCTATGAAGGAAAAATAACTTTTACAAATATCGTTACTTTCTGCGATTCGCAAGTCGTATTGCACTGGCTTTCATCCCCTCCTAATCGCTGGCAAACCTTTGTTGGAAATCGCGTCAGTAGAATGCAAGAAATCATTCCCTCAAACTCGTGGCGCTACATTCCTTCTGCTTTGAATGCAGCCGATATTGCGTCACGAGGGGCCACCCCTTCACAGCTCATGTCACATGACATGTGGTGGAACGCACCGTCGTTTTTGTGGTCTCCCGAAAACGAATGGCCCGACTTTCATAAACCAAAAATGCCGATTGATTTCGGAGATATTAATCTGGAGGAAATGCCAAAAGTCTGTTGCAATGCGATAATTGATGTCAACTTCTTAGATCAGCTTCTTAACAAATATTCATCTATATCCAAAATTCAACGTATCATTTGTTATGTCCTTCGAATAGTTAACCTTTTTCAAAACCATTCCTATCAAAAACCCACTAAGCCGCCGGACCAAAAAGTTATTTTTGAGAATATTGTTTTTCCTACCACCGGTGAGATGCAAAGTGCGTTACACCTTCTTATCAAACGCGTTCAAGGTTCTTGTTTTTCTGAGCTTTTTTACGCGTTATCTAAGGATAAACCAATACCGAAACCTTTGCGAAAACTGTCACCTTTTCTTGATGAGAATAATATCATTAGAGTCGGTGGCAGATTACAAAAATCTGACCTTTTGTCTTATTCTGCAAAACACCCCGTCTTACTTTCGAGTGACCATCGTTTAACTACACTTCTTATCGAGTCCGCTCATCGACAAAAGCTTCATCCTGGGTTTAAAACATTACATAATCTGCTTTTACAGCAATTTTGGATATTATCTGCCAGACGGGCAATTCAAAGAACCATATCCAAGTGCTTGCAATGTTTTAGAATCAACCCTAAACCCTATAGACCGCCCATAATGAGTTCACTTCCCGCTCGAATCAATCAACTTAAACCTTTTTCGAGTGTAGCTATCGACTTTTGTGGACCTTTCTTTGTGATTCCTCATCGTTACCGTGGTTGTAAAGCTTTCAAATCGTATGTCTGTGTGTTTGTCTGTACGGCCACACATTGCGTGCATTTGGAATTAACCATGGAACTGTCCACCGAAGGGTTCGTAGGTGCATTCCATCGATTCATTTCCAGACGCGGAAGCGTGACGCAATGCTGGTCAGATCAAGGCAGTAATTTTATAGGGTTTCGTAACCAATTACTGGATTACGCAAGAAGTGCTGCCACCAGACTTTCTATTCGTTGGCATCTGGGACCTCCTCTCAATCCACATTTCAATGGCCTGGCAGAAGCTGGCGTCAAAAGTTTTAAAACTCACTTTGTACGAGTTGTCGGCGACCAGAAGTTGTCTATCATGGAGATGTCCACCCTTACCTGTCGCATAGAAGCCGTACTTAATAGTCGCCCTTTATCTCCTGCCTCTTCAGACCCACACGATCTTCAACCTCTTACCCCTGGACATTTTTTGACACTTGAACTCCTTAACTCTGAAATTCCGGAGTCAGATTTGTCCGAGGTTCCCCTAAATCGGCTCTCGAGATGGCAACTAATCCAAAAACCACATAATGATTTTTGGAAACTGTGTTCTATAGAGTATTTGCATACGCTACAACAGCGACACAAGTGGGCTGATTCGTCCCCAAATATCAAATTAAATGATTTGGTTATCATAACAAGTGATCACATTCAAACGCCTTTGAAATGGCCGGTCGGTCGGGGGTCGGGTCATCGAACTGCATCCCGGCGGGGACGGTCAGGTGCGTGTTGTGACGGTACAAACGGTTACCGGTGTTTATAAGCGGCCAGTTGTAAAACTGTGCCTCTTGCCAAATTAAAAGTAATTTTAATTTTCTACCTTTTACCGGGTGTTACAATAGGTTTTTTTTATTTTTAATTTTTTTTTGAATTTTTTGTTTGTTTGTTTTGCCTTTTTTCGGGATTTCGTTATCTCTAAATAAACTTACGATACTTATCTATTTTCATTCATTTATATTTATCGGTCGATTCTTTTTCTTATATCTATATCTGTCCGGTTGAGATTCTAAAATTGTGTGTTTTGGAGGGCAGTTATGTTAGCTCCCGCTAAATTTCGCGGTTGTTTATATATATTTTTAAAAACACACAACTGTATGAAGGACAAAGCGCATTCCGCGTATTTGGACATGCGCACCAACAACCGGTGAGATCCTTGTCAATCGCCTAGAGAAGAAGGCGTGTTAATTTCGTTCTCCAACTATTTCAAATATCTACACCTGAAAGTGCTCGATTTTTGTGTACTGAAGCATAGAACTAGAAACTTCAACCCTTCAGCTACGTGGTGACATCATTAGATCCATCAGGGGCCCCTTGGAAGTGGAGAATTTGGCTGCAAAAGAGGTGAGTGCATTTGTCTTTGATTACCGTTGTGTGCCACCAATATTTTACCTATGGACGTTTTGATTATTTCGTAATTTCATATCAATATTTATGTTGGTTCGCGATTTCATCAATTAAAATATTTACAGTCCATTGCCTTTAACGTTTTTCTATCCGCGAGTTAACATTACGCTACTTATCTGTTTTTCATTCATTTATATTTATCGGTCGATCATTTTTTTTATTTATATCTGTCCGGCTGATATTCTAAAATTGTGTGTTTTGGAGGGCAGCTATGTTAGCTCCCGCTAAATTTCGCGGTGTTTGTAAATTTTAAAACCACACAATTGAATGACGGACAGAGTGCATTCGCGCATTTTGGACATGCGCACCAAGAATCAGTGAGATCCTTTTTCGACCGCCTCGAGAAATGGCGTGTTAATTTACTTTCTCCAACTATTTCAAATTTCTACACCTGAAAGTGCTCGATTTTGGTGTACTAAAGCATAGAACTAGAAACTTCAGCCCTTCAGCTACGTGGTGATATCATTAGATCCAGATAGGGGCCCCTTGGAAGTGGAGAAATTGGCTGCAAACTGGTGAGTACTTTGTCTCTGATTTCCCTTGTGTGGTACCCACAATTAACCTATGGACCTTTTAATTATTTCGTAATTTTCATATCAATATATTTATGTTTGTTCGCGCTTTCATTAATTAAATTATATACAGTCCATTGCATTTATCGTTTTTCTTACTGCGGGCATAACAAAGACATCTACAAAAATAATGTACATATTCAAATCAAATCATACTAATCATATGAAGGCTGCTTAGTCTACAACAGTTTTTAATTTTTTTGGAGTTAATTGACAGGTAAAGACATTCAAATTTAAACAAAAAATGGGTTTTTTGAACAAAGGTTACTGATTTTTATTATGCTTATCGGCCTAAAAGGCAAAACTGTTCTACTCAAAAAGAAACTGAGAAAAAACACTGGGAGCAAAAAATTGAATTGTTTCTATACTACAGACAAAATGCAAACTCCAAATGTTTCAGTAAAAACCCCTATGTTACTTAACGCTTGTACAATTTTTGTCAAAGCATGATGTATGAAAGTTCGTCAAACACAGGCCACTCATTACAAACAAAGCCTCAAGTTCAAGACCCCTTTAGAATACTTATGAAGTTTATTTGTTTTCTTTTAAGCAGTCTCAAAATTCAACTGCGAATTTTACCCCCAAATTTCCATACTTCAAAGAGGTTAGATGACCCTAGGCCCCAAATTTCCATTACTATAATTTGGTACTTACCGTTATCAATGATTACACAATCATTGCTGTTACCAAAATAAAACACAGCTTCTTGTTCTATTAAAAAAAAACATATCGTGAAAATAAATCACTCTTTAAAAAAAAATTACAAAAACAAAAGATGTAATGTCAATCTACTGTCAACCTTACTTCATCGCGGCAAGTGTAGGCACACATACCGGCGTTAGTTTGGCCAAAATTATACGAATGCAGCGTTGCACAAGTCGTACACGGAAATGGCGTTCGAGTGGCATTCAAGAATAGCAATTTTTCCAAGCACTCGAAACTACCATTCGAATTTTACTCGTATACGACAAAAAATCCGAGTGGTTCAAGAATTGGGTCCCTGGGAGTCAATTCTTAAATTGTTTCTTTGTTAAGTTTTTATATTACAAACACAAACACATGTTTCCCAATCTTAATTTTACTCAAAACTTAAAACTAAACTAATTTTTCTTATGATATATAAAACAGGTACTACAAAAACTACATTAAGAATTAGATAGTTATTTTTTAATAAATTAAATAAATAATAAAAATTATTATTGATATGCTAAAATAGTATATTTCCTAACAAGTGCGGAAAGTGTCACTTTTCCACACGCGATTGCAGTTGGCCGAACGACGCGTAGCGTAGTAGACAACTTTCCGCAAGAGTTAGGAACACTATTTTTTCTTTGAGCGTGTGGAAAGCATAAAAATAATAAAATTATAAGAAAAATAGTTTAAACTACCATAAAGTGACACACACACCACATCCAGTAGCTCACGCGGATATAGCAATAAATGCTTGACATGGGCAGTTGGTGGTAACCAAATTTTAACATTTTCAAAATCTTGCCGGTCTAAAAAATGTAATATTTTGCAATTGTCGGTCATTTCAAAAACAACACGAGTCACATTTCTCTAATTTTACAGGAGAGGGAAAAACTACCTGGAAACCTGGACTAGTGTTATTTTTACACAGACTTAAAAATTCGGTTACTGCATATATCAATAGATTAAGTGCGGACTGTTTTCGTTTTTGCTCAGAACGTGCATATTAGAGGAAGTCGACTCCACTGAAAAACTCAGTTTCTGAAAAAAGTGGACTCACGTCGTTTTTGAAATGACCGATTCAATTAATAAATCAGTAAAAGCACAAAGTAAGTTTTGTAGTAAAAATCTCCGACTTGCCTCTTTTCATAAGAGGCAAGTCGGACAGTTTTACTTACAAAACTTCATAATTTGATACAATTTTTCCGAAAATGTTTAGCCCGCGGCGCCTCTGTTTCTTTAAATTATCTACTTTTTCTGAAATTTCACTTTTTTTCTTTTTTACCTAAAATATTCTACTGTAGCGCCAATTTCTTTAAAAAATACATTATTCTTCTCAAATTTTCCTTCGCCATTATTTTCGTCGTATCTGCAAAATGTTTTCCACAACGCGATTTTTTCAGAATTGTTTTTGAATCTTACATCATTTTTGCCTACCGCGCAATTTTCTGGTAGTTTTTCTATGTTGCTTTTATATAACTATTTTCTTCTATGGCGCCATTTTTGCTGAAAAGAACTTTATTTTTTAGAAAGTTTTGCCTGCGTCGCTGTTTTCTACGTTATATCTAGAAAAAAATTTCTGCGGTACGATTTCTTCCGATAATATCTTTTTGCGTCTTTTTTGTTACTTTTTTTAATAACTTGTTTTTAAATTAAAACTGACGCGAAAGGAAGTTCTAAAAGTAGTTTAAGACTACAACACTTCAAGACAATTTAAAAAGATGGCGCTCAAGGCAAAAAAACTCTCTATACATACATTATGCTTTTTTTAAAAGCTAAACAAGATTTTTCAACAGTAAACACTTTCACTTATTTTCTTATTCTCTTGTAAAAATCCTTTTATACGATTTTCCGCGGCTTGAACCACATTTTTCTATTAAAATATCGGGCAATGGCCGTCCTTCTTCTTTCAGTTTTAGTTTTTCTTCATAAGTAAAGAGAGATAATTTTTTTACATTAATTAAATTATCCACCACATTCATTGTGACACAATTATACAAAAACAAACAAAAAACATGACCATAACTCCCGCTCATGCGTTTGGCGTCTTCTAAATAAATAAATGCGCCCGCAAACACGCAACGCTGAGCACGCTTGCCCGGAATTGTACTGGAACTGCAAGTTCTGCAGCTCTATTTTTGCCTAGATTTCGCTATCTAAACCCTAGAGCAAGTGCGGTACGGGGCGAAGGAAGGGGTTCCTAGCCGAGCACAGATCTCGTTAGCCACCCAGCTACGTTGTGTTGCAATTTAGCAGCGCAACAATGCCAATAACTTCATTTGACCGACTGTGAAATGCGGCATTCGGCGACGGCGCGCGTCATAATCAACACACGTACGCGATTTGAAGGCCTACTATACCAACACCGGACCGAAAATATACTGCTATTCCAATAATTTTAGAAATAAAATAATTATATTATAAAAATAGCAGCGGCTGAAAAATAGTCAAATAATGTGAAAATTTTGGGGGTTCTGCAGCTCTGCAGCCCTTATGCACTAGCCGCCCCTGTGTGCATATTGATCTGTTGGACTGACCTACCTATAAGTTGTGCCTCTTTTTCATGTGACTACTAGAGGGTTAACACAATTAAACTTTGTATAAACCGAAAAATCATAGTGAAATATTTTTCACAGTTTAACGCTATAGAAGGCCTATTACTTAGCAAAAGGTTTAGTCAAGTACAACAAAAGATCCTAATAGAAAACCTGAATCTGATGAGAAAAGTTTAGACTATTTCAATTTCGTCTCTGTTAAGTGAGCCTTGAAGTGAGCTCTTTGAATAGAACTACTTATCCACTTCCCCCTACCTTGGGCTGATAGTTCATTGATTAATTGGTCAAAAAACTTCAAATTCAATGAAAACTAACATTATCATTACTTCCTCCGCTGCCACAATTCACAGCAGCAAAAAAACTTGACATAATAATCAGTGGTGCACCCAGAAATATGTCTTGGGGGAACCCGAAACCTTTGGGGGCCCAATATCTTTGGGGGGCCCCCAGAGATCCCATGATGTATGCAATTTCAAGTATTTATGAAATAAAGTCATTTTACAACTTTTAACAAAACTAGTTACTAATTAGGTTTAAAATACATTTGATATTTTCATAGCACAAAGAAATAAATCTTGTGTGTGTGCGAATTTGTTTTTTTATTTTTAAATTTGTAAGGCTTAAATTTTTTCTGTTTATTCATGAAATATATGGAAAATATCTAAAAAAATATGTGGTTTGGGGGGTCTGGGCCCCTAGCCCCCCGCCCCCTTAGTGCGCCCATGTAATAATTCAAAATAAGTAAAAAAAATAAAAAAAAACAAATTAAACAAAACCATAACCTACTTTTTTGTAGAATACATGGTCCCATTTATTTCAGATTTTCTCGCTTTAGTTTAATATTTTTAAGAAAAACGCATTTTTCCCATATGCACAAAGGATCCGTTTTTAAAACTGATTAATTTTTGAGACTGAAGCTCTTGTCGTTTTCGTGAAATTTACGTTTTTGTTAACATTACGGCTTATGGGAAATCGGTTTGTTTGTCCTATGGAAGACATCTTGGATTTGATCATATGTTTTGTTATACAGCCCTATATATCGTCGTTGGTTCGATAAAAAGTGCTTTGTGTTCAAAATGAAATTTTACAGGAGTCACAAAAAACTTCCTATGACTATTATGAGCTGTACAAATCCTTTTTTATTCTTGCTTTGAGCAACGTTAAGATAACATTTTTTTGCAAATAGTTTTTTATAGGATATCAATTATGAATAGGGCAATTTGATTATACAAAAATCTCATATCAGACCAACCACGATATCCATTTTTATTTGTTTTAAAGTTAAGATAATAATAAAAATTCGTAATGTAAATAAATAATGATTTTATTTAAAAAAAGTCAATAAGAATATTTAAAAAATGCCCACCTCCTTGTTGAGCGCAGGCTTGTGCTCGTATACCAACAGATATAGTAGTTATCTGTATGTTTTTCAAAAAAACACAAACAGAAGTGTACTTTATACTCCCAAAATTTGAACATAAGGATTCAAAACACCTTGTGTACATATATAAATTTTCACAAGTTTTTTTCAACTAAACCTAACTTTCCTGCCTTGCGGAATTTGGTTGAAAATATGTTGTTCAATAACCATTTGATCGAATGCAGTCCCAGGTAACAAGGTCACGTTTTTTAAACGTCAAATACAGGTCATTTTTAATGACCATTGACGTCTCTAACCTGACGTGTAAATGACCTTTAAATGACGTTCAAAAGACACACCCAAAATGACGTCATTTTTAGACGTTTTAAAGACGTCAGCAATATGACGTATTTGGGACCAAATCAGAACATCAGACAAACACACAGACACAAACCTATTTATGACTTTTTTTAAACTCGTCTGAATATATCAAATATTCCCTGCAGTTGAGAACACTGAACGAAACTTAGACACAGAAGATGACTCTTCTGTGACTGAGACCTGGAAGTACTGGAACAGGTACAGCGGTGTTCTGTGAGATACAGATCAAAATAGACCTAAATCTAGACCACAGAAGGAGCCTAGACTTACACTCTCCACCTTGAAGCGAAAGAAACCTCAAAGTTTGTCTTGATTTAATATTTAATTTATTTTACATACGTACCCCCACATTCCGTATAAATCCGGTCAAGTACTGGCTGGGGCACCATCTATGTAAGTATGAGTGTATGTCCCTTGGACAAAGTGTGCAGTGTGGGTAGTGACCAATATATGACGTTTTCAGACGGCAAAAACTACATTACAAAACGACTTCAAATAACTGACGCCTTAAAGACAACATTTTTTGGTAGATGACCTGCTGGTCATCCTAATGACCACTTTTCGACGAAAAAAAGACGTCATTTGATGACCCCTTGCTACCTGGGGTATTAATACTTCAATAACATTTTCTTGAAAAAGAAAATTATACAAATACATTACAAAAAATTGTTTGAAAACATTTTCTTAAAATTTTGTTGTTCAAAAACATTTTCTTGAAAAGGACAATTATTCAAAAATATTTTCTTTGAAAGTCATTTTTTTTCATAACGAAAAATTGTTCAAAAAAGTTTTTGAAGAAAATATTTTTGAACAAATTTCCATTTAACAAGAACATAACAGCGGCGTAGCGTGGGGGGGGCGCGGGGGGTTCGTCGCCCCCCCCCCCCCGCCCCGAGGGTAGTGGCGCCCCATAGGTGGCCGAAGCGCCTTCAGCTTTATGAAGTCGGACCGGTAATGGGCAATTGAGTGGATGCCAAAGGAAACTAACGACATGAAGACCTTTTTTTTTTTTTTTGGTCGCCAGATTCGTGAGAGGCGCCCTTGTGCCCTTGTGACTTATCGGCCGCCCCCTCACATATGATGACCTTTTTTTTTTTTTTTTTTGGTCGCAAGATTTGTGAGAGAGGCGCCTTTTTGGTTTTTTTTTGCCACAAGATTTTTCATCAGTTTTCAGAAGCGCCCTTTTTAGCTGTCGCCCCCCCCCCCCGCCCTTTCGGGCACGCTACGCCGCTGGAACATAATCTAACCTTACAGCTAGATAAGGGTGTTTTAACATACCATAAAAATGACAACACGACATGTGCCTCAGCACTAATGGGGTTTCGTCCGTGTTCTATTTTTGGACAGAATTGAGACCCTTTGAACTTGTTTATGACGAATTTCTCATTGCTTAACTCGAGCCGAAAGTGTTTCTTGAACTAAAAAATATATTTATTTTTACTTATAATCATAGCTGCCAGAAAACCCCAACTGTCGGAAAATTAGACCCAGGGCCCCAGTCAACCAAATCCATGTAGATTTGTTGTTGAATCTGTAAACCACATTTTCAATAAAGTTTATGATTTGGGGTTTCCGCTTTTATTGTTTGCATTGCACAAAACTGTTCCTTTTCATGTTCATCGCTGCTACTACCTAGCAGCGAGGAAAATAATAAAAAATCGCTCACTACTTTATCTGCACTCATTTTTACGTCCCACGACAATAATAAGCGTTTAAAAATAATGGCGGGAAAAAGTTTTCGGTGCGGCACGAGCCCTCAGGCTGGTGTCAAAAAAGCCGCACTCAGTGCAAAACTGAATTCGTAAGTTCCTCAATGGAATACGAAAACTGAAAAAGTGCATGTCAATGGAATGCAAACACCGAGCCAGTTGTGCACTAGTGCTGCACTCATTTCCCCAATGGAATACGGCATATGTTACCTAATCTGTGGTTCAAGGATGACATAACCCCTGTCAGGAAAACATGACAAAAAAAATAATCAGGGTCGTAAGTGACAAAAGTGCAATTTTCTTTAGAATTTTCCAATTTGGAGAAGACAATTTTTAACTAATTGTCAGTTCTAGAACATAGAATGATCGTTGAAGGGTTATAAAGGTTCAGCAGGAAAAGTTCAGGTTTGTTCAGATTTTTTTTCTTATATTTCTGGTGTAATGATTTTGCAGTTTATTAACAGGTCGACTGCCTCGCATAAATCAGCAACAGTGTCTCAGGTGCCAAACAAACAAAATATTATCTACAGGACATTGCAACAGCTGGGGCAAGTCAGAGGTCTGTCACTTGTGTCTGTCACCCCCAGTTATATATGACCATATTTCCATCCAACTCCATCTTATCAAAAATAAATACAGATATTTTTGGAGTTACTAAAATTAAGTTTGTCCATTATGCATTATGTTGCAGAGTTAACTAGCCCTAAATGCTTGTACTTGTAATAGGTAATACCAAGGGTAACACCTAGTGTTAGAAGCAAGGGATTCTTGACCTTTGTTTAGTAAACATAAAAAAGTTTAGAAATTGTCTAAATCAAAATTAAAGACACATCAAGCTTTATTTAAATTATGGCAGATCCATTGTAAGCAAGGTTTAAAGATGCTGATGCTGGTAGGCCTCTTGGCTGCTAATTTTTCTTTTTGAAAAGAAAGAGCCCTTTTTAAGACTGCCTTCCTCAAAATAGTAAAAAAAACTATAAAAACCAAATCTTTATTTAGTTTTTTAGAATGCTTTAGGTATATTTGAGAGTATATTTATATTTTTGTGATTTTAATAATTAGATGCAATTTGAACTGACTTCAATTCATTTAACCTGTTTTTGTTTATTTATAGTGGTCTATTGTAAACATTTGATAGGTGCTTCTGAATAAACAAACTTTGAACATTAACATATTAACATTTGTTTTCCTCCTCTAGCACTAACCATGAGGAGCACATAAGTCATATTGTATTTACTTGTTCCATATATGATCTATCTATACATGGCCCTGGGTGGCAGTAGAATGATCCAACCTTTTTTGGTTAGCTTGGCATTGTCAAAACTTAATGAGAAAAGAATAAATGTCTGAATTAACTTAATAATAAGCTCTCTAAACTATAATAAAATAAAACTTACCCTGACAACCTCAGCAACTCTCAAAAATAATTACCTCCCAGTAAAAAGATAAACAATGAAAAGAAAAGAGAAGCAGGAAACAGAACAAGAAATTTGCTAGAACAGAGAAAAACAGGAAAAAAGTCACTGGAGAAGAGGGAAAAAATCTGGAACTGAAGGCCAATAAAGGAGAGAAAACAGAGAAAGCCAAACTTTATCAGAAGTAGACACAGAAAAATAACACATAACAAGATCATGATTGAATACAAATTCAAGTAGCACAAAAACGAAAGAAAAGAAAATGGATCTCAATTAGCAATAGCCAGACTATCTTGAGGATCCACTGAAGAGTGCTGGAAAATTGTCTTACAGAGAGATAAAGCCAAGGAGAAACAAATCTAGTGAAGCCTATAGCACTGTTTAGAGTAAAACATAAAAATTTTTAATTGTAAAATTAAACAGATTTCTTTTTTAGTATTTTAATTAAATCCACATTTAAATTATTATAATGATTATTTGTAGTTATTATTTAAACACAGGTGATCTTGAGAAATTAGGTTTTAAAAACATAAATTGGCCTTCTCAAGTTTACCTATTTTAAATATATAAATTATTTAGTTTATAAAACAGCACAAAATATTGAATTTTATAATTTGTCACAAAGTAAAACAATTTTTTAATATAAAAAGGCAAGATTCATCTTAATAAACCAGATTCAACATTTGATAGTTGTTCTCACTATAAATACTTAAGTTTACTGTGCCATAAGCTAGGGTGACCATATGGGTTTCGCGTAAAAGGAGGACTTCAGAGAAAAAAAAAACAGATTTTCAATAAAAAAGCCTGACAAAACGGGTCATTTTAAAAAACCATCCTTAAAAAATTTGATGACCAAAAAGTCTCTTGGTCTGAAAAATTGCAATCTAGAGAAAATCTAACTATTTAGGTACTAGAAAATTGAATAAGAATAAGTAGGTACCTTTTCGGGAAAAACTGTGCTAGACCAAAGCTTTTAGAAGAAAGAAATGGCACAGCATGCATAAATTAAAAAAGTGAAGCTCTAAAAGCACCATAAAGTGCTGCTGTAGAAGACAGTTTCTGCAAAATTAAAAAGAGATACTAAAGAAGTGAAAAAAATTAAGCCGCAGGTGCAGGCAAAAATTTCGGAAAAATTTTACATTTTTCAGATTAAATCGCGCCTAAAATTTTTAAATAGTGCGCCGGGGGCAAAAAAAATTACGCCGCAGAAAATTTTTGATTAAAACAAAAACAAATAATGCAGCAAGTGAAAATTAAAAAAAAAAAAAATTAAAGATAAATGGCACCAAAAATTTTGGGAAAAAGTGCAAAAGTTTTGGTTAGTTTCCAAAGTATAAGCGCCGGCGCAGGTGGCAAATTTTTAAGTAACTTGAATAGTTCGTTCCTCAGTTTCCTGATAAATTATGCTCATTTCATTTGGGAGAACTAATTTTAAGCTTGGAGCTCTAACCTCCCTAGATTTCTTCCTCCTAAGGTATCTTGGATCGCCAAAAAGCCGCACGACGAAAAAAGCCGGCCGAACATTTTCATTTTGCCCAAAAAGCCGGACTTGTCTGGCTTAATCCGGATGTATGGTCACCCTACATAAGCCTTATTGGTCATTGGTGTGAGGCTGCTCCCTGGCAGTAAACTAGTTACTTTAATCCTGCTGCTTAACCAAGCCGAGTTAGACAAGCGTAATTGTCAAGCACAGCTTCCACAAAAAGAAATATTGGGTAACTAGGAAAATTTGCAGATGCCTTAGTGTTATATCTTCGAGCCAAAGTGTTTAGCCTAAATCATTTATTGTTGTAATCTGCAGAGATTTTTTTATGTGCTGGTGGAAAAAAAAAATATGCCACTTTAGTGAAACTCAGTATGTTGGTACATGGGCACAATAGCACAATGTGCAGTGCATGGGGATCCTGTAGGGCCTACCACCACTTTCACATACAATAAATAACTAGGAAAATTAGTACTCTGAAAATATAAAAAAGCTCTATCTACTTGCTAAAAGAACAAATGGTGAAAATGTATATCAAACTGTGCAAAATACAAAAAAAAAATAAATAAAAATACAAATATAAGTGCCAACACTAGTTCATCGGCGCTAGATACAAAAATGGGACCTCAAACATATAATAAGACTACAAAAATGCGGCCACGTTTAGAATCCGAATATGCTGAGAAAATGTCCGAGATCATAAACTTGGATGAGGGTGATGAAAAAGAATTACATACTTATGAAAACCAAAACAACAATGAAGTCAAACAGAAACATGTCTGGACAATACTACAATAACTACCGGAATAATCCACGACAAAATAATCAGTATCGCAGAAATCGAGTGGTTTTTGGAAATAATTCAGACAATCAAAACCAGGTAGTAAAGAAATATAAGTACTTTTTTGTTACTGGTTTTACACCAAACATTCAGAACGCTGAAGTTATTTCAATTGTAAAGCGAATTGGTGCAAACGAAAATTATGAATGCGAAAAACTTCAACTTGGAAATCAAGACAGAGTTGGATCGTTTAAGGTCGGTATTCCATTCTATTTGAATAATGATTTCTTGGATCCACATTTATGGCCAAAAGGCATTTTGGTAAGTGATTTTTTAGAAAAACCGAGAAGGAATCAGTAACAGACATATTTTATACAAACTGTTCAAGTATCATCAAAAACTTTGATAGTATTTTATTTGCTATATTTTGTCACAATCCTTTAATCTTGTGCTTGTCAGAGACTTGTGTTACTGATGATATTTATCAAAACGAAATATCAATAACAGGGTATGATATGGTGCAATGTAATTCAACAAGCAGACACACAGGTGGAACTATTATTTATGTAAGAAATGACATTGAATATCGGGAAATCCTAAAATATTCGCTTCAAATGAACTTGTGGTTTTTAGCAGTCAAAGTAAATATAAAAAAATCAAATTATATCATATGTGCACTATATCATTCTCCTAGTGCCTCTAAGTCTGACTTTTTGGATGCCTTAGAGTCAAAATTAGAAGAGCTTTTATCACATGGATGCCCATTAATAATTCTAGGGGATTTTAATATAGACATTAGTGTAGACTCAGTGTACAGTAGGCAAATAAAAAGTTTACTAAATTATTTAGGATTATACCAAGTGGTTACTGAATACACTAGGGTGACTTCAACTAGCAAAACTCTGATTGATTATATAATTTCAAACAATAAAATTGTCAACCACTCAGTATCAGATAAACCTAAAATTTCAGATCATTCCAACCTACTAGTATCCTTAGTTGATCGAGTACCACAACAAAACAACAAAGTAATCATTCATAAAAGAAATTTTTCTAACTTTACAAAAGATCAATTTAAACTCTCCTTGCTAAGCCTAGATTGGACAACATGTAATTCAAATTCAAATAATTTAAATAATTTAGCAAATGTATTCACGAAAAATATTGCAGAAACTCTTGATTGTCATGCATCAATCAAAGAGGTTAAAATCTTTAATAATTTTAAGCTTCAGGTTTGGTTCAGCTATGAACTTATGCAGGATTTTCAAAATAGAGACAACTTGTTTAGATTAGCAAAGGAGTCAGGATTAGAGGAAGACTGGGATAAATATAAAAAAATTAGAAACAAGGTCACTACCAAAATAAGACATGAAACAAAAAAATATTATGAAGAAAAAATTGATGAAAACAAACATGATACAAAAAAAATGTGGCAATTTATTAAAGAACTAGTTAATGGAAAAAGACATGAAAAACCCTCAAAAATAAAATTCAAAGACAGACAACTTGAAAATGAGTTAGAGATTGCACAAAATTTTAATGTATATTTTACAGAAAGTATTAAAGATATCATAACTTCTACTAAAAGTATAATGGGATGTGACTTTGTATTGCAAAAAATTAATCAGTTAGATGGTTCGTTTGATAGTTTTAGAATTATTGATATTCACGAATTAAAACAAAAAATTGCAGGCATGGGAAAGGGATCCAGTGATGAGGATAGCATTGATTTGAAGTCATTTAAATTAGCCATTGAAATAGTTGGTGATTACTTTTTAGAACTGATAAATATGTCCTTGTCACCGGGTGTCGTTCCGGATGTGTGGAAGTGCTCAACCGTAATTCCAATAGAAAAAGTACCAAAAACTATTCTTTGTACAGAACATAGGCCCATTAATACGTTACCTGTTTATGAAAAAGCTCTGGAATTACTGGTAAAAGATCAGTTGATGCATTATATCAATCAAAATAATATTTTAATTAGTGAACAATCAGGCTATAGGCAGGCTCATTCATGTGAAACAGCTTTGCAGTTTTTAACATCCTCTTGGAGATCTCAGATAAATAATAAAAAAGTAATTGGGGTAGTTTTCTTAGATCTTAGCAGAGCCTTTGAAACTGTTAACATTGATTTACTATTACAAAATATGAAAAAATATGGCATTACAGGTAATGTATTGAAATGGTTTAAGAGCTATTTGAAAAAAGATTTCAAAAGGTTAAATTTAAAAACTCAGTATCAGGAAAAATAGAAACTGATCATGGTGTTCCTCAGGGATCAGTACTGGGGCCCATTTTATTTCTTATTTTTATTAACGACATAGTTAAACACATAAAGTATTGCAAAATCAAACTATTTGCAGATGATACAATACTGTATTTCATTTGCGATATCAACGAATTTCAAAACATTGAAAAAAATTTTAATGAAGATCTTAATAACTTGCATGTGTGGTTGATAGAAAATGGACTTAAATTAAATATAAACAAAACAAAATGTATGATTTTATCCTCAAAGCATAATTTAAATCAACTTAAGAATAAAAACAAACTCAACATTGTTATTGAAAATTCTCAAATAGAAGAGGTTAAATCCTTTAAATATCTAGGCGTAATGTTAGATCCTGAACTCAACCTTTCTCTACACTGCGAGTACATAAAAAAGAAAATCGCAAAGAAAGCAGGTTTCATGTATAGGCTAAATAATAAAGTTTCATTATTCACTAAACTTACAATTTACAAATCAATTATTGCACCACATTTTGATTATTGTGGAACATTGTTTCATTTTTTAAATGCAGGTCAGAAAAACATGTTACAGAAACTGCAGAACCGTTGCATGAGGGCAATTTTATTATGTAATAAGCGAACTCCTATTAGAAATATGCTTGACAGATTAAACCTTATGAATGTTCAACAACGAGCCTCATACAACATGTTAGTCTTTGTTTTCAAACTCAAAAATAATATGTTACCCACATATTTAACTGGTGAGATAGTTTATGTTCGAGATATTCATACTCATAACACTAGGTCAAGATCAGTAAATGATTTCTATATTGCTGATTTTCAAAGTGAAACGGTATTCAGAGTAGGTTTAAGATTGTTTAATAGCATCCCTAGAGACATGAAAGAATGCACTTCATTGAAAAATTTTAAAACAAAGTGTGCTCATTATGTGAAAACTTTGTAAATTTTTTTTTTTGGATGTAAATACTTATCTACCTATTTGTATTTATAATGATATTGTAAAGAGCAATATATTTTGCTAATAAAGTGTGATAATAATAATAACTATAAAATTGAAAGGAAACAGTACAAGCATGTTTTGTCAACATAAAATAGTAGAAGTGAAAGTAAAATTTCTAATTCTTTTAATAAAGCAAAAAATGTCTGAAGTATAATAAACCAAGAAACTAAAAACAGGCATTATAGTGACTTACACCAAAAACAAATGATGGTCCCTACTCTATCTAGAGATTCACAAACTCTAGCTAATATGTTTTGTGAGTTTTTTGATTTCTCATTAAATCTTAAATTTGAAGGAAGTTCACGAGGTATAAAGTCTTAACAAAAAGTTTCACGGGCAAGACCTCAGAGGTAAAGGTAGCTATGGGGACGCGTTTCTGCCTCATTAGGCTTCATTCAGCCCGAGCATAACCATAAAATGGAAGGAGATGATGATGATGAATCCAGGGCTCAGGCTGTTTTCTGGGAGCAGATTATAGCTGTCTCCGTCGCGGCGTCAAAATTCGCCTCAAAACCGAGGCAACCCTGACCGAAGCTGCAAATTGACAGTTGGTCTCTCCTCAGTAAACACCATATTTTATATTTCTTTTTCAGTTACCCACATCATCATTTCATCTCCTTCCATTTTATGGTTATGTTCGGGCTGAATGAAGCCTAATGAGGCAGAAACGCGTCCCCTTAGCTACCTTTACCTCTGAGGTCTTGCCAGTGAAACTTTTTGTTGACTTTATACCTCGTGAACTTCCTTCAAATTTAAAAAAATCCAGGGCTCAGGCTGTTTTCTGAGAGCAGATTATATCTGTCTCCGTCGCGACGTCAAAATTAGCCTCAAAACCGAGGCAACCCTGACCGAAGCTGCAAATTGACAGTTGGTCTCTCCTCAGTAAAGACCCTATTTCATATTTCTTTTTCAGTTACCCACATCATCATTTCATCTCCTTCCATTTTATGGTTATGCTCGGGCTGAATGAAGCCTAATGAGGCAGAAACGCGTCCCCGTAGCTACCTTTACCTCGGAGGTCTTGCCCATGAAACTTTTTGTTAAGACTTTATACCTCGTGAACTTCCTTCAAATTTAAAAAAATCCAGGGCTCAGGCTGTTTTCTGGGAGCACATTATATCTGTCTCCGTCGCGACGTCAAAATTAGCCTCAAAACCGAGGCAACCCTGACCGAAGCTGCAAATTGACAGTTGGTCTCTCCTCAGTAAACACCATATTTCATATTTCTTTTTCAGTTACCCACATCATCATTTCATCTCCTTCCATTTTATGGTTATGCTCGGGCTGAATGAAGCCTAATGAGGCAGAAACGCGTCCCCGTACCTACCTTTACCTCTGAGGTCTTACCCGTGAAACTTTTTGTTAAGACTTTATACCTCGAGAACTTCCTTCAAATTTAAAAAAATCCAGGGCTCAGTCTGTTTTCTGGGAGCAGATTATATCTGTCTCCGTCGCGACGTCAAAATTAGCCTCAAAACCGAGGCAACCCGGACCGAAGCTGCAAATTGACAGTTGGTCTCTCCTCAGTAAACACCATATTTCATATTTCTTTTTCAGTTACCCACATCATCATTTCATCTCCTTCCATTTTATGATTATGCCCGGGCTGAATGAAGCCTAATGAGGCAGAAACGCGTCCCCGTAGCTACCTTTACCTCTGAGGTCTTGCCCGTGAAACTTTTTGCTAATTAAATCTTAACTCAAAAACATTAGAAAAAAATATTAATCAAGATCGACAAACACATATACTAGATGGGTGGGCTTCAAGTAGTGTTGAGGAAACTTCTGACATTAATGAAGAATAATATTCTATTAGGAAACGCCCCCATAAGTATTCAGCAGGTGTGGATAATGTATCCATATTCTTGTTAAAGCAAATAGCAAAATACATAGCTGCTCTGGTGTGTAGCATAACAGCTGTCTTTTCTCCTGGGTTCTTTTGGACCAGCTTAGGATTGCAGAAATAGTTCCTGTTTACAAACAGGGTAAAAAAACTAACATAAAAAAAATCTTTCTAAGGCCTTTTGACATAGTAGACCATGCTGCTAAACAAACTGCAGAGCTGTGAAATAATAGGGACTTGTGCCAAACTTATCAGCTCATATCTAAGTGACATGAAACAGATTGTAAGTGTGGGGCAGGCTGCTGAATCCTGCTACTCTAAAATCAGCCATATAAATCAGGGAGTCCCACAAGGATCAATTTTTGGTCCCATTCTCTTCCTGCTGTCTGTCAAATGCCTGTCGGCACTGGTTGGCGCTGATCTCGTGTTACAATTTGCTCATGACACATAGGTGCAGTTGTGTCTGCCGAAGCCTTGTCTCAGGTGTCGGCGAGCTGTTTGGCGGCGGCAGGAATAATAAAAAATTGGTGTGAAAACTTAATGTTGAGATAACAAATCTCATTACATTTAAAAAAATTGGAAGTACTGAAGCCTCTTTATATGTTCCATTAAGTTGTAAATCCATTTAAGAAACTGAAAAAACAAAGTTCTTTGGTGTAATGATTGATACAAATTTTGACTGGATAATTAAGATTCAGCTGTGCATTGCCTAAGATAGAATTCGGGTATTGATAGCATAAACTCCCTTTATTTTGCTTCTGTTCAGTCTGCTATATGCTGTGGAGTGCTATTCTGGGGCGTCTCACTGGATGCTGGGAGAGTCTTTAGAGGTCAAAAACGAGTCATTCAGTGTATGTTGAAATTGCATCTTCCAAGAACAATCAATCAATCAAAACATGCTTTATTGTCCAAGACTACAATACTCTTATTGACAAAGCTAATACTTAAAGCTAACCTAAAGAAACATAAAGAAGATTTAATAAAAAATAGAAGAATAAATAATAAAATGTCTTTTTAGTTGTTAGATATTTAAAAGTTAGCCACTAATATTTTACAACAAATCAGTCAAACAATAAATTTCTACAAAGGAGGGGTTGGTTGCGTGCATGTTTTTTCCTTAAGTCATAAAACAGATTAAAAATTGTCATATGAACACAAAACACGTTAAAATATAATACAAAAAGTTAAAATTTCCTAAAACTATAAGGTACTCTGGGGTACTCAGTCGTGTTTTAAAAAGTAGTTTATGTTTGATAAACTACTTTTTAAATTTATCAAACATAAACTACTTTTGTATTATAATTTAACGTGTTTTGTGTTCGTATGGCAATTTTTAATCTGTTTTATGACTTAAGGAACTACACAAAGATCAAGAACATGCTCTCTTTATTTCAGAGGCACTGATAATGACCACAAAGTGGTCGAAAGCGCTCTGCCCATGACATAGTTCAATAAAGATTTTTTGCACAAAATACAAAATTTCCATTTTTGCAATAAATTTCTAATTTCTAGTGAAAAATTACATTTAACAAGCCTTATTTTCAATAATGGACCACCTAGTTAAAATACATAAAAACTCACTCAAAATACTTAGGCCTAAAAAGTATGTAACAACTCACAGAAAACAAAACATAAAAAGTTTAAAACGAAATCATAAACTACAGTAAACAAATTAAGAAGACACTAAGTACTTAAACTATTTTTCCATAAAACAAAATCTTAAAAAAGTTATAAAATTGTCATATTAAAAGCGTTTTTTTTTAATAGTTGAAAAACAATAACAAATTAAAAAAAAACAATATAAAATAAAATAAAACAAAAAAGTACCTAAGTCTAAATTTAAAATAAAGTTAGAAGAAAAGAAATAAAAAAGTATGAAAAAGCGGAGATAGTCATTGGACAAATCAAGTTTCGTGTGCATTCGTGCCAACTTTCTGCCGATAAGCTAACTCTGTTAAGGGCATCCCATATATCAGGTTTTGACTTGTTGTCATTCTGGCAAATGCGTTTTTTAAAAGATATGGCGGATTCAAAATGGCGGACAGGAGTATCTTTAAAAAAATTGTAACTTTTTTATTTCGTATCCGATATTTATAGAACAAAGTTTAAAATACTTGCTTTGTAATGTGTTTAAAAATGTATTGGTCAGAAAATATGTATTTTTTTGTATTTGTCAAAAAAAAAGGTAAATTTTTTATATTTTTTTAAATTTTATTTATAAAACGATTGGAGCTAGAAAAAAAAAAGTTTATAAAAAAAAGATAGCTATTTTGATTCTTTATTCAAATGTGGTTCAAACATTCCAATGCGTTAATTAGTTTTTAAGTTCTTTCCAAATAACTGGAAAAAAATAGGGGTCTTTGGGGTATATATAAAAATTATATATAACTTAAATTTGTTTAACATACCTAGCAGATCAGGTTTTGACTTATTGTCATTGTGATAATCGCGCTTTTTTTAAAATATGGCGGATTCAATATGGCGGAAAAGCATATTTAAAAACAATTGTATCTTTTTTATTTTTTATCCGATTTTAATACAACAAAGCTTAAATTACTTGATTTGAAATGTATTAAAAAAATACGTTTTAAAAAATGTATTTTTTTTAATACTCGAAAAAAAAATCGTGTGAAACAAGTGACAAAATTTTATTTATTTTATTTTTTAATTGACCCCCATATACGGACGTCGCTGAAGGGTTTGTCATTAATTAAACCCCACTGACTTACACATTGTTAAAAAGACAATTTTATTTCCTACAATAAAGTATAAAACACATTTTTGTCAATTGAGCTTAGTTTCTGAGAAAATTGGAAAAAACTTGTAACATAATTCATTTGTTTGGTGATTTGTAAAAATTGAATTAAGTTGCACAGGCCTGTGAAGTTTTACTCTAAAGATAAATCTTACATTATTATACACGTTTAAAAGTAAATTTTATTGTCTACAATCTACTGTAGGTCACAATTTTTGATAGAGAGCTTGGTTTTTAAGATAATCGGGTAAAACCTATGTGGTTTCTTTAATTTTTTTATATTTTCTTAATAAACGGACGCCGCTGGAGAGTTTGTCATTAGCCTGACCCCACTGACTAATACATTGTTAAAAAGGAAATTTTATTTTCTACAATAAACGGCGAAATTTTTTTTTTCAAAAAGCTTAATTTTTGAGAAAATTGGATAAGACTTAGTGATAAATTGATAAATTTAGTGATTTTTCAAAATTGATTTTATTTACGGACGCCCCTAAATTGTTATAGATAAAACTACCATTGCCTTATTATACATCATTTAAAAGGCAATTTTATTGTCTATAACAAAGTGTGTATTATATTTTTTGATATAGAGCTCGGTTTTTAAAAAAATCGGGTAAAACCTGTAATAAACATGTTCCTTTATTAAATTTATTTACACTACCTCAATAAACGGACGCCGCTGGAGAGTTTGCCATTAGTCGTACCCCACTGGCTTATACATTGTTGAAAAGGAAATTTTATGGTCTACAATAAAGATTAGTATATATTTTTCCCTAAGCTGTTTTTAAGAAAATTTGAAAAAAATCTAAAAATTTCAGGACTTGGGGAGTCTGGGGGGTCTTGCAGCTAAAATTTAAAAAACTAATATAATTTTATTTTTCAATTAGATTTTACACATTTTTGATCCATTTCTATGTCTTTAGGGCGTCAACTTAGATACATTTTTAGAAATTTTAACACGACTATATAAGGAGGGAGGATAAAAAAAATTGGACCAAAAACTTGCCCGGCAACATACAAATCGTTATTCTGTGACCTATTCTCAACTAGGATCCATTGTCAAACTGCGGTCCTCATATTTTGCATACTCAACTACCTCTAGCACCTGCACTATATTGTAAAAACTTTCGTCGATTGATATTCACTTTCAAAAATAACAATAACAACGTTGTTTGATAATGTCCATCAAACAAGGACAACAATAATAATAGAAATCGCCGCCTCAGCTGCGTAAAGCCGTGCGTCGCCTTGGCGTCCGCGTACGGTAATACACCTTCGGTAGTCGTTTTGGTGCCAACAAATTGTTTTTTATTTGAAACAATTATAAAATATACATCTATATAAAACCTTTATACACCGAATTAATGAAAAATGTTCATTCTAAAACTTTTATTAAAACTTTTTTTTAAATTTTGCTTTGGTGTTATTAAAAATGTAGGTTAAACTTTACTAGCTATACAAAAAAAAAGTAAAAATTCAGTTATTTTATTTTTTCTAAAAAAACAAAGTAAAATTTTGAAAAATATAATAGAAAGTTATTTTATTGCGGGTGTTTACTAATTCATTTGCCATTTTTTGCAACCCTCTACGACTATTTTTAAGAAAGATACATTGTTTTAAAAAGTATCGTGCAAAAAAAAGTGGTGGGGCCATATCTTTAAAAAAACGCATTTACCAGAATGACAACAAGTCAAAACCTGATCTATGGAGTGCCCTTAACAAACTTGGCTTATCGGCAAAAAGTTGCACACGAAACCCCCTTTTAGGCCGATTTGTCCAAAGACTAGTATCTAAGCTAGACAAGTTTTTTGAATTCTAAAGAAGCAATATGTAAAATATAGTTGATAAAAAAAAACCTGGACTCTGGGAGAGGCGGCCGGTAAATTTAGAATAGAAATTCCCAAGTAACATTATTACCACTCAAGGTTTTATTAATTTGGTTCCAAGGTTATTTAGAGGGTGCTGTTATGGCTTTTAGGATCAATTTGGCTACAAAAAGGTAATTTATATTGCCAATTACCTAAAGAGGTGTTATACAACCAAAAAGTGTTCTTCTGTTCCTTTTAGATACTTTTGGTTTTATTGATTTCTGATTTATAAAGATGGTCTTATAAAACCCTTTTACCTAAAGTTTTTAAAAAGAAATAAATAAAAACTTTGGTCTTTTAGTTTTTTTCATTACTTTAGGTCATAACAAAAGTGTTTTATAATAGAGCTAAAAGGTTACCTTATATCCTATTGTTTTTGTAGTTACCAGTAGTTTAATAGTAAATATGATTATATAGGCGGCCATATAGAACCTAGTTTCCTTAAGGTTTTTAAGAGTGGTAAATATAAACTTTAAACTTTTGGTTTTTGCCATTACTTTTAGGTATTTTAAACAGGTTTTATTGGAAGGCTTAAAGGTAAACTTAATTCTTTTGTATTTTTGGTTACCCATAGCTGCATATTAAATATTATTTAAATAGGCGGTCATATAAAACTTTGTTTCCTTAAGGGTTCTAACAGAAGTAAATAAATACTTTCGTATTTTAGTTCTTACTAGTACTAGTACAGATTGGTACCTACCTATTGCAAGATTGATTATTTATTATCCTCCTGGGTAGGGCACCCAAGCCTAGATAAGGCCTGTTTAAACGGCCAATGTAAGAGGTTTCCCTCCAACCTGCAGGCACAACGGATATCATTGCACTGGCCCTCCTGATTGTGTGCAAATTGCACGATAAAAAACATTTAAATTTAACACAACAGTTTAAAAAACAAATACAAAAAATTTAAGTGAGGTTATGTTCACTATGTTTACCTTCTCTTTTTATTGGTTTCATAAGCGCACTCAAAAATCCTTGTTGCGATAGACTAACAAATAAAACCAAGTGACCACTATAAAACGATAATGGCGTATATAGAATTATTTTAAAAATATTGTAAACAGAAAATATTTATCTAGTCGTTTTAGCAGTGTTTTTTAACAATAATTTTCCTTTAATTTTGATTTATGTAAACCAAACAGACTTTTTTAATGGTGAATAGTGTAAATTATTTTTATTTTATTTTAAATATTTGTTATATCAAAAAACTATTAAAAACCATTTGTGAGCTGGCGCGCTTGTTTTGAGAGATACGATTTTATCAGAAAAAAAAGTCTGGCAGGCAATTTAATAATCCACAAAACGACAAACTCCTCATATATAGGTATATTTTTATGTGATACAATAATTTTGGGACTCTGACATTTTTGGCAATTTTATGACCTAAATTTATTTACATAGCCATTGTGAATCTAAAATATCGCTAAAGCTTTTATTGGAAAAATTCTTTACTCTAAAGGTATTATGGTATTCAACAGAATTGCCAGGGTACCAAATTACCAAATCTAGTTTTATAACAGGATAGAGGACGTTTCTGAGTTGCTTTTAGAACCTGGCATAATAGCTTTAGGCTCTAAAAGGTTCTATACTGGTGGAACCGCTAGATGGCGAAGCTAGCGTTTATTTCTTATGGTTTTATAATGAGTTTAATACATAGGTTGCCACCACCAATTGGGGAGTCCCATTTAGGAGGTCTAAGGGGTATATAAGCGTAATAGGAACGTGCTAGCGACCAAACATTGAAACTTATGGTTTTAGGGAAAGGCGCTGGCAACCTTTTAGCTTCTGCTATAAATAAAGAAATGTTACTTGGGTTATAACAAAGGATTCAAGTGAGATGAAAAGGAATAGTAGAAAAAAGAAAGCAGTCACAACTCAAAAGATAAATTGAAAGAAGCAAAAAGGAGCAACAAAGGCTAATAAGAAAAATAATATTAAAATTTTTTTTGGGATTATTAGGTTGATTAAAAAGAATAAGAGAGAAATTCATCAATGGTGTAAAAAGATTGCAGGATTAGAATCTTTTTTAATTCATTACGAAATCTTGAGAGGTCTTGGATGTTTTTGATCTCAGCTGGGAGATGATTGTAAAGTTTAATGGCTTTGTAAATTATCGAATTTTGCACAAGTGAAGAGTGAGGAATGGGAAGAGGTATGTTCTCTCTCTGACGTGTCAGGTATGCATTTTGATTTTCAGAAAATGAGTTTTTGTTTTTGTGGATAAGACTAGTTGACTCCAGAATGAACAGGCAGGGTCAAGTTAGAATGTTGAAATTTATAAATAAAGGTTTACAGTGATCTATTGGTGAGGCACCAGCTATAAACCTGACTGCTCATTTTTGGATTTTAAAAACTGATTGAAAAAGATATTCAGTGCAACAACCCCAAAAGGGAAGACCGTAGGAAAGGTGTGATTGGATAACAGCATAATATACAGATTTTGCCACAGAAGTATTTAGATTTGTCGCCACTGCCCGCACACAATAACAACCAGAAGCAAGTTTCTTATTGAGAGAGATAATGTGCGATTGAAATTTTAGATCCGAATCAAGTTGAAGCCCAAGAAATTTTGTTTCTGTGACAGATTTTATTAAAAAATGATCAAAGTTTATATCGCTGATGTTGCAACGGAATCCCAACACTTGAGTTTTACTAAAATTAAGTAAAAGTCCATTTGCATCACACTACAATTTAATGGCCTTCAAATCGTTGGATATTAGTTGTACTAATTCTTCCGGTTCTTTGCTATGCCAGATGACTGTGGCATCGTCTGCAAACGCCGTGGAAACCCCAGAGATATCTAAATGTAAAAGATCGTTAATGTAGATTAAAAATAAGATTGGTCCAAGAACTGAACCTTGTGGAACACCATATTCGATCTTCTGCTCTGATGATAACACCCCATCAACGACGACACGTTGGCTACGGTGTGACAGATATGAGTTAAACCAGTTTAGAGTACCGCCACGGAAACCGTAAGCTTCTAGCTTCCGCAGCAGCGTTCTGTGACTTACACAGTCAAAAGCGTTAGATAAGCCACAGAACGCCCCTACAGTAGCATAACCGTTGTTATAGTGCTTAAACAGTTGCTCGATCACACGATACATTGCATCATGAGTGCCCTTTTTAGGAAGAAACCCATATTGAGCAGAGTTCAAAACGTTGTGGTCTATTAAAAAATCCATAACGCGTTTTTTAACCAGTTTTTCTATAACTTTGGAGATAGTTGAAAGAAGTGATATAGGGCGGTAGTTTGAGGGATTCTTTGTGTCATCGTTTTTGTGAATAGGCACAACAAGAGCCTGTTTCAGGGTATGTGGAAAAGAACCTGTTGTGAATGAAAAGTTGATGGCCTCTGGAACATGGAGGGCTCTGTCCGGTAGTTCTTTAGAATTTTTATTAAAATTCCATCGGTGCCAGCAGCTGTTTGATTTTTAAAGGATTTAAGAATGTTATGAATTCATGTGCGTTAGTAGGTAAAAATGAGAAAGAATCTTGTACCCGCAAATTTTCAACATAGGTTAAAGGATCGTCATCTGTAGTAATAGTCGAGGTAAGATTGGAAGCAACATCACAGTAAAAACTATTAAGTGTGTCTGGATCGATATCAATCTCCTGGATTTTACCACCAGATTTCCCTGTGATCTCTAACAATATTCCAGGTTTCTTTGGGTTTGTTCGTCGCATTACTTAAACGGTTTAAGTAGAATTTAGGTTTAGCTGCCCGTATTAGTTTTCTATACAATAGTTTGAATGGTACTTATGAAGAAACAAATTGTCGACGGAACATTTTTTTAGAACAGTTAACGATTTTAGATTTCTAGCAGATATCCTTACCCTTTGTGAGCCAGAAGTTTCGGACTTCTTTTTTTCGAAGAGGCTTTAGCGGAAAAACTCATCAATAATTTTGCCCAAGAAAAGATGAAATTCTTCAAGGGGAGCAGCTTTTAAGAGAATAGGTTGCCAAAGAGTATTGTTGCAGACTTGTTTAAACTTAGAAAAATTATTTTTACTAAAAATTCGGCGTAGTTTTTTGTAACGATATTTAGATTTAACTTTTATAGGGAGTAAAGTTAGAACGGCATGATGGTCGGAGAGGTTAGTATCTACAACGTTGCAATCGCAATACATAATCAATTATAGTAGAAGTAGAGTTAGTAATTCTTGTAGGGTGCTTGACATGCATTTGTAGGTTGTAAGAATAAAGTAGATTGAGTAAACGAGTGGTGGAATGTGCTTCAAAGTCACCAAAGTCGATACTAAGATCTCCGGCAACTATTAATTTCGAATTTGTAGGTATGTTAGATAAGAGCAGCTCAAAGTTATCTGGGAAATTTGACACGCAGGTGTTCGGGGAACGATAAATGCACAAGATATGTGTTAAGTGATTTTGAGTACACAAGAGAAAATTCGAAAGATCTCTCAGATAGTAAAAAGTCGAATTTATCACAATTGCAGAAGTCTGAGGTTGATGAAAGTTCCGAGCTTAGAAGTATAGTAGTGCCTTCGTTATTAAGAGAAGTGCGACAGAATTTAGATATAATATGATAATTTGGGATGTAGAAGGGTTCGCCCTCTTTAAGCCAATGTTCAGTAAGAAGAACGAGTTGAGGAAAATTTTGACTTGCTAGGTAAATAAACAATTCATCATCAGCCTTATTTCTCGATGACTGAATGTTGAGAAGCATTACTGAAATATAATCAGAGTAAGTTATAGGGGATTCATTGTTTTTGTTATTTGTCTCTCTAAAAAATGAAGCGAGGAATCTAGATTTATATTATTCCCACATCTGATATTGTTTAGTTCATCAAACAAGCTGTCTGTATGAAAGTTAGGCAGTCCCTCAGTATGAATAATATTAAGATCTTGGTTAGAGTTTTGAGATGATCTATATGATGAACGAAGAATGCTAGTGGGATGCGATAAAGTAGTTAGGTTTAACATGTTAGAATCAGGCAGGAGTGTGTTACTAAGCAGTTCAACTTTGAGAGAATCTACTTGCATCGAGTCGGCAGCCATTTTACCGATCAGCCAATTTCTAGCTTTATAACCCTTGTCGGTGTTTATATTAATGTAGTCAAAAAGGCCCTCTGAGGTTTTATTAAAGGCATTAACAACCCTTTCTAGATTATTGTTAAAGTGCACTATGTAGTCATTGTTGTGATTTCTTCGCAAAATAGGACAAGAAAGAAGTATAAAGTTAGTTTGCGAGCATTTTTTCAAAGTATCATGAATGAGTTTAAATTTTGGCCTTTTTTTGTTTAAAAAATCGTTTGAACCAGCAAAAATAACTACATAGTCACTAAAGGTAAAGCCTTCCGTCTTTTTCTCCAGACCAGCCAATACACTATCAAACTGAGCCCCGGGTTTGATGATGGAATTAATCTTGAAATCTGGATATTCAAGGTGCTTCATGAGGTTGTTATCCAGGTTTTTGCCATGTTCGTCAGATAAATTAAGCAGTTTCTTAGTTTTTGTGGGCTCTATATATGCTTTGATGCGGCTTGCTTGACGTTCAATCAGATTAGCCCTGTTATCTAATTGAGTTGTGTTTGATTCTTCTCTGAGGCTATTTAGGTGAATTAGGTGTTCATTATTACAACTTTTGAGAGTACTTATTTTAGTTAACAAGATCTGATTTTGCAAAGAGAGTTCTTCCAGATCCTTTTTGTAGTCAAGTACAGACATCCAGATTTTTCTTCGAATTATTTATGGAAGCAAGGTGGGTGCGCTGATCCTCAATAGTTCTAAGAAGCTCATTAATTTTACGATTACAGTCCCGTTCAATTTCTTCCGCCTCTTCATTAAGTACTCTCGAGCCACGTTCAAGCCTTTTAATGTAATTCTCTTTTTGTTTTAATTCACATTGAAGTGTAGTAATTTGGTTGTTTAAATCTTTTATTAGAGTTTGATCTTCTGCGTCTTTTAGTTCATATATTGTTTCTTTTTGAACAGCTTTATTTTTTAGCTTTTTCACTAGTTCTTCCAGAAAAGCTATATCTTTGTGTTGTTCCTGTGATTTATTTTTACGGTGTTTGCAGTAAAAAAACAGTGCTCTTTGACCCAGCGCAATAGAATGACACTCTGTGGTGGAAACTCCAGCGCAATTTCGAAAAAAACATGAGCAACATAAATCACATTTTGCTCCGAAAAGTTCATTTTCCTTTGGTCTGGCTTTAAAAACGCATTCTGAATTACATAGCGAGCATTTTAGCTGAAGTTGTGACAGTTATATTTTTATTTTCTGATAAATAAAAAAAAAACACAATAAAAAAAACAGTAATAATCAATTTATTTTGATCTGACCAATTAGTATTTAAGTAAATTTATTTTTAGGACACTCAGTATTATATAGTTTTATTTTAAGTGGTATCTATGCCCACAAACAAATAAAATAGAAATTCAATTTTATTTATAAGGATCACTTGTTTGTTAAACAAATTATTCTCGGTTCATATCAGTTTTTTTTAAATGTTTGGGTTTTAGTTACAGATAATAAAACTATTAACATTTTAAAATAGTGTTGCATTGATTCCACAAAAAACTACAATAGTCATTAGATATTTTACTTTTAGCCACAATTTCACTAACTAATTATAGGAAAAATTTTACACTTTAATCTGATATAAGTTTGAACTTTTTCTGTATTGTCTATCTATCATTAAAACTCAAACTTTCTGGAGCACAAAATTTACATGTCACAAAAGTTTTATTCATTTATAGTAGCACCTCTTGCAAGCTGGATTTTAAAACATTCAACCTTTTAACAGCTCCCTCTCTTTATTTTAAATGCTTAGTTGTTTCTCAGAAAACTGCTTGATTTATTCACAACTAACCAGGATTGTGCTTTGGAAACAGTAATGACTACAGGAAGTCGAGGTGACCTTTCCATCCCGTACCATAGTACATCTTTTTATGAAAGCGGGCCATACTATCGGGCCAAAAAAGCATACTAGATCAATCAGGTATATGGCAGGTATTGTGCCTTTCAAAAGAGAGGTCAACAAAATTCTGATGGAGAAGCAATATTGCTCATTTGATTTTATATAACCAAAGATAGGTTTCATTTGTTTCTATAACTGTATTTTAAGAACTTTTTTGATTTCTAATTAGTATTGGTTTTTTACACACAATGTTATATATAAACCTTTAAGGATGAAAAGATCTATATTTGTTGTTGCTCTTGTATTTTGTAAGTAATTTGTTGGCAAAAATAAATTTAACTAAACTAAACACTTTATTAGGTAGCATCCTACCTCTACCAGTGGTTATAAGAAAAAAATCCTTATAACTAAAACCCAAAATTGAATTGTTATTGAGCTGGTATAATTCTTGCTTTGATTTTTAAATGAACCTAATGATTCTGCATTTTTTAATCCAACAGGTAATTTGTTCAATTGTAGGAGCACTTTGCGAAATATTGTGTCTGCTCTATTTCCGGCTACTTCTACATACTACTATGTCGGTTTAGAACGTTTTTCTACGTTGTCCGACGCCTATTCTCCACCTCCTTCGATCCTGACAATCATCCTCTGTCAGATTTTTTTGACTCATTGATTTTTGGATTGACTGTTGCCATTCTAGTTTAGGACGCCCTCTTTTTCTGCGCCCTATTGGTTGCCATTCTAGGACCTGCTTTGGTAATCTTTCGTCGTTCATCCGCTGTACATGGCCGTACCATATCAGTTGCCTTCTAGTGATGTCATCTGTTATGCTTCCGTCGATTCCCATTCTTTCTTTTATGATCTCATTTCTTATGTGATCTATTCTAGATATTCTCATTGATCTTCTTATTGCATCCATTTCGTAACTTCCATTTTTGTTTTGTATTTTTCTGTTACGCGAATAGTCTCTATTCCATACAACAGCGTACTTTTGACCATTGTTTCATATATGTTAAATTTTACATTCTTTTTTATCTCTCTGCTCCATAAAATACTGTTAAGATATCCAATAACTTTTTTTGCTTTTACTATTCTTTTTTCCAATTCTTTATAGTCTGTTCCTGTCTTATCAAATGTGACACCCAAGTATACATACTCATTGCATGGAGATATTGTTTGTCCATTGTCTAGTTCTAACTCACTGGATTGTTTCCAATACATAAGTACTGTGTCTTGTCCACGTTCACTGTTAATCCCCATTTTTGGTATTCTTCTTTATCATTAGCCACAATTACTTGGTCGTCAGCAAGCTGTAGTGTGTATACGGTAAATCGCTCGTTAAGTTGTATTCCCATGCCGTGCACTTTACGTTTCCAGTTTTTTAGAGCTACTGCGATATATATTTTAAAAAGAGTTGGACAGATACAACATCCCTGTCTTAAGCCTTTTGTTACCAGGAATTCTTTTGAAAGTCGATTTCCAATTTTAATTTTAGATTTTGACCCTTTGTATAGTTCTTTTATCGCTTTTATGTATGTATGATTGATATGTCCATAATTTTTCTACTGGAACGGTATCATATGCTTTTTGTAGGTCCACAAAGGTAACATGAGTCTCTATATTTCTTTCGCTCCTTTTCTCAATTACTTGTTTACGACAAAAACATTATCACTACAAGATCTGCCTGCGCGAAACCCACTTTGCTCTTCTTCTTCTTGTTCATGAAAATCATTCTTTATTAGATCTCTAAGAATCCTACCGTACAATCTACTTAGAGTACTGGTTACTGAAATTCCTCTGTAATTGTTGCAATCCAGCTTGTTTCCTTTTTTATGTATTGAGGATATGAATGCAATTTTCCAATCATTAGGTACTGGATGTCCGTTTATGCATTGGTTAATAATATATGTGAGATTTTCGAGTAGTTTCTCTGATCCATATTTGAGCATTTCAGCATATATTCCCCCAGGTCCGCTAGCTTTTCCGGATTTAAGCTTTTTAATATTATTCTTTATCATTTCTTTTTCGATGATTACTTCCTCTCCATGTACTTCTATGTCTCTTCTCGGAGAAGCTGCCAGATATTCGGGTCTCGTCTCCTGCAGTAGTCCCTTGTAGTGTTCTGTCCATTGTTCTGGTTTGATTATCTGGATGTTTACTTTTTCTTTTGTTGGGTTTTTTACTGTAAAATGAATTTCCATACTTCAGAACTCTGCCTACCTCCTACGTGTGTATTTATGTCGTGGAACTTGCGCTCGAACATTTCATTTTTTTCTGTGCATCAAATTTCTTAGCTTGCTTTGCAACATCGTTATATATAATATAAATTAGAAATATCAGACAACCTAACACATAACCCTGTGGAACACCATGCTCTGTTTTGAACTCTTTGAAAAAACATTATTAAATTTAACATGTTGCCTTCTTGATTTAAGGTAATTCTTAAATAATTTTAAAGACGTGTCAACACCTGCATTTCTTTCAAGTCTCGAAAGTAACAAATCGATATTTACACATTGAAAAGCTCGCTTTAGTCCTGAAATACTGTTCCTATAAGTTTTTTCTTGTTTATTTCTACTCTCCAGTTAACAGAACGAATTGCAGAGCGGTTTCACATGAACGTGATGTTCGAAATCCTGACTGTTGAGGAATTAAAATGGTATTTGCATCAATGAATTCAAGGGTTTGGTGTTTAATTTCTAGCTTAAGATTTTTTTCATAAATTGCCATCATATTAATTGGTCTAAATTCAGAACAGAGGACGGTATTTCTCACTTTTTCAATTGGAGCTATTGTAGTAAGCTTCCAACTATTAGGAAAGCATTATCTAATGAAGTATATACAATTTTTACATATCAAAAGAAGTCCTTATAATTTTTAAGTCTACACCGTTTTTATCTACTGTATTCTTGTTTATTGAGAAAACAATTTACTTTAGCTTAGCTATATTGATTGCATTGAATTTAGTTAGTTTTGCTAGAATCTCTGGTATAGTTTAAACACTTTCTTGATGAATTTGAAGAGGAATTATTTTTGAGACGATACTATTGAGAAGAAAAAGTTAAAGCTATTTGTTATTTCCATATTGTTATTTAATGTTTTACCATTGAACGTAATCGCTTTTTTTTATTTCTTGTTTTTTTTGTGACTATTTCTTTTAGATTTCTCCTTATTTTTTTACTATCTCGTTTGTTTTCATCAATGCCCCTTTCATAATATTCTTTCGTTTCTTTTCGAATAAGTTACTGTTACTTAGATTCTTAATTGCTTGTAAGAGATCCATGCATCTACATTATTACTTGTCTTGGCAATTTTATACTGTAGTGTATACGGAGCATATAAATCCAAACAAAAAATTATATTTTTTAACCGAACTTACTGCCAAATTGTTTAAGTCAACAGATTTTTCCCAATGCAGCCCTCCTAATGTAAATTTAAAATTTTGTGTATCAAAGTTAAAAAAAAAATATTTGCTTTGCAACAATCATATTCTTTTTTGCTGACTTATCATTTAGTGAAATAAATATATTATTATGATGATATAACTTTGTGCTGTAGATATTTATCACTACTTAACAACTTTCTGTTTCCCTTGTGTTCTCTGTAACAAATCTAAGATCTTGAAAAATCTCCATATTCCTACACGAATATGTAGTAGTTTTAATTAGATCAATATTGAAATCGACAATTATAATAGTGTTAAAGTCAGAAAAATGTATACTTTCAAGCTTATTTTGCAAGAATTTTAAAAATTGTCTCTTGAACTTGGTGAATGGTATAATGTATATAGTGTAATAAAATGTAATATAGGTACATTAAACATTAAGTTAGTTTAGGCAAAGATCATAATATGGAGAAAAATCAAATGAAAAAGGATATTTTTCTCTATTTTTAATTAGGGGAGTAGGAAGCTGAAGATGAAAATTTCACATATTTTTTTCAAATATTTGTTCAAATTATTAAAAAATATAAATAATAGCGTTCTTAAGATTAAAATGTACTGAAAACCAATGTGCAGACATAGGTAAATAAAATTTTAAGAAATGAACTTGCCATATTTTACTATTTCACGGAGTTGATGATTCTTGCGATAATTTCAAATGTCTAATGTGGGAAATTTAACTTTGCACAGTACTGGAGCATCACCCTCCTCTGCTAACAAACAACAAATGGCTGAATAGAATTTTATAAAATGCTATTTCTTTATAAGGAGGGGATTCCCCCATTTACAATTTTTTTGTATAAGGGTAGCTTAACTCTTATGCAAAATACAGTACAACTTTGATAATCCGGACACATATCACCGATCGGTAAAGCTATAGTATTTGTATAATATTATATATTTCTGGTAACAAAACGCAGGTCTATTCTTAATTCAGTTTAAAACCACAGAAAAAGCTTCAATGTCATTATTTAAAACCACTGGTTACCTAAGCTAACTGATAAAGGATGCTGCGAAACGAATTATCAGTTACCTTAAAGTTAACATGATCAGTTTAGATAGTGGGTGGTTCGTTTTCGTTTCGTTTTTACTTATTGGCTCTGTCCGCTTATTGCAGAGAATTTGCCACCTCAATTCGGTGGACACATGATATGATAATCTGACTCGAAGTCACTTGGTACCTGGGACAATCACAACTCATTCATACTACATGAAGACCCAGCGGGCCGGCCCGCCAAGCACTCCCACGATAGGCAATTTTCTTTTCTCTAGGGGCATTTAATTTTGCCTGATACTCTTTGTCGAGCACAGGGGTCTCGTGTTAGCGCCATCTTCGCTTTTAACACAGGTTAGGATCCGTTTGCAATCAATTTGGCAAAGGCAAGATTTCGACCTCTCAAAAGGAGGATAGGAGAGAGGAACTAACTTTTCGAGAAAAATTGTTGAAAAAAATGTCATTTCAAAAAATTTTCATAAAAAATAATGTTTAAAAAATTCCGTTTAAACAAAATGTTTTCGAACAAATTTCCGTTGGAAGAAAATCTTTTTGAACAAATTTTTGTTCGAAGAAAATGTTTTCGAACAATTTTCCGTTTGAAGAAATGGTTTTCGAACAAATTTTTACGACTCCTTTGTAGCTACTCAGCAATTATAGTAAGGGAGCCTTACTATAGTAGCTGTGTAGCTACAAAGTACATCGTTCGAAAGCAGATTACCTGTGCTACGCAACGCATCTATTTATGTTTTTTTCAAGTTTTTGCTTTTGAGTAGAAAACAGCACTATACATGTTTTTTAACGTAGTTTCAAAAATTGTTTATACTATATTTACTTGTTGCTCAGTGCCCTGCAACTATAGTAATGCTAATTTTAACAGTTTTTGACTAAACCCTTTATTGCCTATACATTTTAAAAGATGGCGGTTTGGACCACGTGACCAGATATTTTTTATAGTTCTGGGTGTTTAACAAAGCTTCGCAAAAAAACTAATCGCACATATTAGTGCATACGTGACAAGAGCTAGCGCCTGCCCTACAAGTGGCATACAAGTAAAACCTGAAACTAGATTCCAATACCAACAAAATAATATAGTTGTCGAAAATTTCTCGTTCTTTCAATCAACTGTTTATTTTATTTCCCATTTTGTTATATTAAAATTGTCTTTCCTTTATTTATACAGGCAACAAAACATACAATCTTTAACCTAGTATTTTTTATCCATGTATTTATTCTCTTGTTTTTTACAATACGATAATGTTGGTGCAAGCAATGAATTTCCTATTTTTCATTTTCTTTTCCTTTTCTGCGCGTTTAAAATAATTTAAATTTTCGCGCTCTAAAATATGCATATGGGTTTTCACGGCACCGCACACGTGCGAGGACAAGCAGCGCCGCGATGAGTGCGCAAACAACCACCGTCACAACAAGACACTAGAAAAATCACGTTCCCAAAAAAGTGAATTTTGAGGTGAAAAACTGGACGTTTAAACGTTGACTGGAGCCGCAAGAGAGTCCGAGGTAGGTGCCTTTTCATATAAAATTCCATATGTAACGTAACTTTCCATTTACAATCGTCAATACCGACAATTATTTTTAAATGTGCTTGTAAAGCCAAACCGGCGACCTGTCGAAGGAAATTCCATTATTTTTCAGTACTTGCACGCACATTTAATGGTCCTTCCACCCAAATAATAGTTTTTCCAACTACCTAGACTCCTGTGGTTCACCAATTTCCTACAAAAATTCCAAATTTCCATATATTTTCAAAATTTCATTTCCAAAAGTGAGTCGGCTATTTTCTTATCGGTAATCACGCCATAGTGATTCACACCGGTTGGAGATATTTTCCTAAAAGTTGACCGAAGTTTTCATTACGTTTCAAAAATAACTATCGCCAATGTGCATATTTTCAAAGTTGATCGCTTTGTTCATTACATTTTCAGTAAAAGTGGCGTCAATACGCCGAAAGTGAAATTTTAAGGCGGTTCTTCCATCTACTTTCCTTTAATTATCGATGAAGACGTCGAAGAATGTCATGCTCAATTCTATAATTTTCATAACCAAATTATTGGCTCTCTCGAAGAGTTTAAACTTTCATTTGACAAGCAGGATAAAACTAGAAAAGACTTTGACAACCTTTATTATGAATGTAAGGGTATTTACTACGACCTTTTTAGGGCCAACCCTGTCAATTACGTAGGCAACCCTAGCCAACAAAATATTGTTTAGAGGTCAAATACAAGATCATTTCCACAACCAAGGTTGCCAATTTTCGATGGTAATTATAAAAACTGGCAACACTGGTTTGACTTATTTAAAGTCATGGTACATCAAAATTCTGATTTAAGTGATATAGAGAAATTTCAACAATTGCGGAGTTCTGTTCTGAATGAAGCCCTTTCTCTAGTAAAAACCATTCCCCTCGCAGATAGCAATTATCACATTGCGTATGAAACCTTAGTAAAGAGGTATCAAAATAAACGAATTATTGCTACTACCGCTCTGAATGCTATTAACTTTCTTTCAACTAAGTCCAGTTCTGGGAAAGAATTACGTTCCATGTTGGATACATTTTCTGAGAATCTAGCCATCTTAAATGAGCTTGGTTTTCCTACAAAAGAATGGGACTTTCTTACTTTTAACATGATGCTCTCAAAACTTGAAGTCAAGATGAGGACTGATTTCGAACTTTACTATAGTAGAGAGAAAAACAATTCAGAAATTCCGTCCTACACTGATCTTTACACGTTTATAGAAAATCATTGCGTTGCGCTCGAATCTGTAGTGCAAATGCCCAGTTTTAGTAGGCAAAATCAAACCCCTAGACAACCTCAAACTACGCGTAATTCTCAACAGAACAGTTTTCAGAGAAACAGTTTTAATAATTTTAATTCACCTTCTGCTTTCAATACAACTATTTCAAATCAAAGTTCAAATTCAAGAAATCAACAAAATACTTTACAAAATAGCAATCAACGGGTAGCTACCCTCAAATACAAAATAATCAGAACAGAACTTTTAATCCAAAAATAAAATGTTACCTACGTTCTTCGAATCACGCATTATCGAAATGTATCGAATTTCAAAACAAAAGTCCACAGGAAAGGATGGGTTATGTTCGGCAGGTGAATCTATGTCAAAATTGCTTACATTTTGCTCACCAGACCGTGAATTGCCCCTCCTCCTACAACTGCATCACGTGTGGAGCCAGACATCATAGTCTTCTCCATCTTCCACAACCAGTAGCGCCCTCTGTGAGTGTTAATTCATATCCTCCAGAGAACGCTAATATTCCACTTTCCAATTCCAATAGCACCCCTATGTCAGGAAGCCATTCCACAAACTGTCATGCGACAATGATTTCCAAAAATTCCACTTTTCTACTTTCTACCGTTGTAGCTGACATGTTAGACTCAAGGGGACATTACCAACCAGTTCGTATCTTACTCGATTCTGCCTCAGAGGCACACTTTATTTCAGAAAAATGTCTAAATCGTTTAGGTCTTTCGAAAAGCTTCTTTTCTACTTCTATTCAAGGCTTAAATCAAATGACATCTTCCAATACCAAAGGTAAGACGAAATGTCTTATCAAACCTCAAGGTCAAGCGGGGCCTACCTTTGATTTTGAGGCTTTAGTACTTCCAAAACTTTGTACAGAGATTCCTTCTTGCGCTGTCGACTCGAGCAAGTGGAATCACATTCGCAATATCAAACTTTCTGATCAAAACTTCCATATACCAAGTTCCATTGATGTCCTAGTAGGTTGTGAACTTTTTCCGCATCTCTTACAAGAGGGAGTTATCCACGGAGAGCGTGGACAACCTAGTGCTTTTAATAGCATCTTTGGCTATGTGCTGATTGGTAAAGTTGAAACTTCAAAGCAACAAAATCCACAATCACTCATAAGCTGTTACACTTCCATCGAACCATCTCTGGATATCTGCCTAGAGCGCTTCTGGGAGATAGAGCAGGTTCCACAACGAATCAGGTAGATTCGTCGTTCCATTACCTTTCATAAACTTAGAACCCCAGTTGGGTGACACCTATCCAATCGCTTTAAAACGTTTCAAGCTTCAGGAAGCTAGACTTCTCAAAGACTCAGCTAATTATCAAGCTTACAAAGATTTTATGCAAGATTATTTAGACACTGGTCACATGATACCTATTCCTACGCCTATATCTAAAGATGTCTTGGATAATTCCTACTTTATCCCTCATCACAGTGTATGGAACACTGGGAAGATAAGAGTGGTCTTTGATGGGTCTCAACGTAGTCCCAGAGGTGTCTCACTCAACGAGACGTTGTGCGCAGGTCCTAAACTGCAAAATGATGTCCGTGAAATTCTACTTAATTTTCGAATTCATGCTGTAGCCTTTGTTACTGACATAGTAAAAATGTTCCGACAGATTTTAATTATTCCTGAGCACACGCGTTATCAAAATATTCTATGGAAATTTTCTGAGGATGATCCTGTCCAAACCTACTCCTTAAGAACAGTTGTTTATGGACTTAAGTCATCACCTTACTTAGCTATTCGTACTATACAAGAACTAGCTAAACTTGAGTCTGAAAGGTATCCTAATGCTTCCAAGGTGCTTCTTAAAGACATTTACGTCGACGACGTGCTCACTGGGCAGGATTCTGTGGCCTCTGCCAAAGAACTTCAGTCGGAGTTAATCTCCCTGTTGCGCCTAGGAGGGTTTGAACTTAAAAAATGGGCGAGCAACAGTCCGGAACTTCTCTCCTCATTCTCAGAATCAGAAACACAAATGTCCATTCGTTTCGACAAATCCGAACCTAATTTTGTAAAAATATTGGGTCTCCAATGGAATCCTATCTCAGATTCGTTTACCTACTTGGTCGTACCAGAAGATAAACCATGCACCAAGCGAGGTATCTTATCTCAAATCATGAAAATTTTTGATCCCTTAGGTTTCTGTTCTCCCGTTTCTTTACTTGCTAAGCATCTCATGCAAGATCTGTGGAAGGAGAAGCTGGACTGGGATTCTCAGCCTCCTCCGCATATCGTAAATGTTTGGAATCAATTTCGAACCGAACTTCCAAATCTTTCAAATATTCATTTACCTAGACGCCTTTCCATTGATCAACCACGTAGCATTGAACTTCACGGCTTTTCAGACGCCTCTATGATAGGTTACGCGGCTACGGTCTATTTCAGAATGGAGTCAGTTTCCGGAGAAATCCATACCTGTCTTGTAATGGCCAAATCTAAGGTCGCACCAGTGAAAACAGTCAGTCTTCCGCGACTGGAGCTTCTTGGTGCCACTTTACTTTGCGACCTAATTTCCTTTATTCAAAACACTTATTCAGATATTCTTAACTTCAACCAAATCTGTGCATGATGTGATTCCCAAGTGGTTCTATGCTGGTTGGCGGCTTCACCTCACAGGTTTAAAACGTTTGTGGCAAACCGTATCTGTCACATTCAAGAAACCATTTCTCCTACGGCCTGGAAATATATTCCATCAGCGCTAAATCCAGCCGACTGTGCTTCGCCCGGTCTTATGCCTAATCAACTTGTCAAACATGACTTGTATTGGGAAGGTCCTTGTTTTCTTAGGCTACCAAAAGAGAGCTGGCCTGATGATTTTCGCTGTCCAGACCCTCCGGAAAACGAGGTTATTCTGGAAGAACGCAAATCAGTATTTCAAACATGCACAGTTGAACCACACATGCTTGATACTTTTCTTTCTCGTTACTCTTCCCTAGAGAAAATTCAACGCATAATTTCCTATATTTTTCGCTTTACCGAAAAGAAATCTAAATATCCTAACGAAAATATTACCGAAGTAGAACTTCAACATTCTCTTATTGTTCTCGTTCGGCATGTTCAACGTTCCATCTTTGCTGATCTCATTTCACGTTTGAATGACGCAAAGCTACTTTCTAAACAATTTCGTAAACTTTCACTTTTTCTAGATACACAAGGCTGCTTAAGAGTGGGGGGTCGATTACCACATTCTTCCGAACTCTCTTATTCAGCAAAATACCCTTTACTTTTACCACGTTCTCACCGTCTTACTCAACTTGTCATTGAGTACACTCACAAAAGGTACTGTCATCCCGGTCAAAAAACGTTGCATTACCTCTTGAGACAACAATTTTGGATCCTTTCCCCTCGCTATGCAATCGAGAGTATAACTTCTCATTGCATTTTATGCTATCGATTAAATCCTAAACCTTCCGTACAAATCATGGGCAACTTGCCTGCTCAACGCATCTCTCAAGTAAAGGCATTTTCACATGTTGCCATAGATTATTGTGGTCCCTTTCCAATTACAATGGGAAAGTACCGAGGTGCAAAGGTATTCAAAGGTTATATTCTTGTCTTAGTCTGCTTCGCAACAAAGGCAGTTCACCTAGAACTTACCTCCGATATTTCCACCCCTACCTTTCTTGCGGCTTTTAAGAGATTTGTGGCAAGAAGAGGAAGAATCTCTGACATTTACTCAGATTGTGGTAGCGCGTTCTTGGGAGCTGATCGTTTACTCAAACAGTACTCCCAGGAAGCATGTCACAGTCTAAAAATTACCTGGCATTTTTCAAGTCCTGGTAGTCCGCACCTAAACGGACTAGCCGAGGCAGGAGTTAAATCCACCAAGGCAAATTTAAAACGTGTAATAGGTGAGCAACAGTTAACCTATGAAGAGTTTTTTACTTTTTTGTGTCAGGTCGAATCCATACTAAACAGCCGGCCTCTGTATGCCCAAAGTATGGATCCGAATGACTTTCTTCCACTGACCCCTGGTCATTTTCTTACCCTGGAACCGTTGAATTCCGTACCAGAACCCGATTTTTCTGATTCCAAGTTGAACACCCTGTCCCGCTGGCAGCTGGTGCAAAGGCTCCAGTCCGATTTTTGGAAACGCTGGAACTTGGAGTACCTAAACACCTTGCAACAGCGTTCTAAATTGACAGAGGCTTCTAACAATATTAAACTAAATACTTTAGTCGTTGGGCGAATTGTCGACGTACACCCTGGCTCAGACGGTCATATTCGTGTTGTGACCGTTAAAACAGCTACAGGAACATATCGTCGACCAGTAGTGAAACTATGTCCTTTGCCTATGCCCGACGCATAAGGCAAAATTTTCTTTTTCTTTCTTAATTTTTTATTTTTTCTAAGTATTTTTTTCTTTTCTTTTAATTTTAATTTACATGCGTAATTTAATGCATATTTGGGTTAATGTTAAATTGTACCGTTTAATTGCTAATAGGCGAATATTATTTAATTTTTTTTTCCTTTCATTTTCTTAACTAAGTAACACACGTGTTTTGGCGGCCGGAAAATGTTGGTGCAAGCAATGAATTTCCTATTTTTCATTTTCTTTTCCTTTTATGCGCGTTTAAAATAATTTAAATTTTCGCGCTCTAAAATATGCATATGGGTTTTTACGGCACCGCACACGTGCGAGGACAAGCAGCGCCGCGATGAGTGCGCAAACAACCACCGTCACAACAAGACACTAGAAAAATCACGTTCCCAAAAAAGTGAATTTTGAGGTGAAAAACTGGACGTTTAAACGTTGACTGGAGCCGCAAGAGAGTCCGAGGTAGGTGCCTTTTCATATAAAATTCCATATGTATCGTAACTTTCCATTTACAATCGTCAATACCGACAATTATTTTTAAATGTGCTTGTAAAGCCAAACCGGCGACCTGTCGAAGGAAATTCCATTATTTTTCAGTACTTGCACGCACAGATAAAGATATTTTAAATTATAAGAAATTAAATTTCAAAACAGCCCATCTAATTCTTAACATAAATTTTTATTAAATATGTAATCGGTGTTTAAAATTGGATATTAGCTCACACATATACTATACTATAGTAGTGTGGAGCTATGGTGATCCTAATTTTTTCGAGAAAAAAAAAGTTGCTCTGATTTCAAAAATTTTTATATATCTTTGCGTTTCAGATGATTTTGAAACTTTTTTGTTGCGCCGTCTGTCTGTCTGTCTGTCTGTATGTCTGTCTGTAACGACCAACGCGCATAACTCAAAAACCGCTTGGCCGATTTTAATGAATTTTGGTACCTAGGCTGGGTCTTGGGTCGAGACGGTCCCATTTAAAAATGAACAAAATCCACCGAACACAAACCAAATAAAAGGGTGGGAGTAGATTTCAAAAATTAGAGTTTATGTGAAAATATGGCGTGTGTGATATCAAACGAAAGGTAATTGAGTCTGGAGTTAAACAAAATACATTTTAATTTATTTTAAAAAAAGGGTGGGGTTATATTTCAAAAATTAGAGTTTAAGTGAAAATATGGCGTGTGTGATATCAAACGAAAGGTAATTGAGTCCGGAGTTTAACAAAAACATTTTAGTTTTTGCTTTTTTTAAGGGTGGGGGTAATTTTTAAAAATTTGAGTTTAAGTCAAAACATGGCTTGTGTGGTATCAAACAAAAGGTAATTTAGTCTGGAGTTGAATAAAATATATTTCAGTTTTTAGTTATATTAGCTCACACGTAAACTATAACTATAGTACCTAGTGTGAGCTTAGGGGCCCATATATTGGCAGAGTATTTTCTAAGCAAACCTTTCTTAATTTAAAAAATTAAAATAGTTGTAAGAATGCTATTGATGACTTGACTACTTAATTTGGAACAGCCTGTATATTTTTCAAAACGAAAGGAATTAAGCTTGCTAAATTTTTAAGAGCATTTAAAATTCGGATAACACACTATTGTTTTTTATTGCTTTCTTAATACTAAAAATTCTCATACAGAATAATAAAAAAAATAATGTCAAATATTTTAGGTAAAACTTCTTAATTTTTTAAAAAAAATTTGTATCAATTTTAATAAAACATTAAATGACACAACTCGACAATTTTTTTACATATACCTAGATTTATTGACAGAACATTTAAGCTAATAAAATTTTGCCGCAATTTTTTTGTCTGACGAGAACAAAAATAATTATTTTATATGGTTTTTGCAGTGCTAACTTCAAAACTGCTTTCTGTCTCATTCTTATCGCCTCTAGTTTTTGAGAGATGGTTTATTTTCAAAACAGGTGTTCTGACATGGTGATTCGGTTCGGTTATTTAAAAAAATACTCTGCCAATTTATGGGCACTTAAGCTCACACTAGATACTCTATTTATAGAGTACATGTGAGCTAATATAACTAAAAACTGAAATATATTTTATTCAACTCTAGACTCAATTACCTGTCGTTTGATACTACACAAGCCATGTTATTACTTAAATTCAAATTTGTGAAATCTACCCCCACTTAAAAAAAAAAAATTAAAATGTATTTTGTTTAACTCCAGACTCAATTACCTTTCGTTTGATATCACACACGCCATATTTTCACATAAATTCTAATTTTTGAAATTTACCCCCACCCTTTTTTTTGTTAAATAAACTAAAATATATTTTGTTTAACTCCAGACTCAATTACCTTTCGTTTGATATCACACACGCCATATTTTTACATAAACTTAATTTTTGAAATCTACCCCCACCCTTTTATTTGGCTTGTGTTTGGTGGATTTTGTTTATTTTTAAATGGGACCATCTCGAGCCAAAACCCAGCTTAGGTACCAAATTTTATTAAAATCGGGCTAGCGGTTTTTGATTTATGCGCGTTGGTCGTTACAGACAGACATACAGACAGACAGACAGACAGACAGACAGACAGACAGACTGACAGACAGACAGACAGACAGACAGACAACACAACAAAAAAGTTTCAAAATCATCTGAAACGCAAAGATATATAAAAATTTTTGAAATCGGAGCAACTTTTTTTTTCTCGAAAAAATTAGGATCACTATAGCTCACACTACTATACTGTGTGTGAGCTAATAAATGGATCCATGACGGATCTGACACCTTCCTAGCTAGTCTATATATATTAGCCTTGAAAACAGTTTTTTGTAAATGTATCAGAAACTAAAGCTCCTACGAAGTTTTTGGTTATAACACGAATTATCGAGCAAAATATAGTCTACTATAGTCCGAAAACAGTGTATTGATACGATGCTCCGTTAAAAAATTAGCATTCTTTTAAGTTTTTAATCTTCTAAAAACTATTAATGGATTTTAACCAAAATCTAATTAGCTCGTAAGGGTCTCGAACGCTATTTTACCTGATAATTTTATGAAAATCGTTTCAGGGGTTTAGGTAGGAGCTCTTGTGTTACGGACAGAAATAATATATACACACACAGGCACACAGACAGATATCACGACGATATTGCTAGGATAGGTCAAAATACATCCAAATAACACATTTTTGGCGTTATCTGAAAAAAACTTTTTCTTTGAAAATAATACCTTCTCTAGCCATTGCTACGGGCTAGGAAGGTAAAAATTGTTGATTCGGAAAGTCGACTTTTTTAAATGATTTTAACGCCCACATGTCTATTGTGTCCACGTACGTACCTTGACTAAAGTCGCATATTTTTTTTTCCACTCAGTACATAGAAAACTCTGCAGATTACAACAAAAATGATTTAGGTCTAATACGTTGACTGTGGGTTGATTGAAAGAAAATAAATATAGAGTGTATAGGATCTTAATTGGGAATTAATGTGCTATGAAAAATTTTTGTCACATCATAGACATATTATATGTATAATTTTGAAATTATAAAGGAAAGACAAAATTTAAAATTGTCAAAAATTTTAAAAAGGAATTAACATGTAATAATACTACAACTTTAATTGCTTGAGATAGCTATTGCAAACCATAGAAATAATTATAGGTTTTCTTTATTGTGATTGTTTTAGTTACAAACATGGTGACGCAATTTTGCACCCATCTGGAGGATAGTGTTACCAACATAGAAGGAATTGAAGCCATTTTGAACCATTTGAATGTAAGTATTCGATAAATTTACATAATGGGCTTACAAAATTCCAACGTCTTTTAAGCTATAATTCTTGTTGTTATTTTAAAATAAACAGATAATACGAGGATGGGATGAAAAGTTTCCGGCGTAGCCTATAGCAGGCCCGATTTGCTTTCTTGTTCCAACGTGTTTCTGTAGCCTTGCTTGTGATCAATATACGCTCGAAGTTTAAAGTGAGTGCGTCATCTAGTTTGTGTCCTGCTTATTTTGAAAGTTTATACAGTGTGTTAATTTTAAAAGATGGAAAAAAACGAGGTAAGAGCCGTGATAAAATATTTTTATATCAAAGGGTTATCGCCGACGGAAATAAAAGTTGAATTAGATGCTACACTAGGGGAATCTGCTCCTTCCTATACCACAGTTAAGACCTGGGTATCGGACTTAAAACGTGGTCGTACTAGCACTGATGCTCCGCGTTCTGACAGGCCAAAACAAACTAATTCTAAAAGATCGTAGATTAAGACTGGAAGAGCGAGTTCACCATATTTTATGTGAAGTTTTAGGTATGAGAAAGCTATCCGCCCAATGGGTGCCGCGTGCGTCTAACCATTTCAGAGGAGAATTTGCCACTGTTTAGACGTGATTCAGGGGACTTTTTGCCTAGATTTATTACGGTTGATGAAACATGGGTTTATCATTATTAGTTTCTGTAAGCCACAGTCCAAACAATGGACGGCAAAGAACGAACCAGTTCCAAAGGCTGTACCGTCTGCTGGAAAGGTCATGGCAACGGTCTTTTGGGACGCTAAAGGGATACTCCTCATTGATTATCTCGAAAAAGAAAGAACAATAAATTCAGAGTACTACAGCGACTTACTGGATCAGCTCAAGCGAAAAACGCCCTGGTTTGGCAAAAAAGAAAATTTTGTTTCATCAGGACAATGCACCTTGCCACAAGTCCGCTCTTGTAATGGCTAAAATCCATCAGCTAGGCTTTGAACTGTTAAACCATCCACCTTATTCGCCAAACCTAGCCCCGTCAGATTTTTATTTGTTTCCAAACATAAAAAAAATTTCTTGCTGGAAAACAATTTCCCCAGATTTAGAAGTCATTGCAGCTACAAACGCCTATTTTGACGAGTTGGATAAATCAGACTTCAGTGATGGCATCAAATCAGTTGAACATCGTTGGACTACCTTACAAGGGGACTATGTAGAAAAATAAATTATTATTTAGTCACTATGGTGTTGCGTTCTATGTTAGGCCGGAAACTTTTCATCCCATCCTCGTATAATCACCCTTTGTAATAAGCAGCACCTCCATAAACCTAGCAAGCCCACCTCATTAAAAATAAATAAAATACATTCCAGAATTATGTGCTCTTTATGTGCTTTCGTCCACTTTTTAACGTTTTTGTGCTCCTTTGGTTTTTACGGAAATTTAAAAAAATGATTGGCGTGCTAGCTTTATATAAAGTTAGCAAGCCCATACAGATATAATAAATATTTTTATATTATTTATATGCGAAAATTAAGTGCTTTTTATGTGCTCCTGTTTGCTGAAAAGAAAATTTCATTTACCAAGTTTTTGAGATTTTTTTTTAAGTGTGTGGGCTTGCTGTGTGTAACTACATCCGAAGCAACTGTAGTGCCTATTAAATAGATTAAACTGAGATAATAAAATTATTTTGAAGGGGATCAAATAATCCCTTTCAGGTTCAGTAGTGTACCCTGAAAGTGACCATCCCCCCCATCATTTTTATGTTTTATAAACCGATACCCCCTCAAAATGTAACATACCTTTCAAAAAAGAATTTTAAAAGAATTTTAAATTTTAATATTTGTCAAATATTAAAATTTAAAATTCTTTTATCTTTAACGCAATTCTATATCTTTTGAGTTACAGAATTCTCCACCTCCCACTCCTGCTCAGAATACCTCTTTTTCGCTGGATTTTCAACTAGTAATAGCATCTATTTAAACCCTCGCATTAGCTTGCTGGGGGTACGAGAGTCTTTTAAAGGTTTTTGAAAGGTACATTTTGAGGGGGTATTGGTTTATAAAACATAAAAATGATGGGGGGGATGGTCACTTTCAGGGTACACTACTGAACATGAAAGGGATAATTTGATCCCCTTCAAAATAATTTTATTATCTCAGTTTAATCTATTTAATAGGCACTAAAGTTGTTTCGGATGTAGTTACACTTCTTTGTTTAACTTGTTTTAGCTGATGATGGGTCTCTTTAGACTCGAAACATGTCCTAAATAAAACCCGAAACAATAAAGACTTAAGTGGGGAAGACATTCAGTTTTTCTTTGTAATTTGCAAACTCCACTTTGAGAAATGGACTATTTTTTCAATTTATTATAAAAATATTTATTATTTCTGTGTGGGCTTGCTATATAGCTTTATATAAAGCTAGCACGCCAATAATTTTTTTTTAAATTTCCGTGGCAATCAAAGGAGCACAAAAATTTTAAAAAGTCGACGAAATTAACACATAAAGAGCACATAATTCTGGAATATATTTTTTTAATTTTTATTAAGGTGGGCTTGTTAGGTTTATGGAGGTACTCTTATCATTGTCCGTTATTAACCTACATATATTTAGATTAAAACCAATAAAACAATATAGGTAAACCTACTTATTTTGACCAGCTAAAGATTTGTTATCACAGATGTTCTATTTATAATTTAATATTATTTGTGTAATAATGTGAACCTTTTATATTATTAATAATAAAACTAATATGTTTTTAGGATATAAAATGTACAGACTGCGAGTGTAGGGGCCCAAATCTATGGCTTTGCCTTTATAGGAACTGTTTTCACATTGGATGTGGGGAGAAATCCAACGACCATAGTACTTATCATAATGCAGTAAGTTTCTAACCATCCGTACCATACCTACGGTAAAGACTATTAGGATTTAAAAAAAATATATATTTTATTTTCGCTCAAAATATTTTTATCAAAAAAGGCCAACTACCAAATTTTGTGATGGTGTCTGTCTTTGGGACACAATAACTCAAAAAGCGATGAACCGATTTTTAACCAAATTAGGCAAAAATTTTTTGGGGTACCCGTGTGTAACGCAATTAAATTTTGCTTTGATGAGGGGGTAGTAGAGGGGTTTAAATAAACTACTCAAAAATTAAACTGACGCACCCGAATTTTTTCCGAAACGTAATTATTTCGGAACCAATGATGCTATTTTTTGAACAGGGAAATTAACAGAAGGAGCTAAATGCAGGTGTAACAAAACTGACAAAGTTTGAGTGTCTCGCATTTGGTAGAACAAAATTTTTTCAAACCTTTTACACATAAATAAAAATGGTTAAGGAGAGTCGAAAAAAGTAAATTCTTAAATTTTCTATTTTGGGTTGGGTTGTCGAGATATTACTTTTCTTCCCTAAAGTTGCATTTTCTTAGTTTCTCGTTTGGCGTTTGTAACTATCATTACTTAGGTTAACCAAATTTTGTGGTATGAGAACCAATTGGATGTTTTTTAACTCCACATTCGCTGTTAAGTTTAGAACGTTCAGGGGTCGGCACCAGTGGCGTGCAAAGTGAAATTTTATTTTATGTTGGTACACGCATTTCTTTTGCCGAAACAGTTTTTTAATTTTCATTGAATAATCACCATTGGCGTGGGTACGATTTTTTCCAAAAACCCTTGTTTATTTATTACTACACTGCTTAACAGGTATCACCCTATTACAAAGCAGCAAAAAACTAAAAAAAAAAAAAACTTAAATAACTAAAACTTACTAAAAAAAGCTAATTAATCAACTAGTTAAAAAAAACTAAAAACAATATATACAAAAATCAAGTTTACAGGCAGACAGACACTTAACTAACACAAAATATTATGTGTATCATTAGAAACAGATTTTATCGAGCATAAAGAGTTTTCAAAAAAGTGAATTTATTGGGTTTTATAAAAGCCAATCGTCCAAGAGGTAACTGCAGTAAAATTTATTAAGCTTGTTTCCAACAAGATGTTTAAAAAATAATATTTAAGGAACCACAGTAGCTAGCGAAATTCGGTTTTCAATGTTAGATTGAGAATTACATTTTCAACAAAATTTGTCATTGCGTCAAAGTTTGCCATTCACAATTTTTGAATTGACTTTTTTCTTTTGGTATTATGAGATTCTGTCCACATTTCAATTTTAACTGCCTTTATTTTACTATCGAAATATTTAAAAAGGGTTGTTTAAAGCTTTGAAAAATGTTTCATTCACTAAGGTTTTTATTGTAACTTTTTTTAATTACTAAATAAATTTAAAAAAACTTGAAAATGGTCAGATCCTTTATTTTCACCTTTTCTGCTTTATTGCGTCAAGGTCATGACGTTATATACAGAAATAATCAGAAAGAAGCATTCAAGCTTTTTTGGGTGAAGAAAAAGAGTATTGTGGCTCAGAAATTTCAGACAGTGGTGTAAGTGTTCCTCGATAAAACATTTTAGTGCTGCTGTATCCAAGATTAGAATTCCTATGATGATTTTTCAACATTCGTCGAAGAGACTTAGACGGCACTTAGATAGAGGCAGCAGTGTTAAAATATTAATATTAATGAGTTTTAATTTTGTTAATAGAAAGACCCTAACCACTGCATTCATATGAACTTGTCAACCCGACGTACTTGGTGTTATATGTGTAAATGGGAGGTTTTTCTTGACAAAGTTCAATCCCAACAAATCCATAATGAAAACGATCAAGATAACAGTTGCAACGTGTCGTTAAACCAAGACTCAGGTCATGGAAGTTGTAGCACTTTGAGAGCTGGTAGTCCTAATCGAGGTAACTTTATATCTACTATTTATTAGAGGTTCTTAATACATTCTGATAGTTGTTTTACACCGAAAGGCACGTACTGATATAGATGTACTACTAAAGGGTATTAAAACCATTAATAGAAAATGACTCCTAAATCGTTTGGGCATATAGGATTGAATGGAATCCCAACGTATGGCTTGTATTAAAAGAGTTGACGCTTTTAATAAAATTTAAAAGGAACTGCTTTCAAATGACGTTAACTTGTCAATGCGGTAATTTGACGTCAAAACACACGGTCCTTGGAATAGACCGGTCTATGGATCTAAAAAATATATGTCATAATTTTACGGCACTGGTAGTCCAGCAGGTTCTCGTAAACAAAACGGATATCTCTTTAATGAACAATTATAGTTGATATTGTATTAAAGTGACACCGCGTCATCAAAACCTTGATGGTGGGAAGGGAGTAGAGGGGTACATACAGTAGCACGTACTTCCTTTAATTTTTTTATTGATATTGATTCCCAAAATGAGGCACTGCACTAATTAGTCATTAGCTTACTATTTTACTCGCTTTTTATTGATGTCTTCTTCTAAACGATTTCCTTAGAAAGGAACAGATATACTCTTATCTGGTTGTTACGAACATGTTAATTTAGCTGGGCTTTGACGTTTCCTATTCGTTGTTGTTTTGACTGTTTATGTCAAACAAATTACGATGGAGCTTTTCTATATTTGCGCACATTTTAATATAATTTTGGATCCTTTTTTATGTTTCGGATCTTTATTTATTAGGTAAGTACCTATTTTGTCTCTCCTTTAAAAGGTCTTAGTGTTTTATCCTTCGAACATTAAACTCCGAGCGGCACACTGCATGTACAAAGTGAAACACTAATTTTTTAAGGCTTCTTTACTTAGATTTTGCCGCAAAATTTGGTTTACCATAGCTATGACGCTGTGCCAAAATTAATACAATATCAACTATAATATGTTTGGAATTTCTTAAAAAACAAGGCAACTTTCCAACTTTTTTTTAATATGTCCAAAAAAAAGGAAATTGTCTACTTATAGAATGGTTAATTTTTCTTAGCCCGCTTCATTTTTACTCACACAAAAATAAAAATAGGATGGAAATAATGTGTTCGTTTCAGCATCGAAAGTAATCCGCTAAGCTACACCGTTTGTTTACTTCCCAAGTCCTCGGTTTACCTTTGATACTAAACGATCATGCTCAGTTTGACTTGTATTTTAAGTTTTGTGTAAAGAAAAATAAAGCGGGCTAAAAAAATATAATGACCATACGTCTAAAAAATTTTATTTTAGAAGGATATACTAAAAAACCGTTGGAAAATGACCTTGGTTTTCAAAAAATTCCAAATATATTTATTGTTCATTAAAGAGAGTTTTGTTTACGAAAATCAGCTAGACCACCAGTGACGTGAAAAATATGATCCGGTATATCGGTTCCTTTGTCATTAGGAAGGAATTGTGTTGGGTTTTTATGAAAGTTAATATATTATTCGTCAGAACTAAAGTTATATTTGGCCTGATTTAAAAAATATAATATATGTTTTTGACATTTGGATAGGCCGTTTTTGAGTTATATTGGTTTTAAATACCTGTTAAAGTACACTAATGAGAATAATCGACTTGGACAGGATTCCGCATATTACAATGTAAATTTTTAACCTAAATAACTAAAAAACATCTTAACTAAAAATTAACGTCTTTCGTTCTGACAGAAAATACATAGGGTGTTCCCTTTAACTTAAGAAATATGCTATAAATATTTGACATAAGAAATGATATTTGATACTTCTCACAGTCCAATAAGTAACACAGCCCTACAAAAAAATATAAGTTGCAAAACCCACAATACTACGATTTTTTTTACTAAAAATGTAGGTGCAGTCAATTATTTTGGTCCGCTGAGCTAAAATATGATTATTAAAAATAGTTATAACCATTCAGTCACCCCTTAACCACTTTTTTACGCCTTGTGTGTTGTGATAAAAAGTTTACTGTTTATGGACATAAAACGTTTATTATACGGTATTAAGTACTTGTATTCGCTAAGTCCAACCAGGACGATAAAAACTGTTTATATTCACTTAGCTAACCCCCTAAGTCGTGCTAGCACAGAAAGACGAGACATCAAGACACCTTGTGGCCTATGCAAGGATGAGACAACAGGCACTCGGGGCACCAACACCAAGAGCTACAGATATATTTAAGAAATACGTGCATTGCTCAAATCGGCCGATATGCTGAACTTTGTAAAGAGAACAAGAAAGCCCAATGAGCTACAGACATCGAATGCAAGTGCAGAGAGTGGGTTAAGGGACAGACCTGGGGCATGGCAAAACCTAAACCTACTCTATCGGACCCATGGGTCACCCTCACTACTGCTACTACTACCGCTCAACTCCAAAATACTGAAATTATGTATATATATATATATATATATATATATATATATATATATATATATATATATATATATATATATAAATTTTTATTCTCATTGGGGGTGATAGTGAACTAATTTTTTTAGCGCCCCAAAAGTAGCAGAAACAAAGGGGTACTATCTGAGTTTTGCACCAAATTTTTTTTTGATGGGGCTGTGTAATCTGGAAAAATTATGCAACTTTTGTATTTAAAGTATTTTTCGATAAAGGCCACGCAAATATAACAAATGACCCTGTACGTCTTTATTTGTTGTACTAGCTCAGACATTGGCTTTTAAAAAAGACTTTTAGAGGGTAAAAAAATAACACTTTATTCTTTGTAATTTTCTCAAGGTGCCATTTTTGAAAACAACAGTGTTGGTTTAAACGTCGGGATGAACGGAGAAGGTGACCAGTCGGACAACGATAGCGACATGGATGACTACTATAATGACTATACAGTCGCTTCTAAACAGGGTGGTCTTGTTGGCCTGCAGAATATTGGTAAGGAAATTTAAAATCTATTTTCTATCTTTGCTCACTTAAACCTATTTTTTTATTCAGTCAAAAAGATAAAACGACACTCACAGCACTTGCTCAATAATATCATCAATATTGTTTATATGTTTATATTAGTTGAAAGACAGTGATAAAACATATGGACAATGCTATTGTTCATATTATGCTTTACTAAAATTTTTTTTTTTAATCAAAAATATATGAAAACTGGACTATATCAACTTTTTAAAGGAAACTTTTGTCATCCCATAAGAAAAAAATCAAATGTGATTAAGTCCAATTTGATAGGAAAATTCTGCGGTAAAAAAAACACAAATAAAGCAGATATTTATTTATATTTATTATAGTTATTTTTATTATCCTTTTCTAAAATTCAAAAATTTAGTTTTTATTAGGTGTCTCACTCCGATGGCTCAGAAAAATTCGATTACCTAATGGACTGTATTCAGACAAGTCCTTCGCTTTCATTTAAAGGGTATACGAGCGCACGCGAAATCGTACCTTTCTGAAGTGAAAATTAATTAAGAAATAACGATAATATTGAAATATGAAGAATATTCTAGAGCGAAAAATATTAATGATGCGATCTTATAGGAGAGGGACTTACCGATGATATCTTGATTTCTTTCAACTGGTGCACCAGATTCGCCAGAAGTCTTCTATAGCGGTCCAGCACTCCCGAGCTTTAATGTTTTAAGTTTTAGAGGAATTTTTAGGTTTTAGAGTTCACCATTTTTTATATAAAAGCGTTGATCGTTCAAAATATTCCGATCGAGAGAACATGTATGGTGACAATTCTTTTTAGGTTCTGTACACATTTTGCGACGTATTTCTTCGCATTCTATAGGAAAATCGCATTACTTCTGATAAAAAGAATTTAGAATTCTAACTTAATTAAAAACAATAAAAACGCGATTTAAATTAAAATATGCAGAGGGCGGTAGTAATATGAGGATTGAATTAAAATTAAATTATTAAAAGCGTTTAGAATTTAAATATTAAACTATGCCAAATTGATAGTTTATAGCTAGTTTGTAAGCCTTAAATTTAACTGTACCTATTGAGTAAAACTATGTCAATTATACCTAAATGTAACCCAAAATTTGAGTTTTAAAAATAAAATGTTCTGAAAAAATAATAAAAATTAGATTAAAACAAAAAGAAGCTTTTTGCGAATCCAAAACAATAGGGGACAATTCGCCGTGGCCGATTCGCTGTGGCCGATTCGCCGCCGCCGATTCGTTGCGTGGACAATTCGCCGCTGGCCGAATCGCCGCTGGAACAATTTGTTGCAAAAATTTTTGTTTAATTTTTATTTTAATCTAACTTATTTTTTCTTAATTCCTGCCCTCTTGTTGGGAGATCAAAATCTGTGGTAAACCTAACCGTGGTCAATTGATCGCAAACATATCCTAACCAGGTCTTGAGCACCAACATTGTGCAAAAAAAATGTCCCCACGTTTTTTATAAAACTATTTATAACAAAAGTAAAAAAAAATTACATAAATTATTTTTGAAAATAATATTTTTTAAGAAAGTAGTTTTTTCACATTTTTATTAAAACATTTTTTAAAATATAATACCGAGGGGGAATTCGCGGGTGGTAATCACTGTACATTTTTCTGGGAATCACATGGGAATCACCTGGGAATCGCTGGGAATCACCTGAGAATCGCTGGTAATCACTGGTAATCCCCTGCGAATCACTGGGAATCATGGACATTTCAAGGTTATGAACACATATTCTATTTTACTGCCTCAATCTCTTCTAGCTGTGCATAGTTTTCAGTGTTTGGTGCCATTAACGTATTAACCGGAGGAGACCAGGAACCGCGGCAAAAATTCATTCATCAAAACAATTCGATTTGACCCCTAGATGCTTCAATAAGTTGGAAAAGAATAGAATATTTTTTGGAAAGACGATGGCAACGCTGTGCGACACACAGCAGACGTATGTTTATTCTTTATGGTCGATCGAGTTACCAGTGATGGCGGCAAAATATTTATTTATTAAAAGTAAATACCTAACTTATTAAAACAAGCAATTTAATTTAGTTTACAGCTGAATAGATACCCATTGACAATAAAAATTTACATTAATAGCATTGTTGAGATTATGTTCTCAAATACAGAAGTCGTACATTAAAAATAGGAGTCAGGCTCTAATAAAAACTTGAGAGCCCACTTGATTTTCGAACCGGGGCACTCACCGAGAATTGTGAAGTCGTCTCCAGCAGCCGAAAACGGTATTAAAGGTTCTCTTTTACAATTTTAAAGCTAGATACTATGTGTAGTGCCTACTTTTCTTTTGTATATAAAAAAGTAAATATAATTTTAGTTCCTTTTTTTATGAAAAATTGGTAATAATATTGTAAAAAAGTAACGCAGCTCTATTTGGATAAGGATATTTTGGACTTTTTTTTAAAAAGCCCTCGATTTATTGCTTTGATGGGGAGACAATTTGCTTACTTTGGGGATTTATTAAGATGCACCCCATTAGTGGGGTTACTTTTACCCATTTGTTTTAATTAGGATAGTAACCATGGCCAGAACTAAAATAGTTTTTTTGGTTATGCTACTCTACATTTTTCAATTTTCCCTGAATTTAAAATTTCTTGCAAATATATGTATTTGTATTTACTGCCTCCTACGACGGTGGTTTTGTCCCTTTTAGTAAGATTAAAGGTGTCTACAAAAACCTACAAAAAATATGTACCTAAAAAACAACTCTTTTATAAAGCGAGTTATTTTGAGAAAAGTTAATGCGACACTTATTCCGTCGTACTACCATCTCGGTTTTCATCAGCAGTTTCATTAGAAAAGAAACTGGAAAAAAGTGCAACATATCAATTTCTGTTCTGTGGTAATTGCTTTATTATAGTTTTTTCAAAAACATCTTTTTCGAATGATGTTTTGTTCAATTGACATTTTTTTTAACAATTTGTTCAAAAACATCTTTTTTGAATGACATTTTGTTTGAATAACGTTTATTTCAAAAAATTTTCTTCAAACAGAAAACTCTTCGAAAAACTAGCTCCTGTGTGTGTCTTTTTGGGAGGTCGCAATCGGTGGTAGCTATATCAATTGATCCTAACCTGTTAACCTAACCACACTGAACTCTAATCAATTGATCGCATCCATCCATTTCAAGAAATTAAAAATGTTTTCAAAAAAGATATCATTTGAACATAATATCGATCACAATGTTTCCGAAAAAAATGTCAATCAATCACACTGCTTTCAAACAAACTTCAAAAAAGATATTTTGAACAAAACAATTTGACAAAATGTCATATGAATTTAAGCAATTTTTGAACAAAAAGTTTTCTATCAGATTTTCAAAATGAGTTAAATAAAAAAACATATATTTATATCGTCTCGCTTATAGTTAAAAATAAGGAACAAAAAATATTTTATAAATGATCTAAAAAATAGGGTTATTTAGATACCAGGGCCGAAATTTACTTTTCGTTTTTAAATAAATTGCAATCAATTTTTGGGTTATAACAATCATCCTTAGAAATGGATTTTATTTAACAATGAAAAAAATAATAAGTAGGTAACTATAGTTTATTGTTTTTAAATTTTTTAAATATAAAATTTTGCTGACATTTTATAGGGTTAAAAACAAATCTGCATGTAGAGACCTCATCTTTACACTTTTTAGATGTTTGATTAGGATGCTTTTAGCTTGGTGTATTTTATTTTAGGTTAGACAACCTTAAAAATTCAGAGTAGGTAAAAAGGACTAACCCAATCTAAAAAATTGCCTCGATCCAAATCTAAAAAAACTGATTACACAAAAAAAACGGTTAAATAAAAAAGGTATACGTAAAAAAATTACTTTTCATATTAATAAGATACCTTTTTTACCTTATCTGTTGAAAATCAAGGCTCAGGAGTTATCAAAACCCCAAAACTTGGGACACCCTGTACATTTTTAACTAAACTTATGTTTAAACACGTTTAACAAATAAATAATTATTTATATAATAGACTGAATATTTTTTTTCTGATTTTATATTGATTTCTACGGCACTGGTCTTTGTTTTGTTTTGAAGGTCAAACAAGTTTACTTACTTGTAAAACGAAACTTCTGGATTAAGATGGTCGAGATTTTAGCACAAAATACACTCCCACACCATTTTAAAGTCTTTTAAGATTAATTTTGAGTCCAGATCGAAAATATATATATTTTAAGGAAAAACACGAAAACAATTCCGAACCGTAAAGAGACAGGTCAAAAACGTCGCATTTGACCCTTTACAAAATACTAATGGGTCCAAAGGGACTACCTTCTAATCAAGAATAGTTTTGTCTCAAAATAAAATAAGATACTCTACGCGGGCCTAAACGATTGCGGCATGTTTCTAATTCCTTTGTTTTAGTGAGGGACTGTAATCGAGAATAGTTTTGTTTTTTTCTCTCGCACTGGTTTAATAAAGGAAAACGAAGGAGTAGCAAAATAAATGCTGGAAGCACAAGTTAAAGTGATCACCGCTTGTTATATATCCATATTTGGTGGTGTATAATTTATCTGGTAAGGGTTTGTAAGAAGAACAGTTTCGTCTTTTTCCGTTGAATTGGTTTAAAAAAGAAATAAAAGTAAAGAAAAGATCGGATAATTTTGGTGATTCTTAAAGAGAAAGGAAATAGAGTTTTCTATGGACCAAACAAAAATATTCGATGAGTTCTTTTCTGCAGAAGTACGTTTTTTAAAACAAATTGTTTATCTAGTCGGCCGATTTTTTTGTTTATTTCCTAGTCTCCTCCGGTTAATACGTTAATGGTTTGTGCTTAAATCTTAAAATATTTTGTGAACGGTAAGTAATGGAACATAGTATACATTAAACGAACTAAATTAGAAGGTAAAAGAAAAATAAAAATATGATTTCCGACCATTTTATGCCAAAATTGGGAATCGCTGGGAATCACTGGCAATCACCTGGGAATTACTGGTAATCAGCTGGGAATCATAGGAAATACCTTTCAAAATGGAAATCGCTGTACGTTTTTTGGGGTAGCGAATTCCCCCTCGTATAATGGTTTTTCCAAAACTTTTTTTAGATTTTTTTTTTCAAAAATAAGTTTGATTCACTAAATAAACAAAATTGCAATCTTACACCTCGTCGGCAACGAATTATCTCCGCGACGAATTGTCCCAGCGGCGAATCGGCCGCAGCGAAGTGTCCCATAAAACCCCTTTAAAACAACAAAAAAAGCTTTGTGCAATATTTTTACGTACATAATTGCTCAACTTGGTTCTAGTTAACCATTTTCTTATCTTCAACGGTAACCGAATCGAAATTCCCATACTGGGCCTTGAATTTCGGACAGGACATGATATATATTATTTATTTTTGGATTTTTCAGAAAATTCTAGACATAATTCATGTACAATGTCCTACGCCTAAGTCTAACCATTTGTGAAATATTGACAGTTCAAAAACGATAATTTCCAATTTCCAGGCCGAATATTTCAAAAACGGTTAGAACTATTGAAAAACGGCTTACTTATGTTCCTATCCTTATTTTTACATATCTAATGATTGACGTCAACCACGATCACATCCGGTTTTAATGGAAAATCGGAAATTCCGGTTAATCGACGTGTTCAAGCTGTTATATTTTTTAAATGTTTTGTTTTAGGTAACACCTGCTACATGAACTCAGCATTGCAGGCACTCAGCAACACAGAACCTTTAACTAGGTAAAGCCTTTATTATTATAAAATACCAATACTAATATCATACTGTAGATGGTGCCCTTCATAACGGTTTCTCATAAGAAGAAGGTTTAATCAAATCACTGTATATTAGTGTATCCATTTGAATTCAATAATTACCTTTCTGGAAAATATGGTTAACATATATAACGATTACGTTATGAGCTTTGGACAATTCCGAAAGGAATTTGTCCAACGTGGACGTTAACCATCAGAAAGTCGCTCCTGTAAAAGAGTTTTGCAAACCAAACCGAACGATCGATTAATTACTTAATGCGTTTGTTAATCGTTTCTTCTTTTTTGAGCATTATTGTTTTTGTTAGAAAAAATACATCATGTGATTATTCGAAGGGTATTTGAAAGGCCTTTTAAATAAGCCATATATCACTATCCTGGTTTAATTGGTCTTGGGAACTTAATTTATTTTAGTGCATGTTTAAGTATTATTAGCAGTATTTTTGATTTTTAAAAATTACCTGCTACATGAACTCAGCATTGCAGGCGCTCAGCAACATAGAACCTTTAACTAGGTAAATAAAAAGCCTTTATTATTTTTATTTTATTTTATTTTATTTTATTTTATTTACACCACTTAACAGGAGTTAACCCAATTACAAAGTGGGAAAGAATACAGTGATTAACAATAACAGAATCTAAGGATAAAATGAAGTACAAAATAAAAGAAATTTACTACATCTACACTGAGTGAGCAGAAATAAAAATTATGAAAATCGTATATTTTTTAAGGTAGAGATACTGCAATTAAATATGTCACATCTGTCGCAAGCCTGATTGCACGTGTTACAAGCCCGAATTATTGGAGAATTTTTGCAAATATTGGTGCGCTGGTAAGGAAGATAAAACGGAACAGTAGTGCGTGCTGATGTTCTGGGTACTAAAAAATTAATCTTATGCAATAATTCCTGGGAGTCGATTTGATTATGTATTAATTTGAAAATGAATTGCAACTCTGCCAACTTGCGCCGGTCCTCCAATGAAGATATACTGAACCTTTCACAAAGGACCTGGTTCAGAATACCAATTTCGGGATACACACCATCAAGCTTAAAAACAAGGTACTTCAGAAACTTACGTTGAATTTTTTCAATAGTATTAACGTGAGTATCATAATACGGAGACCATACTATGCACGAGTATTCCAATTTAGATCTGACATAAGCAAAATAGAGTAATTTTATACTAGAAATATTTTCTAGGTACTGAGAATTCCGTATTATGAACCCAAGCATTCGGTAGCTTTTCTTTACAACATCCTGGATGTGGGGAACAAATGATAGAGCACTATCGAATGTTACTCCGAGATCTTTAAATTCCAGACTCCTGGGTATTTCGGTTGTATCAATGGAGTAATTGAATTGAATTACCTGTTTTCTAAGGGTGAAAGACACTACATTGCATTTAGACGGATTGAGAGGGAGAGAGTTATCAAGACACCAAGTATATACCTTATTTAGAGCAGCTTGAAGTTTTTCACAATCAGCAATATTATTTATTCTACAGATAAGCTTTAAGTCATCAGCGTACAATAGGCAAATAACTTCTATGTCCTGAACTATGCTATTTATAAAAGCTATAAAGAAGAGAGGACCTAGTATAGAGCCTTGAGGAACTCCGGAAGTAGCCTTGATCGTAGAGGAGGTTTGTCCATAGCATTCTACATACTGAAGCCTTTCAGTTAAGTATGAATAAAGAAACTTAGATAAATCATCAGAGATGCCAAAGGTTACAAGTGTACGGAGAAGAATACTATGGTCTAGTCTGTCAAAGGCCTTAGAAAAGTCGGTGTAAATAACATCAATCTGAGCACCCGCATCCAAGGATTCAGCTATTAGGTGTGTAACAGTAATTAAATTGGTTGTGGTAGATTTGCGTTTCATGAAGCCGTGTTGACAGGAATCTATTTGACTGCTCAGGGGAAAGTAAAGCGATGTATGGAGAACGCGTTCAAAACATTTTGAAAAATTGTTTATTATGGTAATTGGCCGATAATTTACAATACGATCTTTTTCTTGTTTTTTATGGACAGGTATAATTTTAGAATTTTTCCAAGTATCAGGAAATGTGCAGAATTTTAAAGATAAGTTAAAAAGAACAGTTAAGGGGTAAGCGAAGACGTATGCACAATCTTTCAGTAAAAATGCAGGAATTTTGTCGGGACCGACAATGGCCTTGGGTTTCATGGTCTTTAGTGCTTGCAATACCTCAGATTCATTGAAGCTTTTAAGTGAAATGAAATTTGAGTTAAGGTTAGAAGGAATATTATTTTGTACTGAGGTACGCTGCTGAGATTGTGTATATGAATTCTGAAAGTAATCAGCAAATGCATCAGCTATGCGCTGGGGATCCGTCATACTCTCTTCATTGTGATCTGTCATGCACTGCGGCAGACCATTATTCGACTGCAATGATTGTATTAGGCGCCAGAAATTTCCAGGTTGAGTTGTCAGGTTCGCTTCAAGTCTAGCGCAATACTCGCGGTATGATGTTTCTGTATCGCGTTTTATTTTATTACGAAGTTCTCGAAATTTAAGTAAATCATTATCGCTGCGACTTTTTTTGTGTTTTTGAAAGTATTTATGTTTTTCTTTAATCGACCGTATGATGAGGGAAGTAAACCAGGGAGGATATTTTCTACGCCGCTTAGATGTTTTTGGCACGTGGGTGTCTAGACAGGAGTATAATTTGTAATAAAATAATTCGACAGCCTCATTGACGTTATCAACCGTTTCCAAAACACGCCAGTCAATCTCAGCTAAGCTCGCATATAGATTTCTCAAGTCAGATCTCTTGAAATTATAAAAGATGTCATTAATTTTGAGTTTGCTCACCTTTTTGTCACCGGTCATTTTATAGTCAATTAATAAAGAAGGATGGCACCTGTCCTCGTTTAGCAGGATGTCATAACATCTCTGCACGGAAGTGAGGTTTGAGGAAGATGTTAATACTAGATCAAGCAGTCGATTATCAGAATTTTTGACAGTGTTAATCTGATGCCAATCAAGAAAATTAATAAAATTCAGCAAGTGAGTTAACCTACTGTTGGGAGGAGGATCCCTCTCTATGTAGGTTACGTATTCAGGGTAATTAAAATCTCCGAGAAAGACTGCTTTAGCACTATATAGGAAATTCAGGGATGACAGATATTCAAAAAGTTGTTCATATATGTATGAGATTTTGCCTGGTGGAATATATACAAGGAAAATATAAAGAGATAGTTTGTTCGAGAAAGATACTTTGATTCCAGCTATGTCTATGGTGTCACGGATTGATACAGGCAATTCAATTTCCAGATTCGTTGTCTGTAGATTTTCCCTTACAGCCAACAAGACACCACCCCCCAAGTTTTGTTCTACTTCATCGTAGTTTCTGTCAGATCTAAAGATGCAATACCCCGAATGAAAAAGTTCTGTATCGTGAATACCCGGGTACAACCAAGTCTCAGTCAACGCTATGATATCAAATTCACAAGCGAGTGTGGAATTAAAAATAGTTTTTGTTTTTGTCCTTAGCCCGCGTACGTTTTGATAATAAATTGAAAGGATATCACAGCGCCTACCAGACTCAGTCGACTGCAAGCATGATTTATTTCGATGTTTAGGTCGAATTTTGTTTTAAGATGCTTACAATTGACGCAGCATTTATTGGCAGAGTTGTCACACGCGTTTACCAAGTGTGGCCCAGCGCAGAGAGGGCAGGTGGGGTCTTTTTGACAATATTTTTTTGAGTGGCCAAAGTTGTTGCAGTTGAAACAGCGTGATAAAGAAGTTGAATCATAAACGGTACAATAATCAAGACCAACTACAAGGCGTTTTTTTTCAGTTAGTTTTTTGTGTGTGACCATATCTACTTGCAGTACCATCTGGAAAATGTTCGCGTTATTTTTGGTTGGCCAGACTTTTAGAATATTTATATCTGCTGAGTTATTAAAGAAAAAATTTTGAGTTTTTAGGTGTCGTAATAGTACGTCTTTGTCGTACTCGGCTGAGAGACCAACAATCTTGACCATCGGCGATACGGATTTTGATTCCCGAACCTCGTAATCGTCTGCTAAGTTTTGGCTAAAAAGATCTTTCATGCGTTGGGCATCATTGTGGTTGGTGGACAGTACGATGCCTCCGTTGGAAATGTGCTTTACCCGATTGATTTGGATTTTTTCTTGGTCTGGCTTGATTTTATGGAGAATATCGCTCTTTGTTTGCGTATTGTTCTGATTTGTAACTTTCGGTTTGATGATAATATTAGAACGAAATTGATTCTTAAGAACGTCAGAATACCTGGGTTCGCTGATTGTTTGAGGACTGACATCCTGGAGCTTTTGATCAATTTTTGTAAATAATTCCTCTACAATTGATTGTTTCACCGAGTTGAGTTGTGCTTCAATACGACCTTCCAAGTTAGCTGTAAAAGTTTCGGCAGGTAGGTTACGGCACGTGGGACATTTCCAAGTTAGCCCTGGTACACTCTGTATTACTGCTACTGAATCGTTTGGTATACGCAAACAATCTGCGTGATATTTTCTCTTGCAAACCCCTTCGCAAGAGAGAGATGGCTTGCGTGTTGACGTGTCGCAAACACCACAGCTGCGAGATGACATCGTGGAATTTTATGGCGGGAATTTCATTAAAGGGCCAATTTACAGTATTGTGGAACAGCTACAGTAATTTTTTCAACTCACCAATGTGCTAGACCATCTGATGGTATGGTTCTCAGAGAATCACAATTTTCAAGCCAATAAATCACTAAAAATGCGATACTTTAGGATGAGTGATGTGAAACACGTGCGCTTGGGTCGACGTGCAGAAGTTTTACTATTTATTATTATAAAATACCAATACTAATATCATACCGAGACTGTAGATGGTGCCTTTTGTAACGGTTTCTCATAAGAAGAAGGTTTAATGAAATCACTGTATATTATTAGTGTATCCATTTGAATCCAATAATTACCTTTCTGGAAAATATGGTCAACATATATAACGATTACGTAATTAGCTTTGGGCAATTCCGAAACGAATTTATCCAAAGTTGACATTAACCATCAGAAAGTCGCTCCTGTAATAGAGTTTTGCAAACCAAACCGAACGGTCGAGTAATTACTTAATGCGTTTTTTAATCGTTTCTTCTTTTTTGAGCATTATTGTTTTTGTTAAATAAAAACATCATGTGATTATTCGAAGGGTATTTGAAAGATCTTCCAGGGTATCCATTATTTGAAAGGCCATTATTTGAAAGGCCTTTTAAATAAGCCTTTTAAATAAGCCTTTCAAATAAGGCGTATATCACTATCCTGGTGTAATTGTTCTAGAGATCTTAATTTATTTTTGTGCATGTTTAAGTTTTATTAGCAGTTTTTTGATTTTTAAAAATTAATTAAAAAAAAACTACTAATCAGAAAATTTTTAATTTTAGGTTATATCGTTCTCTACCGGTAGAATAAATGTCTGATAAACTTCCTTTTTTTGGGTTGATTTTACATGAATCAAAAGTTTTCGTGGTTATTAGGTAAAATTAATTTTGTTTCTCTGGCATTTTCTCCTTGTATTGCAGGCCATATACTTTTTCAAATAATACTATCTATCAAATATAACAGAAACTGAAAGCGGTTTTTGAGTTATGCGCGTTGGTCGTTACAGACATACAGACAGACAGACAGACGGCGCAACAAAAAAGTTTCAAAATCATCTGAAACGCAAAGATATATAAAAATTTTTGAAATCGGAGCAACTTTTTTTTCTCGAAAAAATTAGGATTACCATTGTTGACGTTTTGAGGGGTAGAGCGGCGGGACTGTAAGCGCACTGGTCGTTTTATAAAATCTGGGTGCAAAAATCCTTAAAAGGACGATGTAAAAATACTAATTTTTCCGAGCCACACAAAGACAATATAGAGGATTGGCACTCACCTTTTCAGTTGTTTCCGTCGTCCAGAGGAGCTCCTCTCGCTGGCCCAGTCGTTGCAGTCGATCTACACTAGAATCACTTGTTTGTGTAATGGTTTAGTTTGATTTTCTAAGAATGTTATTGGATTTTTTGGTTAATAGAATTTATCACCATGCTGCGTGGTGATCTCGATAGAATACGACAGACGAATCTTTTTTTGGTTACGCCTTTTTGCGCAGATTCATTTTTTGTAGATGGCGCTGGCGTTTTGCTTGTGCCAATCAAATTGAAATTGTGTGGGTTTTCCGAATACGGGAATTTGGCGCAAAATTTGAATTTAAAATTAAAGTTGCACGAACATTTTCCGCCCACTTAAAACGAAGTTTTACATTGAGATTAATTGAATAAACAAATGGCTATATAAAAAAATATAAGTTAATTCAAAACCTTAAAGGGTAGGTTCTTAAAATCCGTTTTAGGTTTATAATCAAAAAGAAAAAAAAATGAAAAAAAAATATATATATATTCTAGATAACGACACACGAAACAAAAGAAGTTGCTTGGGAGTTTAGTGCGCATCTAAAGGTAGTGGGCACAACTTGACCACGGGACGAGTGAAAAGTCCGTGTTGTGTTTTAACAGTAGCAACTCGAATGTGATTATCCCGACCAGGATGTACAGATACTATTCTACCCAGCAACCAGTGTAATGGCGGCCTAGTTTCATCCTTAATTAATACAAGCGTATCTAGCTTGATTTCAACCGAAGGGTCCGACCACTTAGAACGCTGTTGTAAAGTATTTAAGTACTCGAGTTTCCAACGCTTCCAGAAATCGGCATGAATTCGTTGGATAAGTTGCCAACGCTTAAGGGTATTAACTTTAAGGGTAGAAAGGTCAGGATCAGGACACGAATTAAGGGGTTCCATTGTGAGGAAATGACCCGGAGTCAAAGACGTAAGATCGTTTGGGTCAGAGCTTTGCTCACAAAGGGGTCGAGAATTGAGTAATGCCTCTATTTGGGCGAGGAGAGTATAGAGCTCTTCGAAGGTTAGTATCTGGTCACCGATGACCCGATACAAATGTGTTTTTATAGATTTGACTCCTGCTTCTGCTAGACCATTTAGGTGGGGGGCTCCCGGACTATTAAGACACCATTTGATTTTTAAGCTCTCAGAAGCTAATTTCGAAAGATTATGGAGCTCCTTAATAGCCCCAACAAAGTTTGAGCCTCTATCACTTGTGATTTGGACACAAGTGCCACGTCTAGCGACAAAGCGTCGTAAAGCAGCGATGCACGCCTCTGTGGTTAAATCCGAAACAAGCTCGATATGGATTGCCTTGACAGAAGTATCGACAAAGACTGCGATATATGATTTACCAACTTGGGCTCCACGACGTCTCTGACCTACAAAGGTTTTGATTGGGCCTGCATAGTCTAAGCAAACGTGTGAAAAACATTTTAATTGTGACGTTCTAAAAGAAGGTAAATCCGACATGTACGGAGTATACGGTTTTGGTTTTAAGCGAAAGCAGGGAATACATTGCAATAAAACCCTCTGAATAGCTCGACGTGATGACATAATCCAAAACTTTTGACGAATTAAGTATTGGACTGTGTTTATTCCGGGATGTAAATTTTCGTTATGAGTTTGAATAATGATCAATTGGGTTAATCTATGAGATTTCGGCAATAATAAGGGATGTTTTGCCTCAAAGGAGAGTTGAGAATGCCGTAAGCGTCCGCCCACTCTAAGGAAACCCAATTCGTCCAAAAAGGGCGCGAGTTTACGAAACGGCTTAGGTAATAGCTGAGTATTTTGAATTTTTTGAATGATATCCGAAAAACACTCTTCTTGGACCCTTTTAACTAAAACAAGTAGAGCCTTGTGTAGTTCAAAAGCGGAAAAAACGCCGGATAAAGGGTCAACTGAGGTTTTTCGATTGTGAATAAGTCTTAGAAAATGACAAATGATTTTTTGAATGGTATTTAAATTGGATATTTTATCGATTAATCTATCAAAAAAGTTTTGATTTTGAATTTCTGCCGTCAGCACCACTGAATTTTCCGGTTTTTCTTCTTTGAGAACCTCGTCTGGAACTCCCAAAGAACGTTCATTTATAAACCTTTGAATTTGCCACTCCGTAGTGGGCAAGGTAATCCATGGAGGGCCGTGAAACCAAAGAGGGTGATTTATTAAGTTATTGGGCGACAACCCTCTGCTAGCGCAGTCGGCAGGGTTCTCGAGTGAAGTAATGTGATACCATGGGACTTCGGGGATTGTTTCTTGAATACGACTTACGCGGTTTGCCACAAAGGTCTTCCACTTGTGAGGTGAAGATGTGACCCAATGAAGCGTGACCTGTGAGTCCGAGAACGCAAGAATTTCATCGATTACGAGTAATGATGAATAGGTGCGAATAACTAGTTCGAGTAAATCAGCTAATAAAGTAGCTCCAAGTAGTTCCAAACGTGGGATTGAAATAGTGTGTAAGGGAGCAACCCTTGACTTGCCCATGACTAGAGCAGTTTTGATAATTTTATTTGGTAATTCGACGCGAACGTATACGCAAGAAGCGTATCCTAGCTCGGATGCATCGCAGAAACCTAGCAATTGACATCGTTGAATATTATTCGAAAAAATATGTCTAGGTATACAAAGATTCGAAAGAGTGGTTAATTGATTATTGAATTGATTCCAAAGAGTTTTGATTGGATCGGGGGGTATTTCATCCCAATCAGTTTTGCATAACCAAAGTTTTTGCATAATCACTTTGGCTAAAAATGAAACAGGCGATAAGAAACCTATAGGATCCCAAATTTTAGCGATAGCCGATAAAATATTCCTTTTGGTGCAAGGTTTTTCACAAGGGGTACAAGAATAGGTAAAAGTATCTGTAGAAGGGTGCCACTGAAGGCCCAACACCTTAATCGATGTTGAAGAATCGTCTTCAAAGGTAACAGGGATCTGACAATCAGCGGGCGACAAATGTGAAAGAAGTTTCGGATTATTTGATGCCCATTTTCTTAATTCAAATTTTCCCAATTTAAGCAACGCTATGAGATCCTTTTGAAGTGATAAAGCACCTTCTAGAGAGTTAGCTCCACAGCAAATATCGTCCATGAAAATGTTATTCAAAAGGACCTGCGGTGCTTCAGGATAATTCTTAGCCTCCAGGATGGCTAGTTCTCTAAGAGTTCTGATAGCTAAATAGGGACTTGAACTAACACCAAACGTCACTGTATTAAGCCTGTATTCCTGCAGGGGTTCATTGGGATCAAATCGCCAAAGTAGCCTTTGGTAGTCCCGATGAATTGGATTAATTTGAATTTGTAAAAAGTGCTGTTTTATATCAGTAAAAAATACGATAGAATAAAATCTGAATTTTAATAGAATTTCGGAAATATCGGCTTGTAATTTTGGTCCTATTAAAAGAGTTTCGTTCATGCTTAGGCCTTTCGAACCCTTAATCGAGGGGTTAAAAACCACCCGGAGTTTAGTCGTTGATTTGTCAAGACGAAGGACTCCGTGATGTGGTAAATAAGAACATAACTGAGGTCTAGGTTCGGATCTTGGAATTAAAGACATGTGCCCGTTTTTGAGATATTCTCTCATAAAATCCGAGTACATACTATAGAAATTTGAATTTTTTATTAAGCGAGATTCGAGAGACAAAAATTGACGATAGGCCACTGAATATGTGTCTCCTAGGTCAGGAGGGTCAATGTGACGAAAAGGCAAATTTACAGTAAATCGGCCCGAAATATCTCTAGTGGTAGTTTTTTGGAAAATCTCTTCACATCTTTTTTCTTCGGGTGAGAGAAACGTTTTTGACTTAATTGATTCTAGTTCCCAAAATCTGCGAATATTAAAGTCGAGAGACTGCTCACAGGAAGTAAAGTAAGAATTGACTTGAGGTGAAATATTTATGTTTTGAGTTTGACCCATCAAGACCCAACCAAAAACTGTCTCAAAAGCGGAGGGTAGGCCGTGAGGGCCTGGAACTCGTCCTGATTGGACGATTTCTGTGTAAAGTTGTGCACCTAAGAGTAAGTCAATTGGACCAGGGTTGTAAAATTGGTTATCTGCAAGCTTTAGATTTGAAATATGACTCCAATTGGATGAATCTACCTGTATTGAGGGCATATTCGAACAGAGTTTCGGTAAAACGAAGACTTGAATAGAAAAGGTAGGCTCTTGTTGGCCTAGGGCTCGAATAGTGCAAGTAGAAATGCCGTTAGTGGCCGACGAAGATTGATTTAGTCCCAGAACAGGGATCGAAATTTTGTTTCTTGGCAAGCCTAACCTGTTAAGACAAGCTTCGCTTATCAGGTTAGCTTGGCTACCGCTGTCCAGAAGTGCTCGGACAGGTTGGTAGTTACCCCGACTATCGAGTACCTCTAATTTTATAGTCGCTAGAAGCACTGTCGTACGGGGCGTCAAGGTGGATAACGAAGAGTATTGATTTGTAGATGTATTTGGATTTGAATTGATTTGAATTGAATTTGAACTGGGTTGAACAAAACTAGGGTTCTGTTGGCTAAGACTTGAATTTGAATTCTGATACGATAAGTTTGTGCCTGTGCTAGGCACGGCCACTTGATTTGAATTAAAACTTTGATTTAAGTTCGAATTTTGATTTGAATTTTGGCTTGAATTAACAAAGGATTGACTTGAATTCTGACGGATTGAATCTGTCATTTGCGATAGATGAATAAGACTATGGTGCCTATGTCGACATACCCTGCAGTTGTAGGTACTACTGCAGTCCATTACTTGATGATTTGAACGTAAACAGTTGATACATAACGATTGTTGTTTTACATAAGTAAAACGATCTGAAGGAGATTTGGAGATAAAAACACCACACTGCGAGAGTGGATGAAAAGAATTATTGCATAATTTGCACTTATAGGGTTGTTGGTTTTGTCGAAATTGAATATTGGATTGTTTATTTGCTACTTGTGAGTGCGTATGCGCAAAAAAATTTGATGGAGGGCTTGATTTGTACTGATTATTTGAATAAGAATTATATTTTTGGTTACTAGAATTCGAATAATTTGGTTTTTGCTGTTTTGAAGTCGAAGGTTGCATTTGCGTATTTTGGGGAGATAGCTGTACTGTTTCAAGAGCACGGCATTGGTTAATAAGAAACTGAATTAGATTTTGATATGTTGGAATCTCGGTAGTACTATACTTTAATTCGAAAGCGGTTCTTGTGGTTTGATCGATTTTTGATAATAAAATTGAAAATAAACAAAAACACCACGACGTTACTGGAAATTCAAGATTTTCGAGCGCCGCAATATTCTCGGAAAAGGTATCTACCAAGACTCTAAGATCCTTTGCTGACTGGTTTCCCTTTAAAGAATTTGCATAGTAGATTGAGTTCCAGTAGGTACTGGCTAAAAGTCTTTTATTTTGATAGCGATCTGTTAATACCTTCCAGGCGATTGCGTAATTACTTGCCGTTAATTTTATAGAACTTAAAATATTAAGTGGTTCGCCCTCAAGGAAGGTTAGCAAATGTTGAAATTTCCTTATATCGGAATAATTAGAGTTTTCGTGAACCAAACAAGAATAAACATCGTAAAAGGTTGGCCACTTTTTTACGTTTCCATTAAAGCAAGGTACCTTTAAAGGGCCCAGATCATCGCTACGTGAATAGTGTGAAGTTGCGGGGGTGAAATTTGAATGAACTGAATCGGAACATAAACTCGAAAAAAGAACTTTAGCTTGGTGGTAGAATAGATCCGTATCTTTCCTAATTTTGTCCTGTACTTCGAATTCATCATCGTCGTCGTCTTTCAAGAGACCTATGATGTCATTATGAATGTTTTTAAATTGTTCATAGTGATCATCTAACGATTCGTAAAACGCCTTAAAAATTGGCAAGGAAGAACTATCTGATTTAGCTTTTGTTCCCAAGTTATACGTTTCCGTAATACGAGATATTGAAACTTTGCGTTGATTCTCAAGCTTTTTTAACGACATATTGTTAATTAAAAAAAATAAAAAATATTTAAAAGGAATAAAACTAACACTTGACCCCTATTGACTTTAATCAGTCCAAAAGAGTTCAACAAGCATATATTTTATTATCGATTTCTCGAATAAATGCAAAAACTTATCAACAGCTGTTATCCTAGGTCGCGATTTTTCTCCCAAAATAAATGCACGCAAAACAACTTGTACCTACTACCGCTTCTCTTATTATTTACAGGTAAATACTAATTCTACTAGATGTGTTTGTTTACCTGTTAAATAAGAATAAAGCATTTAACTCACAAGCACTTTTGTTGTTTTGAATAACTATTATTTAAACAAATTTCGATTTTTGAATCAAAACAAACGACGTACGAAGTGCCAATTTCGGCTGCAATGAAATGTGGGTGGAGCAACCGTTAAGCCACGCAAGGGGGGACGGAACCTCCGATTTAAACTGGACACGGCAACCAAAATGGCGAGGCGAAAAAATCTAATATTTTTAGCAAACAAATTTTAAAAAACTATCTGGGTCGTGGGACCAGAAAATGTTGACGTTTTGAGGGGTAGAGCGGCGGGACTGTAAGCGCACTGGTCGTTTTATAAAATCTGGGTGCAAAAATCCTTAAAAGGACGATGTAAAAATACTAATTTTTCCGAGCCACACAAAGACAATATAGAGGATTGGCACTCACCTTTTCAGTTGTTTCCGTCGTCCAGAGGAGCTCCTCTCGCTGGCCCAGTCGTTGCAGTCGATCTACACTAGAATCACTTGTTTGTGTAATGGTTTAGTTTGATTTTCTAAGAATGTTATTGGATTTTTTGGTTAATAGAATTTATCACCATGCTGCGTGGTGATCTCGATAGAATACGACAGACGAATCTTTTTTTGGTTACGCCTTTTTGCGCAGATTCATTTTTCGTAGATGGCGCTGGCGTTTTGCTTGTGCCAATCAAATTGAAATTGTGTGGGTTTTCCGAATACGGGAATTTGGCGCAAAATTTGAATTTAAAATTAAAGTTGCACGAACAACCATAGCTCACACTACTATAGTATATGTGTGAGCTAAAAAGGGGGTGGCTAATCTCCATTTTTGAGCAGTTTATAACAGAAACCAAAAATAAAAAGCAGGCATGCAATAAACTGTCCCTGTCTGTCAGCGGAATTTTAAAGTAACAATATTAACCGACGTAAATTTTAATACATTTTTAGCCTAGAGTTACAAAAATTTTTATTTTGAAAATATGTACAACAATCACCAATCTCGCAAACCACAATTATCAGGTTCACTTTCATTTTATTTTGTATTTGTTTTCTTAATGGTTCTAGTAAATTTCAAGAAGTTGTTCAGAGAAATTCAGGAATTTTTCTTGAAGAATGCTGTGGACATTAAATTCCCTGTTTTAAGTATATCTTTGATTTGCCACTCACTTTTAAATTTTTATTTGCAGGTATTTCTTAGACTGCGCTCACATTGTTCATATGTTGTCGGAGGGCAAGAAACCGGGTCTTAGCAGGACCTACCAAACACTTATCAAGGATATGTGGGTTAGACGATCTAGTCAGAGTTATGTGACACCCTCTGGTAAGTATTAGCTCACACATATACTATACTATAGTAGTGTGAGCTATGGTGATCCTAATTTTTTCGGGAAAAAAAAAGTTGCTCCGATTTCAAAAATTTTTATACAGTGTGTCCACGTAAGTTGGCGGCATATGGGAAACTTTTTTATTATTAGCTTTACGAAAAAAAGTTATTCTTCATAAAAAGTTCTGCATGGTCCAAAACCTAAAATGCAACCATCAGATGTTAAATTTTTTCAGTCATATTACGAGGTTTGTCAAAAAATGTAATTTTTGCTCTAGAGTAAAGTACCTTTCTTTTTGACAATATCGAAAATTGTTATAAAGAAAAGATGTTTAGAATTAAAAATAGCTTTCAAATATTCAACATTGTTTATTTACATTAAAAAAATATTTTTTCTACATTTTCTCTGCGATTACGTTAGAAATTTAAGTTTGCACATTAATGCATAATTAATCTAGGATGCAAATAATAATAATGTAAATAAACAATGTTGAATATTTGAAAGCTATTTTTAATTCTAATGTATGTCTGTCTGTCTGTCTGTCTGTCTATCTGTCTGTCTCTCTGTCTGTCTGTCTGTCTGTCTGTCTGTCTGTCTGTCTGTCTGTCTGTCTGTCTGTCTGTCTGTCTGTCTGTCTGTCTGTCTGTCTGTCTGTCTGTCTGTCTGTCTGTCTGTCTGTCTGTCTGTCTGTCTGTCTGTCTGTCTGTCTGTCTGTCTGTCTGTCTGTCTGTCTGTCTGTCTGTCTGTCTGTCTGTCTGTCTGTCTGTCTGTCTGTCTGTCTGTCTGTCTGTCTGTCTGTCTGTCTGTCTGTCTGTCTGTCTGTCTGTCTGTCTGTCTGTCTGTCTGTCTGTCTGTCTGTCTGTCTGTCTGTCTGTCTGTCTGTCTGTCTGTCTGTCTGTCTGTCTGTCTGTCTGTCTGTCTGTCTGTCTGTCTGTCTGTCTGTCTGTCTGTCTGTCTGTCTGTCTGTCTGTCTGTCTGTCTGTCTGTCTGTCTGTCTGTCTGTCTGTCTGTCTGTCTGTCTGTCTGTCTGTCTGTCTGTCTGTCTGTCTGTCTGTCTGTCTGTCTGTCTGTCTGTCTGTCTGTCTGTCTGTCTGTCTGTCTGTCTGTCTGTCTGTCTGTCTGTCTGTCTGTCTGTCTGTCTGTCTGTCTGTCTGTCTGTCTGTCTGTCTGTCTGTCTGTCTGTCTGTCTGTCTGTCTGTCTGTCTGTCTGTCTGTCTGTCTGTCTGTCTGTCTGTCTGTCTGTCTGTCTGTCTGTCTGTCTGTCTGTCTGTCTGTCTGTCTGTCTGTCTGTCTGTCTGTCTGTCTGTCTGTCTGTCTGTCTGTCTGTCTGTCTGTCTGTCTGTCTGTCTGTCTGTCTGTCTGTCTGTCTGTCTGTCTGTCTGTCTGTCTGTCTGTCTGTCTGTCTGTCTGTCTGTCTGTCTGTCTGTCTGTCTGTCTGTCTGTCTGTCTGTCTGTCTGTCTGTCTGTCTGTCTGTCTGTCTGTCTGTCTGTCTGTCTGTCTGTCCCATTTCAAAATGAACAAAATCCACCAAACACAAACCAAATAAAAGGGTGGGGATAGATTTCAAAAATTAGAGTTTATGTGAAAATATGGCGTGTGTGATATCAAACGAAAGGTAGTTGAGTCTGGAGTTAAACAAAATACATTTTAATTTATTTTAAAAAAAGGGTGGGGGTATATTTCAAAATTAGAGTTTAAGTGAAAATATGGCGTGTGTAATATCAAACGAAAGGTAATTGAGTTCGGAGTTTAACAAAATACATTTTAGTTTTTGTTTTTTTTAAGGGTGGGGGTGGATTTCAAAAATTTGAGTTTAAGTCAAAACATGGCTTGTGTGGTATCAAACAAAAGGTAATTTAGTGTGAAGTTGAATAAAATATATTTAAGTTTTTAGTTATATTAGCTCACACGAAAAATGTTGGAGAAAATGCAAGTTTTAGTATTTGAGTAACAGTTTTTATTAATTCTTTCACTGACTGACTTAATCAAAAACTAATCAAATAAAATAGTATAAAAACAAAACAATAAACTCTCGGTATATCACGGATCTCGCTAACGGGAGGATTTCTTAACATTGTGGCCCCCAGTATTGACCTTTATTTATGGTCAATATGATCCATGGTATAAATTTTCCTGATTGGTCTTCTGAAAACACCATGCTTAGTTCTGACGTCTGCTACTCTGACTATATCATCATCCCCTTGATAAACTTTTTCAATAACTCCTATTGGCCAAACACACCTTGGAAAATTATAGTCATTAATCAGAACTAAATCACCTTCTTTGGCATTAATATAATTATTTATATTCCACTTGGGTCGGTTTACTAATGTTGGTAAATATTCTCGTAACCATCTATTCCAAAAAATATCTGCTAAGTACTGAGATATTCGCCATTGTTTTCTTCCGGTTAAATCGGTTTTACAAAATCGCCCAGGAGCTAATAATGTTGCTGATCTTCCTAAAAGTATATCATTTGGAGAAATACTTATATCATCGTTTTTATCATTAGAAGAATATGTTAATGGGTGACTGTTAAGTATATATTCTACTTCTTTAATTAATGTTTGAAAAACTTCTTCTTTGGGCGATCTATCTTTCATAACTGCAGATAGCGATCTTTTGAATGAGGAAATAAGTCTTTCCCAACTGCCTCCCATAAATGGGGCTGAAGGCGGATTAAATTTCCAGACAATATTTCGGTTAGCCATTTCGTCGGTAATTTCATCGGAGTATGAACTAATGCCTCTAGTAGTTCTCTATTGGCACCTCGTAAGTTTGTGGCGTTGTCAGAAATGATAGTTTTCACAATGCCTCTGGATGCCAGAAATCTTCGCATTGCCATAATGCATGAGTCCGTAGTAAGTGAGTATGCTATCTCAACATGAACAGCTCTAGTGGTTAAACATGAAAACATTACGCCATATCGTTTCTCTTGTTTCCTTCCAACTTTTACAAGAAAAGGACCAAAAAGTCCATTCCTGTAAGTAGTAGGCTTAAGCGGGTGCTGGACCACTTTTGAGGAGGGAATGACCTTGAATGACCTTGACGGTTTGAAATTTTTGTGTGCAGATTAGTTTTTTTTTTACCTTGAAAAGTTATGAAGGTTAGAAATTTTTGAATGTAAAATTTTTGTTTGCAGAAGCGAATTGATCTAGTGGTGTTTTTGAACTTCAAACAGTTGTGAAGGTCGTTATTTTTTATGTGTTGGTCAATAGTATGAGTCGTATTTTTGATCTAGATATGATATTGTAATTATTTTGTATGTAGAGGCCAATAATCTGAGTGGTTTTTTGCCTTTGATATGATATCGCATAGTTGCGAAGGCCATTTTTCTTTGTGTGGTTAGTCAAATTGTGCGAGTGATATTTTTAACCTTGAGAATGACAACAAACAAAAGTTTAAGTCAAGATCGCATATATTGTAAAAGAGTGGGGGTTAGTAAAAACAAATTTTATTTAAAATTTTAAAGTGTTGTTGTTGTTATGGTGACGCTATTTGATGAGACCACTACATTTAAAGTATTTTTGCCCAAACGCATTCTTAAAACGATAAAAAGTGATTTTGTGGAAACGGTCAACAAGAAGAGTGGTGAAAAGTATACTTTAACATATTTGGGACAAGTGGCTACAAGTTTGAAAAACAGTAAAGCTCTATTTGAATTTGGAATGCTGAATATTATTAAAATTTACATCAAAGAAGTTTTATAAGATGCCATGTCAATAAAGAAGAAGGTGAAGACGAGGATGAGAAATAAGTTCGCCGCTATAGTGAAACTTTATGTGAATTTAAAAACTAGAAACATTATGCTGTAGGCAGTACTGCAAAAAAAAATACAATGGCGTGGTTGGATTTTAAAGAGTATTTAAAATTTTATGATTTAAATGGTGGTGTTGATTACTTAAAAGAAGCTTTTTACGACTTACTTTTTGAATCTGAACATGACCAAGTTTATGGTGGTGGTTGGTTGAAAAATTAACAAGAGTTTCAAAGTTTGAGGAAAAAATATTCATTAGCTATTAAACATATAAAAAAAATACATAACAATATTGAGATTTTAGTTATTAAATTATTTCAATTGGATTTAATTGAGGAAGTGTTTCGTATTAGAACATATCGTCGGTATACTGGCAATATCCACTAAGATAATTTTTGTCGTTTTTAAAATATTTGCATATTCATAATGAAAAATACCATATCTTTATGTTAGTAAAACCAGCCATGATTAAACCTGGCCGACAAAATGAAATTTGAACAAATTTCAATCAATTTCAAAATTGTGTTCCGAATATCAGAATTTTCAAAATGCGATTTTTTCAAAACTTTTTGACTTAGTGTATATTGCCAGTATACCGATGATATATTCCCTGCAATAAAATAGATAAGTTTTGTTAGTGTATTAATTCAATATTTTTGAAATTAACAAAATTAGAGGTATACTCTTAAACATTTTCTATCTTTGAATGTAAATAATAGTAAACAATGTTGTAGAAATAATAGTATATAATATAAATAATAAACACAAATTTTTTGCAAACAATTTTGTTTTATTTAACTTATGACAACAACAAAATATATATTTATAAATTATATGACCAAGATGGTGTATAGCCTTTTTTCAAAAAGTGACTTGTATTTACTAATTCTTACAATGTCACCTAGTTTAAACCTGAATTTTTTAGATGCTATTTTTATATTTTTATTTATAATGGAATTGAAGTACACGGCTTAACGTCAATAGGTCTCATACTAATAGTTCTGTGAAATGTGTTGTTGTATTTTTTAACAACATCTTGCAAAACATAAATCAACTTATAGCTTTGTAATGCAGAGAACTCTTTATAAAGATTTGTTTTTAAAGTTCTAATTACTCTTTCCATCAAGGACACTTAAAGGATAAAGTTAAAGTGGTGGTTGGTTGGCGAGTTTATTATAAAATGAGCTGTAGCTCATCAAACAGCATTTTGTAAAACTCGTTAACAACACGCAAATAATAACTAAAACAAAATTTTTAAACAAATAGTATTCTGCTAATTCCCCCAAAAATATAATAGCCTTGCCTAAGAAGTAAAAAAATTACAAATAAAGAATCCTTCCAAACAACCCAATACCCGACAACAGTAAAAAAACCGCAGGTGTTTACAGCTGCAATTTTGTCCCTAACCATAACACGAAACAATTACTTAAATATTTTTGTCCAAAAAGTTTGTTAATTCTTTTAAAAATTTTTCGGAGCTGTTTATAAAATATGTAGAGAAAACCCGTATTTTAATTTATCATTTCCAATATATGGGCACCTAGGCTCACACTAGATACTTTAGTTATAGAGTCCATGTGAGCTAATATATCTAAAAACTTAAATATATTTTATTCAACTCCAGACTTAATTACCTTTCGTTTGATACCACACAAGCCATGTTTTGTCTTAAATTCTAATTTTTAAAATCTACCCCCACCCTTTTTTTTAAAGCCTACAATGTATTTTGTTTACATCCAGACTTAATTACGTTTCGTTTGATTAAATTTAATTTTTAAAATCTACCATTTTTTTTTTACTAAAATTTATTTTGTTTAACTTCACATAACCTGTAGATTTTGAAATCTACACCCACCCTTTTATTTGGTTTGGGTTCGGTTGAATTTGTTTATTCTTAAATGGGCCATGTCGATGATCAAAGAACCAACGTAGGTACCTAATTTCATTAAAATCAAATTAGCGATTTTTGAGTTACGCGCGTTGGTCGTTATAGACAGATATACAGACACACAAGCAAACAGACAGACAGACAGACGGCGCGACAGAAAAGTTTTAAAATCATCTGAAACGCAAAGATATATGTATAAAAAGTTTTATTAATCGGAACAACTTTTTTTTGTCGAAAATTTTCTTCTACCATATAAATTCTACCAAATAAATTCCAGGTGTTTTAGTTTTTTTGAAGTTCCCGTTCATAAAAAGCACCTCGTATGGGCTCGCCATCAATACTTTCTACCTGGTAGGTCGGTGGATTTGTCATATTCTTTTTAATAATATTAAATTGTTCCGCTGACCAGGATGGTGTATAGCCTTTTTCAAATAGTGACTTGTATCATCGAAGAAATAATGTTATTTATTCCATGCTTGTATTTACTCATTCTTACAATGTCACCGAATTTAAACCTGATTTTTTTAGGTGCTGTTTTTATATTTTCATATTCTGTAATTGAAGTATACGGCTTAACGTCAATAGGTCTCATCCTATTAGTTCTGTGAAATGTGTTGTTGTATTTTTCTTATCTTACAAAGTATGAAAACTCTTTATAAAGATTTGTTTTTAAAGTTCTAATTACCCTTTCCACAATAGCAGCCTTCTGCACACTCGAAGTATGGTAGTGGTTGATTGAGTTTTTCTTCAATAGTGCTTAGAAAAGTTTATTAAAAAATTTTGTTTCTTAATCAGATTGTATGTTGTGGGGGATAATAATCGGCTGGTTTAAGAACCTCCATCATTGCAACACATATTTCAAGTCCGGTTTTAGTAGACAAATTTTGAAAAGCAGTTTATACATACTAATTTTCGTATCAGCTATATATAGCAAAAGAGTTCATTAGGAGGATTGACTGTGATCTGAGGGAGATGTACAATAACTATTTAAAAAATATTAAGCCAATGAGATAAAAAAGTAGCCGATCATTGTCATATAACGGGTTTCTTGCCACTGTATCTACATGTAATTTACAGTATCAAATACCAAGATTTATATCAATAATTTTCCATAATTTGAGCGGTGATGATTGCCACATGTTTATAAGAGAACTAGCATCACATGGTGAAAATTGATGTTATAGCCAAAAATAAAGAAAAGTACACATCTTTTACTAAATCAATTTATATACACGATTTCACAGATACCACTGGAAAAACTATAAAAGCATATTTACAACTAATATTTTTAGATAGTTGTAAACTTTTGGCTGCTTTCTTAGATGAGCTTAGAAAAGGAATAGATATGTTTCAAGAGACACAAAAACATTTTAATGGCATGCAATAATTTAACTTAATGAGATAAAAAGGGACATTTTGATACAGCTATGTCACTACTCTAAGTAAATTGGATAATGACCATCTCCTAACAAAAAAAAAATCAATTTTAAGATCAACTGAAGAAGTCGAGTATGATCGGACAAAAAAGGTTTGAGGGTTGTTTAATTGTAAAACTTTAGGTGATTACTCCGATCTTTATAAAAACTGATGTAGTTCTCCTCTGTGTGAATCTGGCTCTAAAATTACATTGTACATAATAGGACCCTTGAGCAGGCTATAGAAAATGTCTTAGTAGTTAAGCAAACACATAGAATATTAGAATTTCAGCAATCACCTTGGCTCAAAAAATATATAGACACAAATACAGAATTACGCAATAAAAGCAGCAGCTGTTTTTAGAAAGATTTATACAAATTATTCAACAGTCCAGTATTTGGGAAAACAATGCAAAATGTCGAGAAATAAACGATATAAAGCTTGTAACTAGTTGGGAAAATTAGTTAATAAAAGAGGGGGCATGATCATTAATTGACTGACCTAATTACAAAAACTGTATAATATTTACAGAGGATCTTGTTGCCATTCAAATGCAAAAAAAAAATACACTATGATAAACCAATATGTTTAGATTTATGCATTTTAGACATTTCAAAAACAGTCATGTATGACATTTAAAAAAAAAATATGGTGATAATGCTACAATGGTGTACTTAGATACAGATTCCCAAATACTAAAGATGATTTTTCGTAAATTCATATCAGAAAACCCCAAACGAATTTGACATTTCTAACTTTCACTTAAATAATCCATACAATATAAAAAAAATTCTATCTATTTTAGGTAGAATGAAAGATGAATTTAAGGGGGATCCAATTAAGACTTTTGTAGAAACTGGTGCCAAGGCTTATTACGTGACTTCCACTTCTAAAGAACTCAAAAAATCAAAGGGCATAAAGAAATATGTAATAGACAAACATTTATCCGTTAAAGATTATTTAAAGATTGTATGCTGTTTAGGAAAATGAAAAATTTTAACACAAACATGCATACGATATATAATGAAACCATCAATAACGTGGCTCTATCGTTATCAAGAAGATAAAAGATACATAATATCAGGTACAACATATATACTACCTTGGGGGTATTGTGATATCAAACCCTATGATTTTTTAAGTGAAGATAGATATAACTAACCAAATAGATTTAAGTAATTAGTGTTTAGTTATTATGTTAGAATTATAATGTTATACATAATTTTAGCTAAAAGTTTTGATTGATTTTTTTAATGTAACATATTTTAAAATCATGTAAATAAATACAATTATTTTTGTCTTTCTTATTATTATTTCTCATTTACTATATAAGTTAAAAAAAATTAGGAAGTACTTCGTTTTTCAAATAAATTTCTTGTTTGGTTTAAAGAACACCAATCCAATATCTTACAAACTAATTGACAAGCTTATATAGTAAGAAAATAAATGATGGAATAAGCGCGGCAAAAGGTTTTTCTAAAAATAAAAAAAGACTAACAATTTTAGTTTATTTTCAATACAATTTTATTATTCATAATTAAATTATAATTAGCGTACAAGAGATCATTTACATTTGACAAAGAAGAAAACAATTATTTTATACTTATTCTAACCCTTGGTGACAGTACCATTTAAAATATTATAAGAAATCAATGAATGATGAATAAGTAAAGCATACACTTTTACATCATTTGGAAATTTATATTTTCTTGTGTTAAATTCCAGTTTAATGTCCTAATGGGCTTTGCAGAGGACTATAGAAAGGGCATTTTTAATCAAAAACAAGAACTGATTCTCGTAATAAAAAAAGAACTAAAGTTATGGTATTTTCACGTAGTGGCATCAACCAAAGTAACTTGCATAATTTTAAATTTAAAAACGAAAAAGTTGAAGTAACCAACAGTTATGTGTATTTGGGAGTTTCTTTTACAGCATCTACATTTTTTAAAACAATGGCTGAAAATTCCGCTCTTAACTCTTTGAAGCACAGCGGTCATTCAAGACGACCACCAATTTTTTCCCCCTTTCCGGCACGGTGGTCGCTGTAGATGACCACCAAGAAAATAATTTTTCTAGCTTACATGCACGCTGGTCTTATCAAACCACCACATTTAGTTGATGCAGTATATTCTAAGAGATGGCGCAGCATGCAGGAATTTGGTATTAAATTATTTACAGCCAGCACGTGTTCAGTCGAAGTTGAAAAATCAACAAGTGCATGCAGTGCAGTTAAATGTAGATGGTTCAAAAAGGGTACGTATTGATCTACATATTTGGGATTGAGTTTTTTTTTAGATAAAATATAATATAAGGTTCTACATTTTCACTTTGAAAAAGTTATCGATTTTATTTTTTCCGAATTATGGTATAAATAATGGTGGTCACCTACGCTGACCACCGTGTAAATGTAAACCAATAATGTTAGAATTTTAACGTTTTTAGGTTGTTAACAGAAACTGTTTAAAATTAGGTTTTTTATTTACTTTACCTGTTTTTTAGTGCGAATAAATATTTTGTAGTGTAATTTTTGTTTTAGGTTTTGTAAGACAAGATGAGAAGAGCACTTACTCAGAAAGAACTCGAAAACGAGGTCGAGAATCTCAGTTTTGGTTCAGATGTTGATATTAGCGATTTTGGTGACTCAGACGAGGATTCGAACTTTAAACCGGAAAATAAAAATTTTAGAAGACAGCTTTATGAATCCCTGATGGCTCCATTTATAGTTAAATTTAAAGAAACCCCCAAACCGACTGTTCAGATAAAAAAACATAAGCCGAGCGTTAGCGATGACATACGCTTGAATAGTTCTAAACACCAACTACAAAGGGGTACAGCAAGGAGATGCGCTCACTGCAGTACCAAAGAACATGTTTCACGATCTTTATGGAAGTGTACAGTCTCTCAGGTTGCTTTGTGTATTAAAATATATATATATATATATATATATATATATATATATATATATATATATATATATATATATATATATATATATATATATATATATATATATATAATATACCAAGTAGATAGCAAATATACAATATACAAGGCACATTTGAACGGTGGTCACCAGAGCATCTTACTTAGGACGGCAGAGCTGACCACTAGTTTTTTTTTAGTTTTTTTTAAGTCTTTTAAGAAAAAAAATGTTTTTTCAGTTTTTTTTTTGTTATTAAAACTTATAATTAATAAATATTTAGTACTTTTAAGAATTTTGCAAGATTTTTGTTTTTCTGTGCCTGAAATGTTTTTATTATCCAAAAAGTCCGTGCCTCAAAGAGTTAAGGCTAAACCTTTAATATAATGTTTTATTCACAATTTGTCTTTCTTATTATTATTTCTCATTTACTATATAAGTTAAAAAATAAGGAAGTACTTCGTTTTTTATATAAATTTCATATTTGGTTTAAAGAACACCAATCCAATATCTTACAAACTAATTGACAAAGAAATACCAACAAAGTTTTTCTAGCTTATATAGGAAGAAAATAAATGATGGAATAAGTGGTGTAAAATGTTTTCTAAAAATAAAACAATTACCAACAATTTTAGCTTATTTTCAATAAAATTTTATTATTCATAATTAAATTATAATTAGCGTACAAGAGATAATTTACATTTGACAAGGAAGAAAACAATTATTTTATACTTATTCCAACCCTTGGTTACAGTACAATTTAAAATATTATAAGAAATCAATGAATCATGAATAAGTAAAGCATACACTTTTACATCATTTGGAAATTTAGATATTCTTGTGTTAAATTCCAGTTTAATATCCACTTTAGACGAAGTTATTGAATCTTGTTGATGTGAAGCATCGATAATAATTAATGGGTTTTTAATGAAACTATCTAAAACAAGCATTGGTTCGTAACATGTCTTACCGTAGTAACTGCTTTGAAAATTTTGATATGCATAGTAGGCAAGGCCGCATAATCTTTTTGAAAACTCGAGACTCCACTTCTCATAAGGAAAAACTGCCGAATTAATATATAATCTAATATCAGCCAAATCAGCAGACATAAATTCTGTGGCACCTTTGTCTCTGGCTTTACAATTTTCAGTCTTTTGAAATCAAATAATAATGTACCGTGGTTTTTTCAAATTCGTACTACTTCTTACTGCCCATGTATCAGAAGCTGTGCTCCGAAGAAGAGGCAGTTCATACAAATCCCACATGCGATAGGCGGCTTTAATATTAACATTATTACCCGCATTAATAATTTTTGAAAGGATTTTAACTCTTTGACGATTCTCTGGAGTTATGTGCCGGATTTTCCATTCGATTTTATCTATGGAGATTTCCGCATCAACTTCACCAATATAACAATTATTGAATGTGTATGCTATTAGACAATAGACAATATACTTTATTGCTTTTAAAGTAATACAAAGTACACTTATAGCAATGAGTTTAGGCATTGCTTACAAAAATTAAAAAAAAAACAAAATAAATAGTTTTTCTATACCTAAAAAAAATTAAATATTGTATATGTTTACAAGAAAAAGTTGTGAATTACCAAATATAAACATCACACTAAAAAAAGAAATGTTTTTTGGCATTTATGGAGAAAAATAATAATAATAAATGTAATAATAAGAAAACTTTGCTATTTTTGAAAATATTTTTTTTTGAAAACCTACTGAAATTCCATCTGCTGGATAAAAAACAAACCAGCAAAAAGTTTTAATTAAATGCAGTCTATCAGTATTTCGTTTAAGAAAAAACAAATAGATTTTTTATATAGGTATTCTGTAACAAATAATTTACTTCCAAAAAAAAACCGTTTCGATTATTTATTTATAATTAACACTTTGTGCTGACTTCGGAACGAATGTATGCATTAAGTATTAAATCTTACAGTAGCAAAATATCAAAAGCTAAATAATCAAAATTATTCATTTAAAAAAAACCTCTTAAATAAAGTAGGTTTAAAAAGTAATGCACTACGGGTTTTATGTTGCTTTGCCATACATTATCGAGAAAAACAATAAAATGTTCGGCACTAGAAACTATTTTATTATCAGTAGTTAAACCCTGACGAAGTAACACCTAAGTTGCAGATACTGCAGATTTCCTTCAAATCTATTGAGTAACTGGCTCCATTGAAGGTTACTTTAAAAAAAACGGTTATTTAATACACGAAATTGACAAATAAATTTAATATAATTATAATGGATAGACCTTTCAGCCATTGTTTTAAAAAATGCAGATGATGTAAAAGAAACTCCCAAATACACATAATTATTGGTAACTTTAACTTTTTCGTTTTTAAATTTAAAATTATGCAAGTTACTTTGGTTGAAGCCACCACGTGAAAAAACCATAACTTTAGTTTTTTTTTATTACGAGAATCGGTTCTTGTTTTTGATTAAAAATGCCTTTTCTATAGTCCTCTGCAAATCCCATCAGGGCATTAAACTCAAAAAATAAATGTTGAAACTTTTGCGTAACACCTAAGTTGCAGATACTGTAGATGTTCTTCAAATCTATTGAATAACTGGCTCCATTGAAGGTTACTTTAAAAAACGGTTATGTAATACACAAAGTTGACAAATAAATTTAATATATTTATAATGTATAGAACTGTTAAAAGCTAAGTATTCTTTTGACTCAGTCCGATTTGAAAAGCAACTATAAAAAAGTGGAAACGAAGATGTTGCAGCAAAATAGAGATCTTCTTGGGTACAAAGTTGTTTAAATTTTGCAAACAATTCGTTTTTATGTTTTTTTAGTAACAGCTAGATAAAGACCTGTTGTGAACAGTTTATTTTAAGAAATAAAATTTTGGCTTGCCGAGTCCAGCTGAAACAAGAATCAAAATTTTCGAGTTGCATTTGTCGCTTAAAGCAAATTAGAGGATATCTCGAGTGGTTCCAGGATAATAATTTTATTAACAAGTTAATTAATAGTTTAAAAATAGTGTATGAAATATGAACCATAACTTTAGTTTTTTTTATTACGAGAATCAGTTCTTGTTTTTAATTAAAAATGCCCTTTCTATAGTCCTCTACAAATCCCATTAGGACATTAAACTGGAATTTAACACAAGAAAATATAAATTTCCAAATGATGTAACAGTGTATGCTTTACTTATTCATCATTCATTGATTTCTTATAATATTTTAAATGGTACTGTCACCAACGGTTAGAATAAGTATAAAATAATTGTTTTCTTCTTTGTCAAATGTAAATGATCTCTTGTACGCTAATTATAATTTAATTATGAATAATAAAATTGAATTGAAAATAAGCTAAAATTGTTGGTCTTTTTTTATTTTTAGAAAAACCTTTTGCCACGCTTATAAGATATTGGATTGGTGTTCTTTAAACCAAACAAGAAATTTATTTGAAAAACGAAGTACTTCCTAATTTTTTTAACTTATATAGTAAATGAGAAATAATAATAAGAAAGACAAAAATAATTGTATTTATTTACATGATTATAAAATATGTTACATTATAATTCTAACATAATAACTAAACACTAATTACTTAAATCTATTTGGTTACTTATATCTATCTCTAGTTGTTGAAGTTCATTTTCCCGTAAAGCCCTTAAATCACTTAAAAAATCATAGTGTTTGATATCACAATACCCCCAAGGTAGTGTATATGTTGTACCTGATATTATGTATCTTTTATCTTTTTGATAACGATAGAGCCACGTTATTGATGGTTTCATTATATATCGTATGCATGTTTGTGTTAAAATTTTTCATTTTCCTAAACAGCATACAATCTTTAAATAATCTTTAACGGATAAATGTTTGTCTATTACATATTTCTTTATGCCCTTTGATTTTTTGAGTTCTTTAGAAGTGGAACTCACGTAATAAGCCTTGGCACCAGTTTCTACAAAAGTCTTAATTGGATCCCCCTTAAATTCATCTTTCATTCTACCTAAAATAGATAGAATTTTTTTTATATTGTATGGATTATTTAAGTGAAAGTTAGAAATGTCAAATTCGTTTGGAGTTTTCTGATATGAATTTACAAAAATCATCTTTAGTATTTTGGAATCTGTATCTAAGTACACCATTGTAGCATTATCACCATATTCTTTTTAATAAAATCATAAAAAAATGTCATACATGACTGTTTTTGAAATGTCTAAAATGCATAAATCTAAACATATTGGTTTATCATAGTGTATTTTTAATTTTTTTGCATTTGAATGGCGACAAGATCCTCTGTAAATATTATACAGTTTTTGTAATTAGGTCAGTCAATTAATGATCATGCTCCCTCTTTTCTTAACTGATTTTCCCAACTAGTTACAAGCTTTATATCGTTTATTTCTCGATATTTTGCATTGTCTTTCCAAATACTAGACTGTTGAATAATTTGTATAAATCCTTCTAAAAACAGCTGCTGCTTTTATTGCATAATTCTGTATTTGTGTCTATATATTTTTTGAGCCAAGGTGATTGCTGAAATTCTAATATTCTATGTGTTTGCTTAACTACTAAGACATTTTCTATAGCCTGCTCAAGGGTTCTATTATGTACAATGTAATTTTAGAGCCAGATTCACACAGAGGAGAACTACATCAGTTTTTATAAAGATCGGAGTAATCACCTAAAGTTTTACAATTAAACAACCCTCAAACCTTTTTTGTCCGATCATACTCGACTTCTTCAGTTGATCATAAAATTGATTTTTTTTGTTAGGAGATGGTTATTATCCAATTTACTTAGACTAGTGACATAGTTGTATCGAAGTCCCTTTTTATCTCACTAAGTTAAATTATTGCATGCCATTAAAATGTTTTTGTGTCTCTTGAAACATATCTATTCCTTTTCTAAGCTCATCTAAGAAAGCAGCCAAAAGTTTACAACTATCTAAAAATATTAGTTGTAAATATGCTTTTATAGTTTTTCCAGTGGTATCTGTGTATATAAATTGATTTAGTAAAAGATGTGTACTTTTCTTTATTTTTGGCTATAACATCAATTTTCACCATGTGATGCTAGTTCTCTTATAAACATGTGGCAATCATAACCGATCAAATTATGGAAAATTATTGATATAAATCTTGGTATTTGATACTGTAAATTACATGTGGATACAGTGGCAAGAAACCCGTTATATGACAATGATCGGCTACTTTTTTATCTCATTGGCTTAATATTTTTTAAATAGTTATTGTACATCTCCCTCAGATCACAGTCAATCCTCCTAATGAACTCTTTTGCTACATAGAGCTCAAACTTTGTAACCGAATCGTCAATGAACATTTAATTACATACGACAATTAGTATGTATAAATTGCTTTTCAAAATTTGTCTGGGTGAGACCAATAAAAACTAAAACCGGACTTGAAATATGTGTTGCAATGATGGAGGTTTTTAAACAAGCCGATTATTATCCCCACAACGTACAATGTGATTAAGGAACAAAATTTTTTAATAAACTTTTCTAAGCACTATTGAAGAAAAACTCAATCAACCACTACCATACTTCGAGTGTGCAGAAGGCTGCTATTGTGGAAAGGGTAATTAGAACTTTAAAAACAAATCTTTATAAAGAGTTTTCATACTTTGTAAGATAAGAAAAATACAACAACACATTTCACAGAACTAATAGGATGAGACCTATTGACGTTAAGCCGTATACTTCAATTACAGAATATGAAAATATAAAAACAGCACCTAAAAAATTCAGGTTTAAATTCGGTGACATTGTAAGAATGAGTAAATACAAGCATGGAATAAATAACATTATTTCTTCGATGATACTATTTGAAAAAGGCTATACACCATCCTGGTCAGCAAAACAATTTAATATTATTAAAAAGAATATGACAAATCCACCTACCTACCAGGTAGAAAGTATTGATGGCGAGCCCATACGAGGTGCCTTTTATGAATGGGAACTTCAAAAAAACTAAAACACCTGGAATTTATTTGGTAGAATTTATATGGTAGAAAAAAATTTTCGACAAAAAAAAGTTGTTCCGATTTTAAAACTTTTTATACATATATCTTTGCGTTTCAGATGATTTTAAAACTTTTCTGTCGCGCCGTCTGTCTCTTTGCTTGTGTGTCTCATGTTAATCAACCTAATATAATTTATAAATATATATTGTATTGTTCTTCTCATTTGTATTATATACTATTAATTCTACAACATTTTTCATTATTATTTTACATTTAAAGATAAAAAATCTGTCTTTTCGGGTAAATGGCCTCAAACACTGCGGAAATGATAAATTAAAATACGGGTTTTCTCTACATATTTTATAAACAGCTCCGAAAATTTTTTAAAAGAATTAACAACCTTTTTGGACAAAAATATTTAAGTAATTGTTTCGTGTTATGGTTAGGGACAAAATTGCAGCTGTAAACACCTGCGGTTTTTTTACTGTTCTCGGGTATTGGGTTGTTTGGAAGGATTCTTTATTTGTAATTTTTTTACTTCTTAGGCAAGGCTATTATATTTTTGGGGGAATTAGCAGAATACTATTTGTTTAAGAATTTTGTTTTAGTTATTATTTGCGTGTTGTTAACGAGTTTTACAAAATGCTGTTTGATGAACTACAGCTCATTTTATAATAAACTCGCCAACCACCACTTTAACTTTATCCTTTGAGTGTCCTTGATGGAAAGAGTAATTAGAACTTTAAAAACAAATCTTTATAAAGAGTACTCTGCATTACAAAGCTATAAGTTGATTTATGTTTTGCAAGATGTTGTTAAAAAATACAACAACACATTTCACAAAACTATTAGTATAAGACCTATTGACGTTAAGCCGTGTACTTCAATTCCATTATAAATAAAAATATAAAAATAGCATCTAAAAAATTCAGGTTTAAATTAGGTGACATTGTAAGAATTAGTAAATACAAGTCACTATTTGAAAAAAGGCTATACACCATCTTGGTCATATAATTTATAAATATATATTTTGTTGTTGTCATAAGTTAAATAAAACAAAATTGTTTGCAAAAAATTTGTGTTTATTATTTATATTATATACTATTATTTCTACAACATTGTTTACTATTATTTACATTCAAAGATAGAAAATGTTTAAGAGTATACCTCTAATTTTGTTAATTTCAAAAATATTGAATTAATACACTAACAAAACTTATCTATTTTATTGCAGGAAATATATCATCGGTATACTGGCAATATACACTAAGTCAAAAAAGTTTTGAAAAAATCGCATTTTGAAAATTCTGATATTCGGAACACAATTTTGAAATTGATTGAAATTTGTTCAAATTTCATTTTGTCGGCCAGGTTTAATCATGGCTGGTTTTACTAACATAAAGATATGGTATTTTTCATTATGAATATGCACATATTTTAAAAACGATAAAAATTGTCTTAGTGGATATTGCCAGTATACCGACGATATGTTCTAATACGAAACACTTCCTCAATTAAATCCAATTGAAATAATTTAATAACTAAAATCTCAATATTGTTATGTATTTTTTTTTATATGTTTAATAGCTAATGAATATTTTTTCCTCAAACTTTGAAACTCTTGTTAATTTTTCAACCAACCACCACCATAAACTTGGTAATGTTCAGATTCAAAAAGTAAGTCGTAAAAAGCTTCTTTTAAGTAATCAACACCACCATTTAAATCATAAAATTTTAAATACTCTTTAAAATCCAACCACGCCATTGTATTTTTTTTTGCAGTACTGCCTACAGCATATTGTTTCTAGTTTTTAAATTCACATAAAGTTTCACTATAGCGGCGAACTTATTTCTCATCCTCGTCTTCACCTTCTTCTTTATTGACATGGCATCTTATAAAACTTCTTTGATGTAAATTTTAATAATATTCAGCATTCCAAATTCAAATAGAGCTTTACTGTTTTTCAAACTTGTAGCCACTTGTCCCAAATATGTTAAAGTATACTTTTCACCACTCTTCTTGTTGACCGTTTCCACAAAATCACTTTTTATCGTTTTAAGAATGCGTTTGGGCAAAAATACTTTAAATGTAGTGGTCTCATCAAATAGCGTCACCATAACAACAACACTTTAAAATTTTAAATAAGATTTGTTTTTACTAACCCCCACTCTTTTACAATATATGCGATCTTGACTTAAACTTGTGTGTTGGGTAATAAATTTGGGCTCAAGGCCATTCATTCTCAAGGTTAAAAATATCACTCGCACAATTTGACTAACCACACAAAGAAAAATGGCCTTCGCAACTATGCGATATCATATCAAAGGCAAAAAACCACTCAGATTATTGGCCTCTACATACAAAATAATTACAATATCATATCTAGATCAAAAATACGACTTATACTATTGACCTCTACATAAAAAATAACGACCTTCACAACTGTTTGAAGTTCAAAAACAACACTAGACCAATTCGCTTCTGCAAACAAAAATTTTACATTCAAAAATTTCTAACCTTCATAACTTTTCAAGGTCAAAAAAAAACTAATCTGCACACAAAAATTTCAAACCGTCAAGGTCATTCAAGGTCGTTCCCTCCGCAAAAGTGGTCCAGCACCCGCTTAAGCCTACTACTCCTGTAGCCGTAAAAGGTTTTTCATGGTACAGTAATCGTTCTTTTGGCAAAGATCCCATCATTGGTTTATTTGGTTTAGCAAATTTTCTTCTGCATTGTTTACATTTTCTTATGGTTTTTTTAACAATAGAACGAATTTTTGGAATCCAAAATTTTCTTCTTAAGCTGTTGATGACTGTTTCAGTTCCTTGATGTCCATTTTGCTCATGATAATGTAAAATCATCTTTTGAACATAAGAATGATTTCCTTCCAAAATTATTGGATTGTTTGAGATTACTGTAACGTCTTTAAATTTTTCAATTCGGCCTGATAATCGAATAATATTATCTGGATCCAAGAAAACAGTTAATTTGGGAGGATTTCTTAACATACACTATAACTATAGTACCTAGTGTGAGCTTACCCAAGTAACATTATTACCACTCAAGGTTTTATTAATTTGGTTTCTAGGTTATTTAGAGGGTGCTGTTATGGGTTTTAGGATCAATTTGGCTACATAAAGGGAATTTATATTACCAATTACCTAAAGGGGTGTTATACAACCAAAAAGTGATTTATAAAGGGAGTATAATAAAATTGATATTCCTTCTGTTCCTTTTAGATACTTTTGGTTTTATTGATTTCCGATTTATAAAGATGGTCTTATAAAACCATTTTACCTAAAGTTTTTAAAAAGAAGTAAATATAAACTTTGGTCATTTAGTTTTTTTCATTACTTTAGGTCATCACAAAAGTGTTATATAATAAAGCTAAAAGGTTATCTTATATCCTTTTGTTTTTATAGTTACCAGTAGTTTAAAAGTAAATATGATTAGATAGGCGGCCATATAGAACCTAGTTTCCTTAAGGTTTTTAAGAGTGGTAAATATAAACTTTAGACTTTTGGTTTTTGCCATTACTTTTAGGCATTTTAAAAAGGTTTTATAGGAAAGCTTAAAGGTAAACTTAATTCTTTTGTATTTATAGTTACCCATAGCTGTATATTAAATATTATTTAAATAGGCGGCCATATAAAACCTTGTTTCCTTAAGGGTTCTAACAGAAGTAAGTAAATACTTTCCTGTTTTATTTTTTTAGGTATTTCTTGTAAAAATAATAGATATACCTAGGTACTGATTGGTACATACCTACCTATTGCAAGATTGATGATTTAAAGCCCAATAATTAATAATTGTTGACAATAATTAATAATTGTTGAGTTTCCGTCCTCCTTGGTAGGACACCCAGGCCTAGATAAGGCCTGTTTAGACGACATATATAAGAGGTTGCCCTCCACCCTGCAGGCACAACGAATATCATTGCACTGGCCCTCTCGATTGTGTCGAAATTGCACGATAAAAAACATTTAAAAGTGTTAAATTATACGCTTTTAAACACTTTAAAAACAAATACAAAAAATTTAAGTGAGGTTATGTTGACTATGTTTACATGGTTTTTTTTTGTTGGTTTCATAAGGGCACTCAAAAATCCTTTTTGCGATACAGTAACAAATAAAACCAAGTGACCACTATAAAACCATAATGGCGTATATAAATTTATTTAAAAAATATTGTAAAGAGAAAATATTTATCTAGTCGTTTTAGCAGTGTTTTTTAACAATAATTTTACTTTAATTTTGATTTATGTAAACCAAACAGACTTTTTAATTGGTGAATAGTGTAAATGATTTTTTTTTTAATTTTAAATATTTGTTATTTTGTTATCAAAAAACTATTAAAAATCATTCTTGAGCCGGCGCGCTTGTTTTGAGAGCTTTTCAGATACCATTTTATCAGAAAAATAAATCTGGCAGGCAATTTGATCATCAACAAAACGACAAACTCGGTATATTTTTATGTGATTAAATAATTATGGGACTCTGACATTTTTGGCAATTTTGTAACCTAAATTATTTTATATAGCCATTGTGAATCTAAAATATCGCCATAGGAAAACTTCTTTACTCTAAAGGTATTATGGTATTCAACAGAATCGCCAGGATACCAAATTACCAAATCTAGTTTTCTAATAGGATAGAGGACGTTTCTGAGTTGCTTTTAGAACCTGGCATAATAGCTTTGGGCTCTAAAAGGTTCTATACTGGTGGAACCGCTAGAGGGCGAAGCTGGAGTTTATTTCTTATGGTTTTATAGTGAGTTTAATACAAAGGTTGCCACCACCAATTGGGGAGTCCCATTTAGGAGGTCTAAGGGGTATATAAGGGTAATGGGAACGTGCTAGCGACCAAACATTGAAACTAATGGTTTTAAGGAAAGGCGCTGGCAACCTTTTAGCATCTGCTATAAATAAAGAAATGTTACTTGGGTAGGGGCCCATGTATTGGCAGAGTATTAGAGTAGTAGAGAAAAATCCAGAGTTGACTTCTAAATTGCTGAATTTTTTTATTCGATTTTTTTTGTAAATGGCAATTCTATTTTTCTTAAAAATAATTGTGCTTTACTCGACTGTTGTCTGCTAAGATCGCTTTACTAATAAAGTCCTTAACTGTTTAGAGATTCAAACAAAGCATACGTCCTAGATGTTTCACACATACAAATCTAAAACAATTTTATAGTGATAAAGAAATCTGCTTGTTTACCATAAACATATTTATTAGGCATACTGTATGGTATCAGAAATGTTCACGCCATGTTCCGAGGTTATCACCAGCATGACACTCAGGAGTTTTTGAGAAATTTTATGGACCAACTTCACGAAGAACTGAAACAGTTAGCTCCTCCGGAAAGTGGTTCGGGTGGTGACGGGGATTCTTTTAGGTAAGTTAAGTATTTTGTTACATACACCTGGCGAATGGCAATGCACAAATAATTTATTAAAAGAATGTGTTTACCTCATCCACCCCTTTTCAAACCTGTGAGATTGTTTTTTGCAGTAAAGATACCAAAACCGTTAGCTATATCGATTGATAACCGTAGATTACAGACTCGTTTGGTTGTTAAACTGAATGATTTGAATGTTTTAACATAGGTCCGACCTGCATCTGGGGGCCCGGCAGTGCCCCGCCAAGTTCGCGCAAACTGTTGTACCATCTTTTCTTGAAATATTTTAGCCCATGTTTGACCTATCTAAAACTCTACTGGGTATTCTGTAAAAAGAATTAAAAATAAAAAGTAAAGCCAAGTTCTCCAATACAAATTTCAAAATGAAAGGGTATTCTTACTAGTTTGGAAATGATTTTCTAAACTTGGCTTTTAGGGCTGCAAATTACTCTTAGGCACAGTGCTAAATTGCACATAAAGAAGTTTGGCGTAATAGCAAAGTTGAAAAAAGGTTTCCAAACTAGCAAGAACCTTTTATTTTGAAATTTGTATTGGAGAACTTGGCTTTGCTTTTATCTCAATTTTTTTTACGGAATACCATTTTCGCGTATTTGGCTTTTTTTACATGAAATGTTTTGATAAAATTTTTCACTCTTCGTTTTTACGTCTTTTGCTTGCCATTTTTGTCTAAAGTTACACAAAAAAAACTTTGTTTTTTTTTACGCGCCCAAACGGCACAACAACATGATTTTGTGAGAAAAATCGAGGAAACACGTGAACCAAAATTAGATTTAAGTTTTTAAATGCACCACTTCTTCTTTTATAGTTTGTGATTTTTACAAGCTTTTATTTAACTTCACCTGTATGTATGTGGGTATGTATGTATGTAATCAAATCTTGCAACTCATTTTTGAAGAACTTCCAAACATCCAATTGACTTCAAATTTCGCATAGCGTCTTAGTTCCGATGGCAATACAATAATGTGGTTTCATCGGGTACCTACTTCCCCCTAACGTGGGGGGTGGAGAGGGGGTAAAACTTTAGTTTGTCCGATTTCCACCAAAATTGGTATCTGGGGGTTTTTGAGGATGAGAATTACGAATTTTTGATCAGATTGCAAAAATTCAATATAGCGGATTCAAAATGGACGATTTAATTTCAAGTTTTTCTGATTACTTTCAACTGACTTCCACGTATCCGATTGACTTTAAATTTCGTATACCGTTATAGTTCCGATGACAATCCAATAATGTGGTATCACTGACTGCCTACCTCACCCCTAACCTGGAGGGCGGAGAGGGGGTAAAATTTTAGTTTGTTGGATTTCCACCAAAATTGGTATCTGGGGGTTTTTGAGGATGAGGATTACGAATTTTTGATCAGATTACAAAAATTCAATATGGCGGATTCAAAACGGACGATTTAATGTCAAGTTTTTCTGATTACTTTCAACTGACTTCCACGTATCCGATTAACTTTACATCCAATGATGTGGTATCACTGACTGCCTACCTCCCCCCTAACGTGGAGGGCGGAGAGGGGGTAAAATTTTAGTCTGTATTTTGTTTAGTATAAAATCGTTGGACGGACTTCTCATCGAAGACTTGGATATTTCAAAATTGACAGGAAAGACTCCCTGCAATATCGATGCGCTAGCTGAAATGCATAGACTTAGACAAATCTAAAAGTTAAAAAATAAATTTAGAGAAAAAACTTTTTGAAAACAAGCTTTTATAAAATGCACTAAAAAGCATAAAATAATTTTTTAAGTGTTCTGATATCATAATAATAAAAGCGATGGGCGTATTTAATATTAGGTAAATGCCTTTCCATGCGCATTTGGTGGATCGTCCCACAATCGATGATGGGCCGACTGTTCTTTTTCAATGTGACAAAATAAATCGTCACACTGCCGGTCGCGGATAATTTGCCTAATATGAAGCAGGCGTAATAATGTCCATCCATATCAGAAAAATGTAAGGGTAGCTTGAGTAGGGTTGGGTTGGGTTAAATTATCTACCCTTATATTTCTCTGCTATAATATAATGAATTGGGATTTTCACTAAACTTCGAGTTAACAAAGCTAAAAGAAAAACGGGTAAATTTCCTTTAATACGCCCATCGCTTTTATTATTATGATATCAGAACACTCAAAAAATTATTTTATGCTTTTTAGTCCATTTTATAAAAGCTTGTTTTCAAAAAGTTTTTTTTTCTAAATTTATTTTATTTATTAATAAAAATCTCTGTACGAACAAAGAATGTTGACAAATGATAAAACTACGCAACTACAGAAAAATCCGGTCCTGTAAATATTGAAAAAATGTTTTATGAAGGCCTTATTCTTGATCAAATGCAAAGGTAATTTATATTTCAAAAAGAAAAATCAAACAAAGCTTACGTATTACTAATATTATTTTAAAATATGTATTTCTAGTCAAGCTCGAAGTTTCAAATACAACCAACCATTTTGAAAAAGCTTAATTTTTGGAAAGCAAATGATGATTTCCATTTTTACTTTCTTTGCTAGAGGGTTAGTGCTATCGTCAAAAAATCACACATCGATATTTTGATAGATCTATACCAAGGTTCATTTGAAAATTTTTGAGACAACTTTTTTTCGCTAGCCTGGTTGGTATTCAAATTTTCACACTGTATAAAGCGTTACATGGAAGAAATGATGGACATTTTAAACAAATACCGCTTAAGATATTTTGTAGTTTATCAATAAATTTCTAAAATTTAAAATAAAACCTATTAAAAAAATGTTTCCAAGCTCAAATTTTTAACTAGTGTGCACGATTTTTTCCCTGTTTTTTGACGTGTTGTATACTTTTTAAATATTTGTATGATCCACGTTTTTTTTAGTTTAGCAGTAGAAGAACCGCCAATAATTAGTTCAAACTATGACTCCAGTGAAGGTGAATATGAAACTTGTGATTCCGGAGTAAGCGAGAGGTCAAGCTTAAGCGACGACACAGAGATATCTCATCAAAATCCAGGTATATATACTGTGTTTATGCCTTTTCACATATTTACACACTGCTGTCTAACTATCGTGTGGCGCACAAAAATCTCGCTTACTTTTATTTGTTGATTAAATTTAATTGTAGTTGTACCGCATTTGATAGGGGACTGGCTAAATGATTAATCCATCAACAGATCTAAAAATTATTGATCTATTTGGAACCTATAAAAAATACTCTGCCAATATATGGGCCCCTAAGCTCACACTAGGTACTATAGTTATAGTTTACGTGTGAGCTAATATAACTAAAAACTGAAATATATTTTATTCAACTCCAGAAAAATTACCTTTTTTTTGATACCACACAAGCCATGTTTTGACTTAAACTCAAATTTTTAAAATCTACCTCTACCCTTAAAAAAAGCAAAAACTAAAATGTTATTTGTTAAACTCCGGACTCAATTACCTTTCGTTTGATATCACACATGCCATATTTTCATTTAAACTCTAATTTTTGAAATCTACCCCCACCCTTTTATTTGGTTTGTGTTCAGTGGATTTTGTTCATTTTCAAATGGGACCATCTCGACCCAAGACCCACCCTAGGTACCAAATTTCATTAAAATCGGCCAAGCGGTTTTTGAGTTATGCGCGTTGGTCGTTACAGACAGACATACAGACAGACAGACAGACAGACAGACGGCGCAACAAAAAAGTTTCAAAATCATCTGAAACGCAAAGATATATAAACATTTTTGAAATCGGAGCAGCTTTTTTTTTCTCGAAAAAATTAGGATCACCATAGCTCACACTACTATAGTATATGTGTGAGCTAATACAAGTACTTACCTATGGAATGGCACTCCCTTGCTTCTCCCGGACTTTTTTCCGCAAACCGAAAATGTTTTACGTTAATTATTTCCCGAGAGAAAAAAACATAATTTTACACGACAAACGCAAAACACCTCAAAATGTAAATAATGTAAATACCCACACAGCAGCTTTGTGTCTACGTCACAAAACACATGCATGCGCACTTGAAAATTCGCGTCTGCGAATTCAAATTTGCCATTGTTTCCAGTTTTTGACAGCTCTAACCTATTTGGGTATATCCAAACAATATCTCAGCTCGGTCTATACATCAATGTGCTGATGCTGTTGCGTGGTCCTCCGATGCTTTAAGTTATAGAAATGTTTTCTTCTTTTAATGCTCTGATTACCAGAAGAATTCGCTGAATCCATAACAATTGTTAATTCTCTTAGGAGGCAGCAAAAACCAAAACAATTTCTTTTGTCGTTTTTTATAAATGTGAACTCTGAAGTCAAGCAATAAATGCAAAAAAATACTCTGCCAATATATGGGCCCCTAAGCTCACACTAGGTACTATAGTTATAGTTTACGTGTGAGCTAATATAACTAAAAACTGAAATATATTTTATTCAACTCCAGACTAAATTACCTTTTGTTTGATACCACACAAGCCATGTTTTGATTTAAACTCAAATTTTTAAAATCTACCCCCACCCTTAAAAAAAGCAAAAACTAAAATGTTATTTGTTAAACTCCTTTACTCCTCCAATTACCTTTCGTTTGATATCACACACGCCATATTTTCACTTAAACTCTAATTTTTGAAATATACCCCCACCCTTTTTTTAAAATAAATTAAAATGTATTTTGTTTAACCGAACCGAACCGACTCAATTACCTTTCGTCTGATATCACACACGCCATATTTTCACATAAACTCTAATTTTTTAAATCTACCCCCACCCTTTTATTTGGTTTGTGTACGGTGGATTTTGTTCATTTTTAAATGGGACCATCTCGACCCAAGACCCAGCCTAGGTACCAAATTTAATTAAAATCGGCCAAGCGGTTTTTGAGTTATGCGCGTTGGTCGTTACAGACAGACAAACAGACATACAGACAGACAGACAGACAGACAGACAGACAGACGGCGCAACAAAAAAGTTTCAAAATCATCTGAAACGCAAAGATATATAAAAAATTTTGAAATCGGAGCAACTTTTTTTTTCTCGAAAAAATTAGGATCACCATAGCTCACACTACTATAGTATAGTATATGTGTGAGCTAAAATACGTGCTTGTGAAAATTTAAAAAATAATCATTTCATAAGAAATTGCGGTTTATCTAGCTATTTTTTTACTAGAATTAATAAATATAAGCTTTATGCCCCCTCCCTGGATCCGCTACTGAAGCTATTAAATTTCTTCTTCCAGATTGCTTGGGCTCTCCTCTAAATAAAACGCATTAATGTTTTTGAGCATCTACGGTTCGCCTAAAAAATATATTTTTTTAATACTCGCGGTCATCTACGGTGCATCTGGTCCACATTTTAGCTCACACATATACTATACTATAGTAGTGTGAGCTATGGTGATCCTAATTTTTTCGAGAAAAAAAAAGTTGCTCCGATTTCAAAAATTTTTATATATCTTTGCGTTTCAGGTGATTTTGAAACTTTCTTGTTGCGCCGTCTGTCTGTCTGTCTGTCTGTCTGTCTGTCTGTCTGTCTGTCTGTCTGTCTGTCTGTCTGTCTGTCTGTCTGTCTGTCTGTCTGTCTGTCTGTCTGTCTGTCTGTCTGTCTGTCTGTCTGTCTGTCTGTCTGTCTGTCTGTCTGTCTGTCTGTCTGTCTGTCTGTCTGTCTGTCTGTCTGTCTGTCTGTCTGTCTGTCTGTCTGTCTGTCTGTCTGTCTGTCTGTCTGTCTGTCTGTCTGTCTGTCTGTCTGTCTGTCTGTCTGTCTGTCTGTCTGTCTGTCTGTCTGTCTGTCTGTCTGTCTGTCTGTCTGTCTGTCTGTCTGTCTGTCTGTCTGTCTGTCTGTCTGTCTGTCTGTCTGTCTGTCTGTCTGTCTGTCTGTCTGTCTGTCTGTCTGTCTGTCTGTCTGTCTGTCTGTCTGTCTGTCTGTCTGTCTGTCTGTCTGTCTGTCTGTCTGTCTGTCTGTCTGTCTGTCTGTCTGTCTGTCTGTCTGTCTGTCTGTCTGTCTGTCTGTCTGTCTGTCTGTCTGTCTGTCTGTCTGTCTGTCTGTCTGTCTGTCTGTCTGTCTGTCTGTCTGTCTGTCTGTCTGTCTGTCTGTCTGTCTGTCTGTCTGTCTGTCTGTCTGTCTGTCTGTCTGTCTGTCTGTCTGTCTGTCTGTCTGTCTGTCTGTCTGTCTGTCTGTCTGTCTGTCTGTCTGTCTGTCTGTCTGTCTGTCTGTCTGTCTGTCTGTCTGTCTGTCTGTCTGTCTGTCTGTCTGTCTGTCTGTCTGTCTGTCTGTCTGTCTGTCTGTCTGTCTGTCTGTCTGTCTGTCTGTCTGTCTGTCTGTCTGTCTGTCTGTCTGTCTGTCTGTCTGTCTGTCTGTCTGTCTGTCTGTCTGTCTGTCTGTCTGTCTGTCTGTCTGTCTGTCTGTCTGTCTGTCTGTCTGTCTGTCTGTCTGTCTGTCTGTCTGTCTGTCTGTCTGTCTGTCTGTCTGTCTGTCTGTCTGTCTGTCTGTCTGTCTGTCTGTCTGTCTGTCTGTCTGTCTGTCTGTCTGTCTGTCTGTCTGTCTGTCTGTCTGTGTGTCTGTCTGTCTGTCTGTAACGACCAACGCGCATAACTCAAAAACCGCTTGGCCGATTTCAATGAAATCTGATACCTAGGCTGGGTCTTGGGTCGAGATGGTCCCATTTAAAAATGAACAAAATCCACCGGACACAAACCAAATAAAAGGGTGGGGATAGATTTCAAAAATTAGAGTTTATGTGAAAATATGGCGTGTGTGATATCAAACGAAAGGTAATTGAGTCTGCAGTTAAACAAAATACATTTTAATTTATTTTAAAAAAAAGGTTGGGGGTATATTTCAAAAATTAGAGTTTAAGTGAAAAAATGGCGTGTGTGATATCAAACGAAAGGTAATTGAGTCCGGAGTTTAACAAACTACATTTTAGTTTTTGTTTTTTTTAAGAGTGGGGGTGGATTTCAAAAATTTGAGTTTGAGTCAAAACATGGCTTGTGTGGTATCAAACAAAAGGTAATTTAGTGTGGAGTTGAATAAAATATATTTCAGTTTTTAGTTATATTAGCTCACACGTACACTATAACTATAGTACCTAGTGTGAGCTTAGGGGCCCATATATTGGCAGAGTATTTAAAAAGTGCTTAGACAGTATTATCTAAAAAAATTTAAAAAGAACTTTTGCGTACTTTTTTTAAAATCTTAATTAAATAGCGCACAAAGAAAATAATTATATTTAAAATTAAGCCTTTTAAACATTGGTCCGCAATAAATGTTTATGATGTTTATAACATTTATTTTTATGAATGTAAAATGCTTACTTATATTTCTCTACTACTACTACTATGTCGGTTTAGAACTTTTCTCTACGTTGTCCGACGCCTATTCTCCACCTCCTTCGATCCTGACAATCATCTTCTGTCAGATTCTTTTGACTCATTGATCTTTGGATTGACTGTTGCCATTCTAGTTTAGGACGTCCTCTTTTACTGCGCCCTACTGGTTGCCACTCTAGGACCTGTTTTGGTAATCTTTCGTCGTTCATCCGTTGCACATGGCCGTACCATATCAATTGCCTTTTAGTGATGTCATCCGTTATGCTTCCCTCGATTCCCATTCTTTCTTTTATGATCTCATTTCTTATGTGATCTAATCTAGATATTCTCATTGATCTTCTTATTACATCCATTTCGACACTTTCCATTTTTGTTTTGTATTTTTCTGTTACGCGACAAGTCTCTATTCCATACAACAGCGTACTTTTTACCATTGTTTCATATATGTTAAATTTTACATTCTTTCTTATCTCTCTGCTCCATAAAATACTGTTAAGACATCCAATAACCTTTTTTGGTTTTACTATTCTTTTTTCCAATTCTTTAAAGTCTGTTCCTGTCTAATCAAATGTGACACCCAAGTATACATACTCATTGCATGGAGATATTGTTTGTCCATTGTCTAGTTCTCACTGGATTCGTTTCCAATACATAAGTACTGTGTCTTGTCCACGTTCACTGTTAGTCCCCACTTTTTATATTCTTACGTTAACTTTCTCATCATATACTCCATGTCTTCTTTATCATTAGCTACAATTACTTGGTCGTCAGCAAACTGTAGTGTGTATATAGTAAATCGGTCGTTAAGTTGTATTCCCATGCCGTGCACTTTACGTTTCCAGTTTTTTAGAGCCACTGCGATATATATTTTAAAAAGAGTTGGAGAGATACAACATCTCTGTCTTAAGACTTTTGTTACCAGGAATTCTTTTGAAAGTCCATTTCCAATTTTAATGTTAGATTTTGACCCTTTGTATAGTTCTTTTATCGCTTTTATGTATGTATGATTGATATTAGTTTGTTCCAACACCGTCCATAATTTTTCTACTGGAACGGTATCATATGCTTTTTGTAGGTCCACAAAGGTAACATGAGTCTCTATATTTCTGGCGCTTCTTTTCTCAATTACTTGTTTAAGACAAAAAACATTATCACTACAAGATCTGCCTGCACGAAACCCACTTTGCTCTTCTTCTTCTTGTTCATGAAAATCATTCTCTATTAGATCTCTAAGAATCCTACCGTACAGTCTACTTAGAGTGCTGGTGACTGAAATTCCTCTGTAATTGTTACAATCCAGCTTGTTTCCTTTTATATGTATTGAGGATATGAATGCAATTTTCCAATCATTAGGTACTGGATGTCCGTTTATGCATTGATTGATAATATATGTGAGATTTTCGAGTAGTTTCTCTGATCCATATTTGAGCATTTCAGCATATATTCCCCCAGGTCCGCTAGCTTTTCCGGATTTAAGCTTTTTTATACTATTCTTTATCATTTCTTTTTCGATGATTACTTCCTCTCCATGTACTTCTATGTCTCTCCTCGGAGAGGCTGTTAGATATTCGGGTCTCGTCTCCTGCAGCAGTCCCTTGTAGTGTTCTGTCCATTGTTCTGGTTTGATGATCTGGATGTTTACTTTTTCTTTTGTTGGGTTTTTTACTGTAGAAATGAATTTCCATACTTCAGAGCTCTGCCTACCTCCTACGTGTGTATTTATATCGTGGCATTTGCGCTCAAACATTTCATTTCTTTTCTGTGCGTATCAAACTTCTTAGCTGTCTTCTGGTTTCCCTGTATATTTCTAGGTCTCTTTGCTCTTTAGTACTGAGCCATTTCAAGTATGTGCGTTTTTTCTCTTTGGCCATTTCCTGTATTTTCTCCGTCCACCACATCTTCCTGTTATTTCTATTATCTTGGTATCCAACAGCTTCGTTGCTTGCTTCCTTCAAGCTTTTTATTATGTTTGTATATATCTCTTCAAGTGAGTGATTTGTGTTAATTAATTTTTGATCTAATCGGTTCTGATACAATCTTTGAGTACTTTCGATTTCTAGACTTCTAAAGTTGTATTTTTGATTGTCTTCGATGCACTCTAGGTTTTCATTTTCTCTAATACTTTCGTCCTTATTTGTTTTTCTTAAAGGGAATAATATTTTTGCTTTTACCAGATGGTGGTCAGATCCACAGGTAACACCACGAAGTGCTCGCACATCATACCACTTTAATTGCGAGTGTTGTCCACCTATAGCATAATCAATGATTGATTTAAGATTTCTTGTTGGCTGAATCCAGGTATATCGATGAATATCCTTATGTTAAAAAAAACCATTATTTATTTTTAGGTTGTGGGTTTCACACAATTGCGTCAGTCTTAAGCCATTATCATTTGTTATTTCCTCTCCAAATGGTCCTATCACTTTGCTCTGGGTTTGTCTACCAGTTCGGCTATTAAAATCGCCAAGCATAATTATTTCTCTTGTATTACCGATTTTGGTGATAGTCTCATCCAGTTGGTCAAAGAACATTTGTTTTGTAGCTACTCTTTCGTCATCTGATGGTGCGTAGACTGCTATTATGCTTATATTATGTCCAAGCATCTTCATGTTCACTCGAAGTATGTTTTCACTAATGCAATCGTAGTCTGTAATTTTATTCTTTAGATTTTTCTTTATTAACAAGGATACCCCTCTGGCTGCTCTGCTTTCTTTTGGGACTCCAGTGAATATATGGACAAAATTGCCGACACGATTCGTACCTGTTCCTTTCTTTTTTGTCTCTGTGAGTGCAATAATATCGATCTTACAATTCTGCACTTCAGTTGCAATAATGTCCAACTTTTGATTCACTCCCTGTACGTTCCATGTAGCTATATTCATAGTCCTTTGTCTTTGCTTTTTTCGTCTTCGAGAGTTTCTATCCATTGCTCCGAGGCTTTGTTTAGGCTTTTTGGTAATTGCTTTGTTTTACAAGTATTAGAGAACCAGTCTAATGCCTCAACCCCCTACTTGGAGGGCCAGGATTTTTAATCAAGGTTTTTCTCCTCTAGTCTTTGACGAGCCAACGCCATACTGTAAGGCAACAGCTGTGGTCTTTTATACTATCCCTAAAAGAAAGGGTTGCCACCTACGCTATGATCACCGTACCGAGGTCCATTCTCTCCGCCTTTCATATCGATGTGGTATTCTCCCGTAACCCTGGGAAAGGGACCCTATACAGGTGCTAACTCTCCGGGTCGGAGAGTACCTGGAATCTACGGAGGGCAGGGGTCGATTCATTTCCCCTGATAGACATCTGACGAGGTCTACCCGTACCTGTACCTTATTTTTGAACTTTTGCTTAAAACACTCCTTGATTTTATACTTAATGAAAATCGCTAAGAAACGCAACTGTTATACTAAATATAGGTAAACAAACAAATTGCCTCGCAGAAATTTCGATACAAAATAAATTCGAATAAAAACTATTGAACATTTTTATGGTTCAGAGATTTGTTATCACATTGCCGTTTAAAAAAATCTTGAAAAGCGTACCGGCGAATATCATTTTTTTACTACAGGATGGCCCATTGTACGCCGCCTACGCCTATGTGTACTGGGCTTAACAAGCAAAACGTTTCCCGCTGCAAGCTAATCTGCATGTGTAAAGCAATATTTCGGTTAAATATCTTGTCTTTCTATAAACAAGTCATTTGATTTGCTATTATAGCTCCCATCGCTAAGAAGAAAGCCGCATGTAGAAATTTCACATTTTGAGAAAAACTTGTTTAAAGTTTTATAATATTTTATTGTCTTATAATTTTGAAGAACAAATTATGCCGTTTTATTTTTTTAACTTTTTATTTCAAAATATAAGTGAATAAAAAACTCTAAAATTTAAACCCGTTTTTCTCAAAACGTAAAATTTCTTTATACGGCATTCTTAGGGACGGCGGTACTTTGGTGCCAATTATACTTTGGTAGTAAACCAATATAGAAATTTGTTGTCATTTATTAAAGTTGGCTGTTTTTCTTTTAGGATTTAATATAAATGCTGCTAAGAGACGATTAAGCAGGTGTGGTAGTCCCGGAAGGAGGCAGCGGCAGAGGGTGCAAAGTGGTTCAATCATCGGTAAGCTGCAAATTTCATTATATTTTTATCACCAATAAACGAGGTAAATTTATATAATTGGGAGGTTTTAGGTACTTTCTGGGGAGATAAAGAAAAACTGAATAGAGAAAAGAAATTAAAAGGTGAAAACCGCATTTTGATACATCAGACGTTTTTGAGCTACAGGAGCTTTCTTAAGAGTTCATTCATCACTCCTATTAATTTTTTTAGTGTTTTTAAGAATCCAATATGTGTTTTTTGTTCTTGTCAGATTTAAGCTTTGTTTTGGTTGCTTGATAGAAATCGTGTCTTATGTTAAGTAGCAGAAACTCTTTCAACAACACAACTTTTTGCCTACTATAGCCTTTAATGATTTCAGCATATAATCCTTGCCATAAGCACAACTGAGGGTGCAAACGTAAGTTGGGTTGAGTTTAGGTTGGCTGGTTCACCACTTACACCACTCATTCGAGAAATACCCAATTTTTGAGATAAGAAATTGAAAAACGTAATTGTAAAGGTTCATTGAAAGGAAATCAGAAAAAACGATGCATATAAAATATCTAAAGTGCACCTACCTTAGTTTTCATCTAGTTGCAGTCGTTTTGGTCGCTTGGAAGATAGGAAAAACGGGAAAATTGTAGCACTCACGGCGTTTTCTTGTGCTTCTTGTCAGTTTCCCGATTGCGACTCCTCGCGCAGACTCGCGCGTTTCTCGGTGCGGGGATAAGTCATATGCATATACCCCGCGAAATTTGAAATGAAAAATAATATTAAAATATAAAAGTAGCCAAAAGCTGGCAAATAATTCTTGCACCAACAACAACTATTTACTTTATTTGTATTGATAGTTATTATTTTTCATAGATACCCAGCCCTCGTCAAGCTCTTCAAACTCGTCGACATCAAATAAGAAGCAGACTAAATATCGGTCGATCATTTCTGATATTTTTGACGGCAAGCTTTTGTCATCGGTACAGTGTCTGACCTGCGATAGAGTGTCAAGCCGAGTGGAGACGTTTCAGGACCTCTCTTTGCCAATACCGTCAAGAGATCATCTAGTAGTTTTGCATGGTAAGCGTTTGTGTACTTAAGTAGCATTTTTGGTTTAATAAATAGTTGTATATTTTGGCCGTACAATATGAAATGGTGTCCACTGTCCATGGCTATTGAAGTCGTCAAATTTTATATTTTTTCTTTTTACTTAACATACATTCTTTAGGTCAAAAAGGGCCTAATCACCAAACTTTGTAATGGGGTATAATGTAAATATGTGTGGGTTGTAATGTCGGTAGAAAGAAACTTTATTAACAAAAAATGTTCAGGATACAATTCTCTACAATCAGTCTTCTAGTATAGAATATAAAGGGCGCAAAATTTGGAAAAAAAAATTTATTTGACACGAAAAACTTGTTAACAAAACTGTGTCAACAAGAAATCTTTTGGACACAATTATCTAAAATTTATTCTCATCGACCATAGTTCTACCATCATGTGTGTAGAAGACAGAGAATGCCAAAGTTCCAATTAACATGTATTTGCATTTCACGCGAAAACGGTCGTATGGAAAAACTTTATTAACATATAATAACCACATGTCTAGAAGACCAGAGAGCGTCAAAGTAGTGAAAAATAACGTTTGTATTCTTTGCAAATAAGGTAAGCTTTAGACAGAAACTTTATTAACAAAGCATGTTTAGGACACAATCATTTACAGTCTGTCTCCAAATACAGCGAGGAGAACATAAAAAGTGACCCCCTCCCGCTAACTTTTAAACTGACTGAGCATGAGATATGGAGTTCTAATAAAAACTGCATTGAATGCTCACATTTTAACTACATTTTGAAGTATGTGTCACTAACAACTTTAAGATTTTCCAGGGAAAGGAGGGTCAGTTGATACCTTATATGAAAGGTTCGCCTTTTCAAATTAATTTAATGTACTTACGGACTTATAAGGGTTTTTATCTGTAGCCCTGTAGCTCTCTTTTTGAATGGATTGGGATATCGACTTAATACTTTAGTCGCTTAGAGTGGTCCATAAGGGTAGATATTAGAGAATTGTGTGCTAAACATTTCTTGTAGGCAATTTTTTTATGCGGCTTAATGGTTTGGCGTAGAATGCAGAAGATTTTTGGCAACTTTGGCGCCCTCTATCTTCTGCAGATGTGGTTGTAGAGCTTTGACCTAACATAAGAAATTATATGGAGTGTTATCCTGAACGTTTTTTTTGTAAAATAAGTTTGTTTTATGCGGATTACTTTCCTACTAAAATAAAATCCATGAATTTCCAAAAACGCGTACACAAATTGGTTTAATGGCTATTCTTATGATCCCTAGCTGATCTTTTTTTACAGGTTCTTTAATTTTACTGAAATTTGACTACTTCTCTTGTTGGTTGGTATATTAATATATTTTGTCAATTGAGGACTAATACCCTGTTTCCACCAATGCATGCCCCCCGATTCAAAAAACGCATCACGTGATGGCCCATGGATTTGGACCGGTTTTAAATCACCTGATGAGTTTTTTAATCAGGGTGGGCATGTATAGGTGGAAACCGGGTGTAACACGCATGCCTTTAATTGTCTGTCATATGCCATCAAAGTAACTTAGATATTTATAGAGCTTTTTAAAATAATAGAAAACGAAAAATGATCAGTGTTGGTTCGGTTTCAATATTTGAATATTTTTAGGCGATAAATCCATGTATCATGTAATCCGTGCCACGTACTTTCTGCGGTTTTAACTAAACTAGTTGTAACAGCAACGATAGATCTGTTTTGTTCTTAGGCCGGAACACAACCTTACCCAGTAACGCCACCTGTTCGGATGCTTTGGTTCCAGTTCAGGACGGTTGGATATCGTGGGTATTAACGTGGTTACGGTCCTGGTTCTATGGTCCTACTGTCACGTTGCATGATTGCCTGTCGGCGTTTTTTAGCACGGACGAACTTAAAGGCGACAACATGTACAGTTGTGAGAAGTGTAACAAGTTGAGAAATGGCATTAAGTTTAGCAAGGTAAGTTTTTATTCAATAAAAGTTGCAATTATTAACCGAACCGAACCAAGAGATCATACAATCTTATTTATTTGTAACTGTAGTGTTTGCATATTAGTGAAACGACAAACACACAAATTTAAATTTCCTGCCCCGTGACAAAGTGCTAGTGACGTAGGCAATATGGCCGCGCGGCTGACCTATGAGAAAGCAGCATTGGAGTGACGTGCCCTCTCGTTACGGAACCATTTTCAGGGCTACACGTATTTTATCGTAAGTCTGTTTTCTTCCATAAATATTTGCGCAATCATAAATAATTACACGGCTTAAACAACATAAATATTTCGATGGCGACGTGGACCAAGTACGGGCGTAAATATTTTTTGAATTCCTTCGTTAATTTCTCGTAAAATCGTGATTGACTGTTCGACGACCGATCGGCAAAAATCGACGACGGCCATAACCTAAAAAAAAAAATTATTTTTCAAAAAATAAAGGAAATGTGCCGATCAAAAAAATTATACTAAAAAAATTTTCATAAAAATGTTTAAAGAAAAAAAAATCAAATAAATGGATTTAAACTAAAAACGTCGTAAAAAAAAATAAAAATAAAAGCTTAACCTAAAAAAGAACCATAAGTGCGGCGTAAACTAACTTAACTTGAAATGGAAAGGGAACTTTTAATAGGAAGAATTGAGGCGTTCCACCCTGCAAATGATTGTTGGGAAATCTACTGTGAACGAATGGATCAATATTTTGAGGCTAACAAAATACCTGACGAGGGGGATAGAGTATCCACCCTATTAACCTTGGTAGGGTGTTCAACTTACAAGTTGTTACGAGATTTGACGCACCCGATTTTGCTGGGCAAAAAGACCTACCAAGAACTCAAAGATCTATAAAAAAAACAATTCAGCCCTCTAGTAAGTACGTGGCGAGAGCGAATAAAACTACATATGGCAAAACAAAATCAACCTGACACTGTTTCAGAATGGTATGCCAGACTTAGAAGTCTCACCGTAAATTGTAATTATAAGGGAGACCGACTTCATTCTGAGAAAGAAGTTTGTAACAGTACTCAAAGAAGGATCAGTCCAGGATAGAATATATGAAGAGGCTGATGACCAAACCCTAATTAAATGTGTAGAAATTGCCATGCAGAAAGAAAAGAAAGCATAATGTATTGCAAGATGTAAACTACATGGGCAAATTTCCCAAAAGGACTCAAAAAATTGGAAAAACAGGGTCTTTCACTGGACATAAAAAGCACTATGCTGAAAAATGCCAGAGCTGTGGAAAAACAAATGGAGGTAAATGTCGTTATGCAAACTCTAAATGCAACCAGTGTCATGTCACTGGTCACCTGGAATCAGTGTGCAAAAACAAGCAAAAAAGTGAGCGAAAAAGGCACCACTTCTTGGAGATTGTAAGTACATATAATTCTAATGTAGAAATGAGTAATTTTTATGACATATTTTCACTACGGGGTGATACAAAAGAAAATTATTTTAAACTCCCAGTATGTATTCAAGAGAAAATGTATCAAATAATTGTAGATATAGGAGCTAGTATAACAATTTTAAACGTAGATTTTTAAAAAATATAATTTGGTAATTTTAAATTAGAAAATGATGACATAGTTTTAAGAAGTTATACTGGCAACTTAATAAAACCTGTTGGCTATTTTAATATTAATTGTACAGTTAAAGTTGTGACAAGGCTAGCAAGGTTTTATGTGGTAAATAATTCAGCACCTTGCCTTGTAGGTAGGGATTTTTTGTCAATTTTTAATGTCACTTTAAATATTGCAAATGTTTATAATTTGAGTGTGTAAAAAATAAATTAATCGGTCGCTTTCCACAAGTTTTTTTAAATAAATTGGATTGTTATAAATTTGGTATAAGTTTCTCTAAAACTCAAAGAAAATTCTAAACCTGTTTTCTTAAAACATAGGCCTGTTCCTTTAGCATACAAAGAACAAATAGAAAAAACAGTTGGAAATGATGGTAAAGGAGGGTGTATTAAAACCAGTGACAACTTCAAAATATGCAACATTGTACCGGTTATAAAGGCTGATAAAACAATCAAAATTGTTGGAGATTTTAAGAGCACACTAAACTGTCAATTTGACAGGTGCGACCAATATCCCTTACCGCGTATAACAGACTTGTTTGCTCAATTAAACGGGTCAAAAATCTTCTCAAAATTAGATTTAACAAGAGCATATGCACAGTTGTCACTTGACGAATATTCTCAAGAAATAACTACAATAACCATCCACATCGGTCTTTTCTCCAATTTTCGCCTTCCATTTGGTGTTATCCATCTTGCATGCATCATCCATCTTTCAAAGAACCATGAACAACTTCTCAAGGGTTTAAACTGTGTGGTAAATTTTAGTGATGATGTCTGTGTGGGAGGAACTGATTTAAACGACCATTTGACCAATTTAGAGGCTGTCTTGGCCAGACTGGATAAGGCAGGGTTGACTATGTGGCCAATTAAAATGCGTTGGGTGACATTTGTGGCAAACTAAATACGTTGCCGCCATTTTGTGACACTGTAAATAGAATAATAACGCTGTGCCAATTTGTGACACTAAAAAAAAATTACTGAGTAATTAAACAAATATCTGGAAGCAGAACTGTATTTTCCAGCTAGGTAAAACATTGATATGCCCGGTAACTTTTATACAGTGGAGAAGGGGGGGTTCAGAAATAAGAAAATTTTAAGCGCCACAGTGTTTTAATATCAATGTTTTACAAAGAAGATCTTAATTAAAATACAGTTCAACCCAAACATTGTAGCCAAACAATGAAACTCTACTTACTTCCGAGGCTTCCAGAGTATTTGTGTAATTAAGAATAACCAAAAAAATTGACTAATAAACAAAATAAAATTCTAAAAGATTCCTAAATGAATCAAAATGACACAAATAGAAAGTTCCTTATAGATAGATGCACATTTCCAACAGGTCACAGTGTACCTACATTTGAGTCAGTAGCGTAAGACTCAATTATATGAATGATTGTTAAATATATATATATATATATATATATATATATATATATATATATATATATATATATATATATATATATATATACTTCCAAAATCATTCCGTCATAGGGGAGATCTGGACCAAATATCTGCTGTCATCATTACAATGTAAGGAAATCGCTAAAAAATATAACCTCATCTCTCTTTTGTCTCTGCAAAGTTGGTTCATTGGATTGTACAAATAACACAAAGATTTAGTTCATCTTGTATAATTCAATGGTAAAATCAGATAAAAATACCGGAAACATAAAAAAAAAAATTAAATGGATGGAAACAAGGGCCAAAATAGCAAAGCACTTTAAATTTCACAGAAAAATTATCTTAAATATACCGCAAAATTGAGGCTATGACGTCATACCTTTATCTTGCGTTCACAAGAAGTGTTAAAATTATATTTAAAAATTTATATGAAAGATTATATCTAGATGTTGCTTGCTCCTACCTTGGTCCTTTAATTATTTCTTTTATAGTTACGGTAGATGGGTTCCCTAGAGTGTTGTATAGTTCCTCGCTGCTACATCGGTCCCAGTTCTGCCCGCGCCTCCCCTAGTGCTCGCTTAGCACATCATGCTGGGCAACACAGGGTCTTAGATCTGTTACTGGATCCTTGCCCGAGCATAAAAACCCTTTCCCAGGGTTACAGTGCTACACCCGGCTTCACACTAGCGTCCAGCACAACTGTCCCAGTGATGGATTGGACAGGGCACTGCTCTTTCCGTAGAAACGGCGTAGGCCGCCTTAAATCCCTCTCAGAGGGTGTGAGCGTCACTAAGATTCGCCTAAACAACGACGGCTCACAGTAAACCGTCTTTGGTATAATCCGCAACTACTGCAGTGCCAATAAGTGCCAATAACCACAAAAACAATGGCGACACCAATAGACGGCCACCAGCCCAGCCAAAATTCTTTTGGAAAGAGACAAGGCACTTTGTCGAGAACACAAAAAATGAAGTTGCCGGAAATCGTTTCTAGATTTGGTGGGGACAGTACACAGTACCAACCAAATTTTCCCGGTTAAATTCAAATAAGGATGCGAACCCATTTATAAAAAACGCTCTCGCCGAAAAATCACTAAATCCGGTTTGCGAGCCTGGAGAAAAAAACCCGCGGTTTTCAAACTAACCAATGAGGAAATACATTAATACTTCCTTACCGGTCTACAGGGGGCAGCATCGACCAAGGGGATATCGAAAATACGTAAAACGCACATTGAGGTGTTGTCGGATCTATTTCCACGGTTGAAATTTTTATAACAAGGACATCGAGACACCCTCCATACATAGACCGAACATCTGCCTACCGGACCCCTGCCGACATAGCAAGTAGGAGGAAAATAACCAGCCGGACTATAAGAAGCTCAGCATTGAGACCATCAACTGTAAAATCAATTACTGGAGATCAGAGCATGCATCAAACCCAGGAATATTCGAACACTCAACCAATTCCCATATGAGTAAAGCTATACTAAGTGTAGAATTTAGTTGTATTTTAGTTACAGTTTTAGTCAAAAGTTTCCTTTGCTCTTTAGATATGTTTTCTCTAAGATTCATATGGTTTGACGGCATTTTTGTAAAACATTTCTACATTAATAAAGTTGTTTCTGAACTTGAACCTAAAAATACACATTGAACTACTGCTTAAACCGGGCCTAAGAATGTTCAGATGTTAAGTTTGCTCACCACTAGCTAGCCCTACACAACCTTCCAATCCGACTGAGTTAGCTATTAGCTTTATTTAACTATGATTATATATAAATTTATATAATATAAAAATACGATTTTGTTTATTCTTTTAGTCCTGGTTTTTATCCCTCGTTTATCTCCCATTTACAAAAGTGCATAACTCGTATTTATTTTATCTTCTCCTTATCAAATTAATAAAGATATCAAAGGGGCGGAGCCTCGGTTGTTCCTGGTCGAACCGTGGACCCAAATATATTTTCGTGCTATCAAAACTAGCTAATCCGTAAAGGATATGAGGTTCGGAAGAGAAATGATTGTCCCAATATCCTCGAAAATAAACATAAGCGGATGAAATATTTTCTTCCTGTTACTGAAACCATTTGTGATGCGGCAACGTCGCCATTCCTCAGCAGAACAGCTGTTTATTTTCATAAACGTCAAAGAAAATTACGAAATTTTACAGATAAACAAAACAATCAAAAGTTTTTATGTGATTTTTCCCGAAACCCGTGATCTCAAGTTCCAATTACGATGTCCAGATAATGCGATGTGCGCAGTGTCCACAGTAATTCGATGGAATGCCTCCTTTATCAGGTAACTTTCTGGACACTATATAACCTCCAAACCTAGCTCTATAAAATACCCTTAATTTGTGTACAGAAAGACGAGTCGAAGAGCCTTGATTATTTACCTAAATAAACAAATATGTAACGTTGCCTTAAACGTAAAAATGACACGTTACAACTATACGTCCAGAAAAGTGTGAATTTTTCAAAGAAAGCCCGGAGTACCTGGGGCATCGTATCTCAGCGAGTGGCCTACAAAAAAGTAGTACCAAAGTTGATGCAATATTGAATGCGCAAGCGCCAACGACAATTACTCAGGTCAGGTCATTTACTGGTTTATGCCAATATTATTCTAGATTTATCCCCAATTTATCGCAAATTTTAAGTCCAATCTACAAATTGTTAACAAAAGAGTCTGGGACAAACCTATCAAAATATGCAAAAGTTGACTGGAATCAAAATTGCTAACAGGCATTTGAGACAGCAAAAAAATTAATCTCAAGACATTACTTTAGCCCATTATGATCCAAAAAAACCCATAATAATGGTGACTGGCGCAAGCCAAGATATCACATATCAGCCATCTTATATCACAAGGCAAAAGATGGGAGGGTAAGACCCTCAGAGTAATAACATATAAAGAGAAGTAGTAACCCCGGTTTCGGCGGTCATTCATTCATTTGTTGGTAAACAATGTAGCTTTTCCGCTGTTGCCGGCTCCTCTGCCTCTGTAAAATTTTATAAATAATAAGTAAGGTTCAACTTCTTACCTTACCAAATTTTTAGTGCTTTGAGTTGGTTAGGCTATTTAAACCGTGCGATAATTTGTCATGCGCTTATTAGCCCGCGTCGCGTCGTTTTATGCTGTGTATTTATTATTACAATCTGTGATAAAAACTCATTTAGACAACATAATTTATGAACGGCCCCTTTTCCCACAATTTTTTCAGGACGTGTATGACATCATATTACGGATTTCGTGTTAGCAGGGCCGGGTTTCGTTTTAAGCTAGTTGGACTATATCCCCGCGCTACTATTTTCCGAAAACCGCATATTGATGCGACGTTCCATTAAAAAGTTAGCATTTTTAAAACTTTTTAACTGTCAAAAAACTGTCATTAGCATTCACGAATTTTGACTAAAATGTAATCAGCTCGTTGCAGTATCGAGTACTATTTTACCTGAAAATTTCATGTAAATCGGTTAAGCGGTTTAGGAGCTATCGCGTTACGGACAGATATACATACACACACAACACAGACAGATATCATGACGATATTGCTAGGGTAGGTCAAAATACACCCAAATAACACATTTTCGGTGTTATCTCAAAAAAATTTTTTTGTCGAAAACAATACCTTCTCTAGCCGTTGCTGTGCGGGCTAGGAAGGTAAAAAAGGGGCGGGCCGACTGCACAACAAGTAGTATAAGTAGTAGCCTTTAGACTGGATTGTTTAGTTTACACTTGAAAACGGTTAGATATACTTACTTACTGAAATGTCTTGTTTAAAATAAACCAACGCAAGAACATTTCATGTAAAAAAGAGCCAAGTACGCGAAAATGGCATTCCGTAAAAAGAATTGAGATAAAAGTAAGGCCAAGTTCTCCAATACAAATTTCATAATGAAAGATTTTTACTAGTTGGAAATGTTTTTCTAAACTTTGCTATTACAGCCAATCTTCTTTATGTTCAATTAAGCACTGTGCCTGAGTCATTTACAGCCGTAATAGCCAAGTTTAGAAAAACATTTCCAAACTAGTTTCTTACTTTCATTTTGAAATTTGTATTGGAGAACTTGACTTTACTTTTATCTCAATTCTTTTTACGGAATGCCGCGTACTTGGTTATTTTTACATGAAATGTTTTTGTTATGATTTCACTTCTTTTTTAAAGGAATTGAATAATATTTAATTTTTAAAATAGTAAAATATGCGGAATATTGTTCAAAACTTTTGCAATGCCTTACTTAAAATTTTGAGGTCTTTTAATTTTTTCCCATGGTTTTATCATAGCTGCCATCAGCCTTCCATAGCTCAGCTCTCTAGCGTTTCTGAAAGTGGACAATGTTACTTTTGCATAACTTTACATGTATAGGGGAGGGAAGTAAATTAAAATTTTCGTGTTTTTAAATTTTTTCCTATAGTTTTATCATAGTTCCTATCAGTCTTCCAATGCTCAGCTCTCTAGCGTTTTTGGAAGTGGGTAATGTTACTTTTACATAACTTGATATTTATAGGGGAGGAGAGTAAATGAAAATTTTTGGGGTTTTTAAATTTTTTCCCATGGTTTTATCATAGTTTCTATCAGCCTTCCAAAGCTCAGCTCTCTAGCGTTTCTGGAAGTGGGCAATGTTACTTTTATATAAATTTACATTTATAGGAGAGGAAAGTAAATTAAAATATTGGTGTTTTAAAATTTTTTCCTATAGTTTTATCATAGTGTCTTTCAGTCTTAAAAAGCTCAGCTCTCTAGCGTTTCTGGAAGTGGGCAGTGTTACTTTTACATAACTTTACATTTATATGGGAGGGAAGTAAATTAGCATTTTGGGGTGTTATAATTTTTTCCTATAGTTTTATAATAGTTCCTATCAGGCTGCCAAAGGTCAGTTCTCTAGCATTGCTAGAAGTGGGTAATGTTACTTTTAAATAATTTTACATATATAGGGGAGGGGAGTAAATTAGAATTTTGGGGCTTTTTGATTTTTTCCAGGGGTTTGGTCATAATTTCTATCAGTCCGCCAAATTTCAGCTTTATAGTAGGTCTGGAAGAACAGTAGAATTTTGGTGATCTATACATGAGTGAGTGGCAATTTCGACGTTTTTTGAAATTTCGTAACTACTTTACTACTCCATAGAAGTCCATGAAACTTGGAGGGGTTGTTAACTCTATGAAGTTCTACGACTGTGCAAAGTATGAGATTCGTAGCTCTTTCCGAAGTAGAGCTTTAGATAGGTCAAATATGGGCTGAAATGTTTCAAGAAAAGATGGTACGGCAGCGCGAACTTTGCGAGGCACTGCCGTGCCCTCAGATAAAGACAATGGAAGTCCAAAGTTTTATTTCTACTCAATCATTGTCTACGAGTTTTAAACAAAAGATTATTTTTTCACTTATATAATGGCAACAAGTCTAATTAGGTGGGTCCTCAAGTCGTGAACGGTTAGCCCAGATATTCCTAAGCTCTAAGGTAGACACTGACAGTAACATGTGTTTGTATTAAATGCAGTGTTGTCTTGGCCGTCGGACTCGACTCGTTACATTTAATTAGAGACAAAACCGTCTGATTAACTTCGCAAGATTTGTCACTTGACCAGCAGTGTTCTGAGGAGTCCCATAAGGACGAAACGGTTAACTGTCAACACTTATTAGGTGTCCATTAGATCTTGGACCCCCGTGAGGTTAAGCTTTCAAGCTACCCACGGAAAAATATAAGGGAAACAAAAAACTCCTTTTTGCCCGATTAGCCATGAAACTTGTTTGAAAAATAATAGATTACATCAACAGCGACTGGCCAAGCAAATGTACAATCGATAATGAAAGATCATATTTTGCAAAAAGGGATGAATTATACATCGAAAACAGTTGTGTAATGTGGGGTCATCGAATCTGCATAACAGAATCACTAAGACGTGATATGCTACATGAACTGCACAGCCCTAGTCATCTAGGACTGGTAAAAACTAAATCAAGATACTACATGTGGTGGCCTGGTATTGACAGTGACATAAATTAAAATCAAAAGTTGTTTACCATGTTTAAAAAACAAAGATGACCCACCAAAATCAATATATCCATGGCCAGCTGCCAAAGAAGTTTTTGGGAGAGTACACATCGACCTTTTGGAATTAGAAAAAGGAAAGAATTTCCTCATAATTACTGATGCTTACAGCAAGTGGCCTGAAGTACACTTTGTAAAATCAACAACAAGCAAAGAAATAGAATTTGCCTTGAGAAAGTCATTCGCAACGTTTGGATTGCTTGTTTCAGTCTGCAGTGACAACGGAGTACAGTTCGTTTCAGAGAGCACAACATCATTTTTTTCAAAGAATGGCTATTCCAACATACAGTCAGAGCAACGGACAAGCTGAGAACTCAGTGCAAACTTTTAAGAAAAAAATGTACACAGCTTTGATGGACCCAATAAACCTAGGAGTACTTTGTTTGAAACTCGTAGACAATGATTGTGTAGAAATAAAATTTCGGACTTCCATTGTCTTTTTTTATTTTAAAACACGACGTTTCGGTTAGTAAGTATCTCTAACCGTTATCAAGTGTAAACTAAACAATCTAGTCTCTAGGCTACTACTTATACTACTTGGTGTGCAGTCAGGTGTGACGGCCCGCCCCCTTTTCAATCCTAAGACGCCTGTTTTCCCCAAGGAGTGGTTTCTATATGTTTGGTATGTCCGTGCTTGGTTGACTGAAAACTTCTTTATTCTGCATTGTAAACGCGGCTTCAATAAACTTTCGTTTTCGACAAAAAGATCCAAGAAGTTCTGGAGAAAGGAGACTACAAGCAACTACCCAAAGATCCAACCACCACCATAGAAAGACGCATCTACAGGACTTTGAAGAAGTATGCTGAAAATATCCCGGACGCTGTTAGATCCCGCCTGACTCCACACCACAGTAAGGCACCACATTTTTATGGATTACCAAAGATCCATAAGAAGGATATACCACTGCGACCAATTACCAGCTCCAGGGACTCACCGACCAGCATTTTGTCGAGGTTTTTGTTGGACATAATTCAACCACTACAGGGTAAGTCCGAATCTTTTGTCAAAAACTCGGAACATTTTGTCGAGGTTTTAAAAGGTATCGAATTAGATCCCGGCGATAGATTTGTAAGTTTTGATGTAGAAAGTCTCTACACCAACCTGCCAATAAATGAGTCACTCAGTATCAAAAACAAATTACAAACTGATGATACACTTCACGAGAGAACAACGCTATCGGTGGAGGGGGTGATGGATCTTTTGGAGCTCTGTCTCCGTAACTCTTACTTTCAAGTGAAAGATAAGTTTTACGCGCAAAATGATGGACTCCCAATGGGTTCATCTCTTTCGCCAGTGGTAGCAAACATCTACATGGAGTGGTTCGAGGACCATGCGATCAACACAGCAAGAGTCAAACCAAAACTATGGCTACGATACATGGATGACACATTTATTATATGGCCGGAAAATGATGACGAACTACAGAATTTTCTGCACCATTTAAACGGTATTCGACCAACAATCAAGTGCACCATGGAAATTGAAAAAGATTCGGCCTTACCTTTTTTGGATGTTCTTGTCAAACGATTAGACAGAAACATTCAAACCACTGTATATAGGAAACCTACACACACGGGACAGTACCTAAATTTTAAGTCTAATCATTCTGTTGCAACAAAACAAGGAGTTATAAGAAGTTTGTATTTAAGAGCCGTAAATATTTGTAGTAATAATGAAGAATTAACCACAGAAATTAACAACATTAAAAAGGACTTACAACAGAATGGTTATTCCGAGAAATTAATAAACTCAACGATATTTAAAATTAAAATCAAACTAAATGTACCAAATTCTCAAAATAATAATCCGTTAGGTGTTATTAACATTCCATATGTTCAAGGGATTTCAGAAAACATAAGACGAATAGCTAAACACTATAATATCAAAACAGTATTTTCTTCGGGAAATACGATAAGAAGTTTTGTAACTAAAACAAAACCGGACAATCCCTTAAATAATAAGGAATGTATTTACCAAATCCCGTGTGAGTGTGGTAAATCATATGTAGGTGAAACGAAACGCCCTCTTCAGGTTAGAGTAAATGAACATCTAAAAAGTACCCAATAAGGGGATATTGAAAAATCCGGTTTAGCAGATCATGCATGGTCAAATGATCACAGGATTCAGTGGTCAGAAGCTAAAGTTTTACATAAGGAGTCGCATTGGCGAAAACGAAAGTTTATTGAAGCCGCGTTTATAATGCAGAATAAAGAAGTTTTCAGTCAACCAAGCACGGACATACCAAAAATATGGAAACCCCTCCTTAAGGAAAACAGGCGTCTTAGGACTGAAAAGGGGGCGGGCCGTCACACCTGACTGCACACCAAGTAGTATAAGTAGTAGCCTAGAGACTAGATTGTTTAGTTTACACTTGATAACGGTTAGAGATACTAACCGAAACGTCGTGTTTTAAAATAAAAAAAGACAATGGAAGTCCGAAATTTTATTTCTAAACCTAGGAGTACCTTTAGATGTACTAATATCGAGATTTTTACTGTCATATAGAAACACAATACATTGCACCACCCAGGCAACTGCAGAATTAATGTTAGGAAGGAAATTGCGAACAAGATTAGAACTTCTAAGACACCAGCCAGAAAAATCTGAAATGACTAATTTAAGAGAAAAAGTACAGACTGAGGCATCTAGGGTAAAAGAAAAACATACTAAGGAAAGGAGAAAATGCAATTTTAAAGTGTCAACAAAAAAAAGTGGATATAAGCAATTATAATAAAGAGAGTGGGCAAAGGAGTGCATTTATGCCGTTTGCCTGCAGGACAATTGTGGAAAAGACACTTGAACCAGATAAATAAGAGGTTTACAGAAATCTCTATGTCACCAGAAACTCTAAAACATGAGTATGTCACAAATAAGCACACTGGATACAGGCACACTCCCGTGTATAAAGTTGGACGCACCCTGGAGACTCGGGAAGACAATGTAGAGATAGGTACAGAACATTCTAGAAGCCCAATATCAGAGTTGCCAAGATCTGAAAGCCCAGTATCGGAGTTACTAGGTTTTAATTATAGCTCGGAAGAGTCTAGAAGGTCAGAGGTGGCCGGGAATAGGAGCTATGGTGAAGAACAAGAAGAAGACTAGGTGGGTCAGAAAGATGAAACCAGTTTTGAAAACCCAGACAACTCAAGGATAGAAGAAATGACGTTCACCACTCCAAACACAAGTCTGGAGGAACCCAGCACATCTTTCTCCAATAACAAGAAGGATAAAATACAAAACAAAGCAGATACAAATCCTAAAATTGGGGTAAACACGAAAAAGGCTTCTACAGCTTTGGTTTGCAAGGACTCATCAGTCCAGGTTAAAGGACAGCCTAAGACTCTCAAGAGCCAAAGTAAAAAAATAAGTACTGACCTGTCAGAGGACAGAAGAACTACCCGTAGTCTGGCTAGAATGACACAAAATAGACCTTACTAGCCCTGTCACACATCAACAATTTTAAACTATTTGTTTGTCTTAAAGTATGTGTGTAATTGTATGTGTCTACATAGTCATACTTAATGTGTATAGAATTGTAAGGGTAATTCTCGTGGAGCGTGACAATTTTATAGGAACTTGAGTATAGTGAACTTTAAGAGAAGTGTTGAAAAACAGTCTTAGTGCGGAGGGATGTAGTGTTTGTATTAGTAAAACGACAAACACTCAAATTTAAATTTCCTGCGCCGTGACAAAGTGCTAGTGACGTAGGCAATATGGCCGCGCGGCTGCCTATGAGAAAGCTGCATTGGAGTGACGTCACATGGGACGCCCTCTCGTTACGGAACCATTTTCAGGGCTACACGTATTTTATCGTAAGTCTGTTTTCTTCCATAAATATTTACGTAATCATAAATAATTACGCGGCTTAAACAACATAAATATTTCATTAACCTTCAAGTATGGACGTAAAGTATGCAAAGTTTCGAGTGATACTTCAGTTTTGTAGGTCTGTAAAACTATTTAAAGTATACTTAGGGCCGATTTCACCGACTTTGTTTTCTGTTCTTTAGCGTATAAGTTACATTAATATAATTATAATATGACGTGATAAAGACCTCTTTAAGCTCAGGAATGGCAAAAAAAGTCGGTGCAATGTGCAATTAGGCACAGGCAGTGATAACCAACCGCGTGCATCCGATGAAAAGGCGGTGAGCGAAGGCATTGCGTCGATGTGCTAAAGGAAGCGGAAGTGGCTATCAGTGTCATGTATTTTTGGATTGTATATCTTCAAACGTAAATTTCCTGACCTGAGGAACAAATTATGTCACGGTCAGGGGTACTGCCTGCCTTTTATTTTTACTCTGGTAGTTTCTTTTGTATTTGTAGATCTCGCCACTTATGTCAAAGCATTCGGTATCGCAGGCACTATTTATTTCTTTCTCTTCATATACCGTTTCTATAGCTTTACCAAACTGTCACATTGACCATGCAGTGTTCTGAAGAGTCTCTTAAGGGCAAAACAGTTAACTGTGTGGGTGTACAGCTTCCGAGTTGCCTACGGAAAAATACAAGATAAAGAAAATCTTTCTATGCCCGCTTAGCCACGAAAAATTGTTATTTTATTGTATATCTTATCGCGCACTTGCGACTCCTTTATTATGAAATTAGAGTTATTTATCCGGTATGAATTAAATGTACAGAAGACAAAAAACCAAACAAAGTAATGGGATTTCTCTAATAATGCCGCTTCTTCTTCCTGGAATTATTCTAAATTAAATTTTGTTGAGTTCATTTATTTTAACCTTTGTAGCCACCAAAACTTTAGGTAGGTAGATTGTTTTATCCTTTTTTATTGAGAATATGCTTAAAGCTAGTTGTTTAAAGTTACGAAAATTAGATTTTTATTAATTTTGAACCCAGTTTTAAAGTTTTAGTTTTGAAAATATTTAAAACAAACTAATTTTTCTATCTAATTTTATTTCCATCTAGCTAAAAGTAACCAATTTCACTGGAAAGCCGCACTTGAAACATGTATGGCAATTTTTCCTGAAATCGGTTAAGTAGTTTCTGAAATTAGTGGTAACAAGAAAAGCTCTGTTCCTTTGTCTTATATACAGGGTGTCTCTAAAAGGTCTGTACAAAATCTTAGCACATATTCCTTAGGTCAAAATAAGTCGATTTAAAGCAAGTTACCTAGTCCGAAATTGCTCCGTTTCAGAGATACAGGGTATTTTTTATTTCAATTGAACCAAGTAAAACTATTTTTCCAAAAATTGACTGATACCTATCGAAAATGACTAAACGACAAAAAAAAATTAATAACTCATTTACTGACTAAATTTAATCCTTAAAGGTAGCAGCAAAATCTTTTGATCAAAAATAATTTCAATATTCCGTTGCGGCATCGAACACTAAAAACGGAAATATCTCGGAAACGGCTCACCCTAGCAGATTTTATCAAAAGTACCTTTTTTGCTTAAAAAAGTTCAGGAAATTATTTTATCAACAAAAAAAGTTGAAAAAAACACTGAGAAAAAAGTTATGGCCATTTTAACCATAAGGTGAGCATTGTGAAGCGCCCTGTGACGGCCACAGTGAAAAAGTGTCACAAACAATTCAGTTTAAAGTGAACACTACTAGAAAGAAACCCCTGCAAGATCATCGTCACTTGCCAGTGACCCTCATTTTATTTGAATTTTAAAATCAGTCTAAAATTTCCTTTAAAATGACACTCAATATTATATTATTTTATTGTTTTTTATTATTTTTTAATTTTAAAATATTTTAAACCTATTTCTTTAAAACCTGTAGACAATGACTGAGTAGAAAATAAATTTAGGACTTCCATTGTCTTTATTTATTTTAAATAATGGAAGTGTCTAAGACAATAAATTACAATATAAAATAAAAATAAAAATATAAAAATCTACTACTAACTAATATCTAAGAAGTCATTTTAGTAATCTTAGTTTTAGAGCAAGCAGGCGCAATTCCCCGAAAATCAGAATCTACAAAGAAAATTTTTTGTCATTTATACCTTACCCGAACTCAATCCGTGGACACACTGTATATTGATTCGAATTAAAAATTATTGTTTGATAGCAACAGATTAGCTACTAGTTCATGAAAAGAAAAAATCTAGTTAAGTCACCTACTAGGTGTTCGCTTCTTGTTATTTTTATTTAAATCCCTCAATAACGACGCGCAGAAGGTGAATCAATGCATTTATGTGCAATTTTTATTACAGGTGCTACAGTTACCAGAAGTCCTTTGTATACACCTAAAGAGGTTTAGGCATGAATTGATGTACAGTAGCAAAATCTCATCGGCAGTCAGCTTTCCACTTAAAGGATTGGATATGTGGCCTTATTTGCACCAGAATGTCACTCCAAAGGTAAATAATATAAAAATAACTAGCGTGCTTCCCGTTTCAGCTGATTGGAAGGTCAAGTCACTTTCACCATTTTTTACGCCTATGAACAGGAACTCTCTCTCTTTTTTTATGTAAATTCTTAATTAACCTTAAGAGAGAGAAATAATTTACATATGTCGAAAAAATTAATTCATAGTGAAAATAAAAATATTCAATATATAATTATGGAAGCAGATAAAATATAGAATTTTATGGGTAAAAACTTGCAGTTTGGTTTTCCCTGGCAGAAAAAAAACTGATAAAAACAAGGTCTTCTTTGCACTCGTTCAATTGACTTCCCTTTACACAATGTAGTTGATCGGCCCAAGGCAAATTACATCCCAAAAAAGGTATCGTTACCTGTACCAAAAAGGGCCAGGCAAATTGCATCCCAAGTAGAAAAAAAAGAGGCTTTGGAATTTCCGAGGGTCAGTTATCAAAATTTAAGAAAAGTTGCCATGTTTCTCAATTTTATTTTAGTAAAATATTCTTTTATCAATGACAAAGGCATGCATACCACACATACGCTCACGTACGTAATTTTACCTAAATGGGTGATTTTACGAAAAGTGAGTAATTTGATATTTCCCTTGCTCTAACTAACCATCTAGTTCGAAGCAAACTAAACCTAATCTCCCTGGTTCTAACCAACGAACTAATACGAAGCAAACCAAACCTAACTAACCAAACCAAACCAAACCGAACGGAACTCCCATACGCAGATGGGCGTAGTTTTACCTAAATACGGAAAATGGACACACGCGGCAACACTTACAATAATTTAAATTTTATCTTGTTAAGTAGGTTTTTTCTTTGGGAGGCAATTTGCCCATACTCCGGATGCAATTCGGCCATAAAAATATCTACCAGCGTGTTTTGGGATGCAAGTTGCCATAATTTATTTTGTGGTGTATAAAGTGTGAATACTTTTTAAATTTTGATTCCCTTGGTTTAGGAACAATAACTAGAAATATATAAATAAAGCTCCTAAAATGATTTAGATAACAATAAAAACAAAAACGCATTTTGAGTTGATTTCTTTTTTGTTAGGTGTCAAGTTACGATCTTTTTTCTGTGATTTGTCATCATGGCACAGCCGGCGGTGGCCATTATACTTCATACGCTTTAAATAATGGCCAGTGGTACGAGTTCGATGACCAATACGTTACCAAAGTTTCATCTGAAAGGTAATGTTTAATTATTATTATAATAGAAAATTTGAGAGCATTTCATATGGATAGATTCATTTGAAAGGGTGTTTGTGAGTGTTTTTTATGTAACAGTTTTTATGAATTAAAACATGGGGTAGCCGCCTCCTTCTAGGTATAACTACGCACAGGCTGGGCCTATTCATTTATCAAAATCTTTGTTAACAAAAAGTTGGTTTACTGTCCATGAACTAAATGAATAGTTTTGTGTCCATCAGAAATATTAACTTGGTTTCTCTGTCATTATAGAATGCCTGATATGGATAACCTAAAAATTGTTAATTATACAAAAGTAACCTAAAAATTGTTAATTATACAAAAGTAAGCTGTAAATAAATATATTGAATTGAATTGATCAGTTATGCGTCAATTTTTTAAATATTGGGATTAGTCTTATATACAACTTTATGTTCCAAATGTTAATTTGATGTCCCAAGTAACATTTTTGGTTAAAATTAGGTAAAGTTTACTTAAAATAAGAGAGTAATTTTTCCCCATAACAAATTAAAAGGTTAAAAAAGAGGCAAATTTCCCGACATTTTCCCAAAGTGGGGACAAAAACAAAGGTAATTTGGAAGGAGAAAATAGGTAATTAGCACAGTTTGTGTTTCATGTCTAACTAACCTAGATGAGACTTTGACCAAGGTTCAAACAATAAGTCTCTGCAAATAAGCAGTTTCGAAGTTAAACGCCTAAACAAATACTCGTCAAAATCCAAAATGGCGGCAAAATGTTTAGCGTCATAACTCAAAAACCATTTGTCTGACAAAAAAATTTACAAAATCATTTTTGTAAAAAAATTTATTGTCTTCAACTTTCGTTTAAAACTTTTTTTTCTAAACCGTAATTTAAAAAAAAAGCTTTTTGTGCACACTAACTCCAAGATGGCGGGGGAAGCCGGCCACGCCCCAAGGTCGAAAAGTCAAGTCAAGTCAGCCATGATTATAAGTAAAAATAACTATATTTTTTAATTCAAGAAACACTCGATTTGATCACTGAGGAATTCGTCATAAACAAGTTTAAAGAGTCTCAATTCTGTCCAAAAAACGAACGGGGGACGAAACCCCATTAGTGCTGAGGCACATGTGTTGTCATTTTTATGGTATGTTAAAACACCCTCACCTAGCTGTTAGGTTAGGTTATGTTTTTGCTGAATAGAAATTTGTTCAAAAATATTTTCTTCAAAAACTTTTTTGAACAATTTTTCCTTATGAGAGAAAATGACTTTCAAAGAAAATGTTTTTGAACAAAAATTTTTAAAGAAAATGTTTTCAAACAATTTTTTGTTTATATTTTGGGAGCATAAAGTCCACTTCTGTTAAGGTTTTTTTGAAAAACAAGCGCGAAGTACAGATAACTACTCTATCTGTTGCTATACGAGCACAAGCCTGCATTCAACAAGGAGGTGGGCATTTTTAAAATATTCTTATTGACTTTTTTAAAATAAAATCATTATTTATTTACTTTACGAATTTTTATTGATATCTTAAAATAATATTTATGGGCGTGTAACTTTGAAAAAAATAAAAATGGATATCGATGTTGGTGTGATAAAACCTGTGATGTGACATTTTTTTCAAACATTAATAATGGGTATCCTATAAAAAATGTATTGCAAAAAAATGTTATATTAACGTGGTTCATTCATCAGAGAAAAAAAGGATTTGTACAGCTCATAATGGGAGTCGTAGGAAGTTTTTTGTGTCTCCTGTAAAATTTCATTTTGAACACAAAGCACTTTTCATCGAACATACGACGATATTATAACAAAACAAAAAATGTGAGTGCACAGATTAGGTTAAATATTGGCTTGCATACCACATGAGTGCAATTTTTCATTTTCCGCGTGTTCCATTGAAACTGCACTCGGTGCAAATTTTTGACAGCACCGTTTCAGTGTCAGTGCACCCCAGTGCTGCACTCATTTTCCCAATGGAATACGCCATTAAGTATTAACAGTGAAATTATTTTGGATTTTAAAACAAATTACCAGGAGTTATTTATAGTTAAAAGTATCATTTTGAAAAAAGTTTAGGTTTACAGTGTGAAGTGAAAAACGCATACTTTTTATTTAATAGTAAACTTATTAAGTACAGAAACTTTTGCTAGTGCAATTACTGTGTAGAAAATGTAGTCCCTGGCGGCAGTATTAACTGGTCAACTACCTAATTTTACAACAGATGAAAACCATGATACAACAAGTGTCTTGTTATACCATGGATGAAAACAGGGATACAAATATTATGAATCCCGGCATGTACTAGAGGCAAGGGCTAAGAGAATAAACTTGGACAAAGGTAAGCAGGGTGGATTTATAAAAAATTATTTTAAAAGTGTTGATTTACAAAGGGGATTGAACTTTTTAATACAGCTGGGTGATCAGCTAAAAAACAAGAAAACATGAAATACCATTCAGAGTAAACATCCTTTATTTTTCAGTTTGGAGGAAAGTGGCAAAAAACATTTTAAATTCAAACAGTAGATTAAAGATAAGAAACTTTTGAATTAATGCTTAAAAATGTTTTTTTATTTGCCACTTTGCTAAAAAACGAAGGGCAGTTTCGAGGGCAGTTATTTTATTTTGTTGCTTTTTGACATCCCTGTATAAAATTTTTAAATTTAAAGTATTGCAATAGACAAAACAAGCAGAACTTTTTATAAAAAGTGACGTTTTGCAAAAAAAAAATATTAATTTGTCCTGCTCTTCGAGCTTCTTTTCGGTTTTCCTTTGCAGTACCTCTCCTGTCAATGGGTATATACTATATATTTTTTTTTAATTTCAGGTAAAACATTCCCAGAAGTTGAGAGTGAAGCCATTGGAATACAACCCAATTTTTATGTCTTAGAGAAATGTCGTGAACACCAATTATGTATTTTGTATGTGTTCGACAATAAAAAAGTGCAGTTTTATTTTTTGATATATAAATATTAAAAATAGGTACTTGTACTTAGTAAAATAGAATAATTTTCTTTAGATTAAATTAAAACTGTACCTGCATATCTTATTTGTAATAAAAGATTATAAATTTTATCTCTAGATAGTCTCCTTTAATAATTAGTTCAATAATTACTTATTAGGGTCACTTCACCCAGTGTGCACCCAGGAATAGGTCTTGGGGGGACCCGAGACTTATTGGGGGGGGGGGGGGGGCTGCTGAGGCCTGATAATGTTGAATTTTAAGCTATTTTTTGTGTTTTTTCTTGAAATATGTGGAAAATATGTAAAAAAATCTAAGGCTTGGGGGGCCTCGGGGCATCCTGGGTGCGGCCATGCTTCAGATAACTTTTTGTGCAAAAGTGTTGCTTTTTTCATGGTATAAAATATTGTCCGTACATAAAGTCTAAGTAAAAAACTAAAAATAGAGAATTTTATCATAAGTTAGTCCCAGTTGGCTTAGGAAACTTAAATTTTGTAAGGAAAATGTTAAAGCTGAACCAGCCATTATAGGGTTTAAAAAAAATAAATTAAAGCTTTTGTATAAAAATATAAGTACTGTTTCAATAAAAGTCAATAATAATATAATTTAAAAAAAAACACAATTTGTGTAGAAATTACATTATATCATATATATTATATCACATTTTGTCTAAATCACTTTGCACTATATTTTCCATAATTTCATGTCGCTGGAGTCTACAGTTCTTGCTAAAAAAAATAATACTTATTTAGCAAAACAAATCTAGTTAAAGCCGAGAGGTGACCACCTGAAGTACACCATCAGACAAAATTTTAAAATAAATTCTTGGTCCTGTAATGTGTTTTATGGTACTCTATAGTGTCCTGTGCTATATATTCCTAAGAAAAAAATTATACACCGACTAAGAGCAGCTGAGCACTTCTCGGTTAAATGTAATTTTTCACTTATCGACTTCAAAATCCTTATTTAATCCTAGCTTTCAGTCCTTAACATGATGGATGAGGCTTTTTAATTTATAAAATATTTCTCAAAACTTAGGCTATAGGGGGGCAGGGCCTCGAGCCCCCTCATGGTTGCTCTCATGAAAATACATCTACAAATTTTGGGTTGTTATCCCCTCTGCTTTCTCTAAACATAAACCCTTGTACTGTCATGCTTAATGGGAAACCAATAACTACATAGGGATTCCTATGTATATATGATATTTTCATTAAGAATGGCAGTGTGAACTATATGTACACAGACTTACCTCATCAAGTTCAAGCTGCTTCCTCGTTTTTGATGCTCTCTATCAATTTGTGTGGCAGTCACAGCTACAGGATTATAGTTAGGGAATCCAATCAGGGTGATCTTTATTTAGAAAATCAGCAGATCTTCCTGAAAACAAAACAATTTTAAACAATATAAACAAAGGGCTATTTTTTAGAATTTATTACCTGTTTTGAAGTGTGTGGAGCATGCTTTACTTGAGATTCACTAAATCCTCCTCTTCTAAGGGCTTTAATCCACATCTCCTGCCTCTGTTTTGATAAGGCATTTTGACTGTCACCTGCATTTTTCAATGCAGCAGGAATCCGAAAAAACTTCACATTATCTCTATTTTAGAATTTAGTGAAAAAGAAAACACTACTGTTAACCTCAAATTGGTTTGTTTGTGTTGTAACGTCATCTGAAAATGATCTTCTTTCTTGTTTTCAACTTCTTATACGTAATTTTCATCAGGACAAAATAAAGTGCAACTTTTAACCTAGCCAACGCCGAACTTTCCATATGGTTAAATAAAATGGCAGATTTTCCTATATAGTTCAACGATGCGTTTTAGGTTGTACTTATTTAATAAAAATAATAATTTTCAACCTGTAACTTAACCAAAATGGGCCCTGGAGGAATTCATTTAGGTCAAGTAACTCTAACTTACAGAGCCAACCAAAAAAGTTCTTAACTTTCAAGAAGTCTTTAGGGTCAAAATATACACTATTTTACAAGCTATGTTGTCTTAAAAATCCCTAGGGAAATCGAGAACCTCAAAGTAGAATACTATGTCAGGTTTAGCACAAACTGTGTCGTTACTTTGCCTTTATAGCTGAAACGAGTTTAAAGACTTATAAAGAAGGAAAAAATTAGAAAGTTTTTGCTAAAAGAATTCTTAAAAATTTATTGTCTATAAATAACGATTTCTTGGGTTATTTGTTCCAGTTTATGACATATCTTATAAACCTTTAACTGCAAAGTAATTTTTTAAGGAAAAAAGTAGAAGTTTTGACAAGTGATTGGAAATTGTGACCCTTCAGCTTGCCAATATGCCCTAAAATGTTACTTGGGGTCTAATCGAAAGCGCTCTGTCAAAAATCTAACAAGAATAAATACAATTTTTTTGAACTTAATACACAAGTTCTTTCGGTAACTACATGTAGTGTACACAGCCAACCCCTCTTCTCTGATTGTTTTTTTTTTCGTGTGAAACAGGACCGAATCCATACTCTTAATAAAAAAAAATACCAAATTTCTGAGGAAGATAAAACTCTTACATTTTTTGCTGAGGCCACAAGGAGATAAAAAGCCAAGTCAGTTATATAGGGAAATGATAGTTCTATCACCTGAAGAAATGTCAATTGCCTGCGCCTATTCTGGTTAAAAAAGCTTCCATCTTCAATAGCCACTACCATCAGAGCTTTTCAGAATAAACTCTCCAAAGAGGAACTTCCTAACATGGCATATGACATGATAAAAGATTCAAAACAAAATGCACAATACCCTGCGATTTGAATTCTAAACAATCGAAACCCTAAATTTTCAGTCACTGTTAGCGACGACAGCTTAACAAATCATCGCCTGTTTATTCAACATCAAACATGCAGCTCTTAGTAGATAGATACTGAAGCTGATGTTTCAATTGTACCAAATTCAGCCCCAAGCTCTCTTAAATCTACTGCAATACTTTATGGATAAAAACTTTTGTTAATCTTGGACTAAGGAGAATATTTAAATGTAATTTTATTATAGGTGACTTCGATTATTGGTGTCGATTTCCTTCACTATTTCAAACTATTAGTTGATCTAATTTAAAAAGTAGATTAAAGAGACCACTTATCTTAAAATTAAAAAAAAATGTTTCAGAAACAAAATATGTATCTAGTATTAAAACCGTCATTCCTGGTAATCAAACACACAAATTCAGCAACATCTTAAATCAATCAAAGTTACTTTTCAAATGTCAGCCAGCTTTCTACAAGGTTCATCGACTAAGTCCGGAAAAATTATTTGCTGCTAAAAACAATTTCAATATTTACTAGAATTATACGACCCTCCAAGAGTTTATGGTTAAGTCCACTGCATATAACCCAAAAATCAAACGGTGATTGGCGTCCTTGTGGGGACTACCTTTTATTAAATGTCGTGACTATTCCTAATAGATACTCTGCCTAACATTAAGGATTTTAGTTTTATTTTAAAGGGTAAAACTGTTTTTTCCAAAATTGACCTAAGAAACGTGTTTCATCAAATTCCAATGGCGGAATCTGAAGTTGAAAAAACAGTCATCATTACACGTTTCGGCTTATTTGAAAATTGCCATTTGCACTTTTGTTTTTTCTTATTCCTTCTTTAAGTGCGTCAAACATAATATGTACGATTTAAATTCTAGCTCTTAGCTATTTTCAAGATTACAAAAATTTACCATTAATAAAACGAATTAAAAAGTCGAAGCAGACAGTAGAATAATTAGTCTTTTAATGGTTCATTACTACAAACTTCAATTCCCAAAGCTGCTGACTTACAAGCCCAATGGAAATAGAAAAATCCTTAAAACAATCTCTAAAAATTCGTCATAGGAGGTAAAAACGTCTTATCTAAATATAACTTTTAATTCTAAGGAACTTTTTTAGTATTTATTTTTCTATCAATTAATTTAAGGGTACGTTACCAAATATCTTCTTTGACGTTACTCTATTGCAAAATATGTGTTTTTTGCTCTACCCTGTATACTGTGTAAGTCAACTTTGGCCTGATGGTTGCAATAGTTATTAACTTAACAAATGCAGAAAGTGATACTTTACCGCACGCGACGGCCGTTGGCCGAACGACGCGGAGCGTAGTTCGGTCAAGCCGTCAAGGGTGGTAAAAACACTTTCCGCGTGTGTTAAGTGCAATATTTTACCTTTTTTTTCAAAAAATTGAATGTAATTTATAAATAAATATGTCAAATTAGATGAAATTGAAATGTAAACAAATATTAAAGCTGTCTTATTGATGCGTTGCTAAGGTTTCTAAGTGGTGCGCGTGCGGTAAAGTAATTACTTTACCGCACGCGAGTAGGTAAAATAAGTTTTAGGACAATCAAAACTCATCTGCGGAAATATCTTTTCGGTTAAATATTAAAGAAAATTCCCATCTGTTAAGCAGATTTTCCTACACACTATATACAAATCATAAACCATAACATCATAATCATAACTTTCGCCTTTTAAAAAAAAACATGATAATTCTAGTCGTAGATCGTCTAGATTCTACCTTAATCAAACATATTTCGGGTGAAAACAACGTTTTAGCAAATCTTTTATCCATAGTGGAAACCATTAGTCTACATGACAATTTTGATTACAGCAAAATACTTTTGACATCTAGATATTTGTCGTTAAAACTAGAATTTAAAAATATTCGCGGATTTGATATCGAAATATTTACTAATGTTTCAATGAAAGTATCTCATCCTTACATTCCTGAAACCTTTGGGAAAATAGTGTTCAATCGTATTCACGATTATTATAGTTTGTTTGGCCTAAAATGGATAAAAGTATATTACTATGGACAAAATGCTGCATTTCTTGTAAAAAATATAAAAGTTATTCGTGTTGTTACCAATTAACCGAAACAAGATTCGAACATATACATATCGACATTGTGGAACCACTGCCTCTATCCAACGGCTATACTTACTGTTTGACAAGCATTGATCGTTTTACTAGATGGCCCGAAGCCTATCCAATAAAACACATGGCCACTGAAACTGTATCAAAACATTTTATGAGGGATGAATTTTAAGATTTGTCATTCCTCCTAGAGCATCCACTGACCAGGGTAGCCAGTTTGAATCGGCCCTTTTGGCTGAATTCATAAAATTAATTGGAATAGATCGTTTTCATTTACAAAGTATTAGCTAGTTGCTCGTACGTTTTTATAAAATTGGATAGAATCAAGAAAAGTCTAGAACCCCCATATTAGTCTATGGACAAATCAAGTTTCGTGTGCAAGTCGTGCCAACTTTCTGCCGATAAGCTAACTTTGATAAGGGCGTCCCATGTATCAGGTTTTGACTTGTTGTCATTCTGGTAAATGCGTTTTTTGAAAGATATGGCGGATTCAAAATGGCGGAAAGGCTTATCTTTAAAAAAATTGTAACTTTTTTATTTCTTATCCGATTTTCATGGAACAAAGTTTAAACTACTTGCTTTGTAATGTATTTAAAAATGTATTGGTCAGAAAGTATGTATTTTTTTGTATTTGGCAAAAAAATAAAAAAAATTAAAAAAACGGTAATTTTAATAGTTTTTTTTATTTTATTTATAAAACTATTGGAGCTAAAAAAAGGTTTATATAAAAAAGATAGCTACTTTGATTCTTTATTCAAATCTGGTTCAAATGTTCCAATGCGTTAATTAATTTTTAAGTTATTTCCAAATAACTGGAAAAAAATAGGGGTTTTTGGGGTATATTTAAAAATTTTGCTCTTAATGAAAACCATAAGAAATTTTTGAAAGTAACTTAAATTTGTTTAACATACCTAGCAGATCAGGTTTTGACTTATTGTCATTGTGATAATCGCGCTTTTTTTTAAATATGGCGGATTCAATGGCGGAAAAGCATATTTAAAAACAAATTTTATCTTTTTTATTTTTTATCCGATTTTAATACAACAACCTTTAAATTACTTGATTTGAAATGTATTAAAAAATACTGTAATAAAAAAAACCTTTATTCTATACCAAATTTAGCTTTATGGTCCCAAGTAGTTTTCTAGATAATAATTTTTTTCGTTTTTTTTAAAGAAAACACTGTATTTTCCTAACGAAACATTTTTCGACCTATATTGTAGACTTTTTTTTCATATTTTTCAACGTACAATACGCTGGTGAAGTTTGGCTTGTTAAGATCGGGTCACCCTGTACACGTTTAAAAGGAAATTTTATTGTCTACAATCGACTATTGGTCACAATTTTTGATAGAGAGCTTGATTTTTAAGAGAATCGGGTAAAACCTATGTGGTTTCTTTAATTTTTTTATATTTTCTTAATAAACGGACGCCGCTGGAGAGTTTGTCATTATCCTGACCCCACTGACTAATACATTGTTAAAAAGGAAATTTTATTTTCTACAATAAACGGCGAACTAATTTTTTTTCCAAAAAGCTTAATTTTTGAGAAAATTGGATAAAACTTGTAAAAAATTGATAAATTTAGTGATTTTTTAAAAGTGATTTTATTTACGGCCGCCCCTAAATTGTTATAGATAAAACTACCATTGCCTTATTATACATCATCTAAAAGGCAATTTTATTGTCTATAACAAAGTGTGTATTATATTTTTTGATATAGAGCTTGGTATTTAGGAAAATCGGGTAATAAACATGTTTCTTTTTTAAATTTATTTACATTACCTCAATAAACGGACGCCGTTGAAAAGTTTGTCATTAGTCGTACCCCACTGACTTATACATTGTTGAAAAGTAAATTTTATGGTCTACAATAAAGATTAGTACATAATTTTCTCTAAGCTTAGTTTTTAAGAAAAATTTGAAAAAATCTCAAAATTTCAGGATTTGGGAAGTCTGGGGGATTTTGCAGCTAAAATTTAAAAAACTAATATAATTTTATTTTTAAATTAGATTTTACACATTTTTGATCCATTTTTATGTCATTGTGTCTTTAGGGCGTCAACTTAGTTACATTTTTAGAAATTCGAACACGACTATATAAGGAGTGGGGATAAAAAATTTGGACAAAAATTCTCAGCTAGGATCCATTGTCAAACTGCGTTCCTCATATTTTGCTTTAGCACCTGCACTATATTGTAAAAACTTTCGTCGATTGATATTCACTTTCAAAAATAACAATAACAACGTTGTTTTATAATGTCCATCAAACAACGATAACAATAAAAATAGAAATCACCTGTTTTACTAGACGCCTGAGCTGCGTAAAGCGGCGCGCCGCCTTATACTGCCGTCCTAAGTAAGACCCACCCATCTGAAAAAAATCAAAAATGAGTTAGGACCGAAAATGGCTTTAAATAGGTAATAATTTGTAACTTTTTCTTTGTTTTATTACTTATTTAAAAAAAATGTATTGCTATGTATTTCTTGGCAAGCATTTAAACTTTAAACTCGCTTTTCTTGAAATAAGTGAAAACGTAGATAGGTGGGTCTTACTAAGGACGGCAGTATAGGCGTCCGCGTACGGTAATACACCTTCGGTAGTCGTTTTGGTGACAACAAATAGTTTTTTTATTGAAACAAATATAAAATATACATCTATATAAGGCTTATATACACGAAATTAAAGGAAAATGTGCATTCTATAACTTTTATTTAAACTATTTTTTAAATTTTGCTTTGGTGTTATTAAAAATGTAGGTTAAACTTTACTAGCTATACAAAAAAAAAGTAAAAATTCAGTTAGTTTATTTTTTCTAAAAAAACGAAGCAAAATTTTAAAAAATTTAATAGAAAGTTATTTTATTGCGGGTATTTACTGATTCGTTTGCCATTTTTTGCAACCCTCTACGACTATTTTTAAGAAAGATACATCGTTTTAAAAAGTATCGTGAAAAAAAAGTGGTGGGGGCAATATTTAAGAAAAAACGCATTTACCAGAATGACAACAAGTCAAAACCTGATCTATGGAGTGCCCTTAACAAACTTGGCTTATCGGCAAAAAGTTGGCACGACTTGCACACGAAACCCCCTTTTAGGCCGATTTGTCCATAGACTATATACTGGACCTCATAAAGTCTTGTAAAGAAATGAAATTTATTTTACTTTGCTGGCCAACAATATAGAAAAAGAGGTGTTAATGGAAATAATTAAACCAGCTTATATGGAATCCCACAAAAAAAATTCTGAAGTTATAAGAAAGTCTGTTTTACACTTAAAGAGTCATATTAACACTGAGGGAGCAGTAATTGTACGTATTTCTTATTTTGGTTATAGTTTTTATGCAATAAGTTTTGAAGCTTGCAATTAATTAATAAATTAATCAAATAAAATGAATATTCCTTTTTATATTTTAATATTAATATAATAATTAATTATTTAGTTTTAAGAAATAGTCCAGGAATCAAACAGGTTATTGTCTTCCTCCACTAATTTTTAATTTGTAAAAAAAAAATAGTCCCGACATGTTTTGTAAGTAGAAACTTACATCTTCAAGGAGATTCCTAAAGAAAGGTAAAAACTTAAAATTAGAAAATATTTTGTGAAAAAATAATAACTAACAAATTTGAGAACCGGCCTACATAAAACATCTAATTAGAGGACCTAAAACTATAAAAAACAAGTGAAATTAAAGAAAGAAAAATAAGAAAAAAGTTTTCTGCTTCGGCCGGGGATCGAACCCGGGATCTCTTGCTATCTAGGCAAACATTCTACCACTGAACTACCGAAGCCGTACATACATTTTCGGAAAACTTCCATCTATGCAGGCCGCGGTGTCTCAATACAAGAACGAGAAACCCTCAGGGTATCAACTCGACCAAGTCATCCAACTGATTTCTCTAAATTCTTTCTTCCCACTGTCGAAGGTATAATAACTCAAATTAGATGTAAAGAATCAACGTCTGAAAGCATGAGATCACCTTTTCGTGTGTTAAAATTTCTGATCGCAAATGGGCGATTTGCCAATATAATTATCAAATACCAAATTGCAAATAATGCAAGGATCTAAAACTATAAACAACAAGTGAAATTAAAGAAAAAAAAATTAAAAAAAAGTTTTCTGCTTCGGCCGGGGATCAGTGGTAGAATGTTTGCCTAGATAGCAAGAGATCCCGGGTTCGATCCCCGGCCGAAGCAGAAAACTCTTTTCTTATTTTTCTTTCTTTAATTTCACTTGTTGTTTATTTTAAAAACTGGTTAAAAAACTTTTCCTAGCTACTAAAAAAGTCATAGAAATCTGTAAAATTAGTAAACTTGTTGATTTTTAATTAAGTACTTTTTTAATTTACCTAAAACCTTTGTAAATTTAAAAGGCGTTTCTAGAGAAGTCCTTCAATTAAACACTTAAAATATTTCTAAAATAAACAAATAAAAAGTTAATCATATGAAAACATTTCATGTAAAAAAATACCAAGTACGCGAAAATGATATTCCGTAAAAAGAATTGAGCTAAAATTAAAGCCATGTTCCCCAATACAAATTTTAAAATGAAAGGTTCTTACTAGTTTGGAAATGTTTGTTAAACTTTGCTATTACAGCCAAACTTCTTTATGTTCAATATAGCACTGTGCGTAAGAGTAATTTGCAGCTGTAATAGCCAAGTTTAGAAAAACATTTCCAAACTAGTAAAAATCTTTTATTTTAAAATTTGTATTGGAGAACTTGGCTTTACTTTTAGCTTTTGAAGTAGTAAAATATGCGGAATATTGTTCAAAACTTTTGCAATGCCTTATTTAAAATTTTGAGGTTTTTAATTTTTTGCGATGGTTTTATCATAGTTCCTGTCAGCCTTCCAAAAGTCAGCTCTCTAGCGGTTCTGGAAGTGGACAATGTTAATTTTACATAACTTTACATTTATAGGGGAGGAAAGTAAATTAAAATTTTGGGGTTTTATAATTTTCTTCTATAATTTTATCATAGTTTCTATCGGCCTTCCAAAGCTCAGCTCTCTAGTGTTTCTGGAAGTAGACAATGTTACTTTTACATCTTTACATTTTGTAACGAATTTTTTTGTTTTAATATATTTTCTAGACTATTTAGGCTCAGACAGAAAAAAAAAATATTTTTACTGAAACGTAGTTCAATTTTCGCTCATTAATTTTGTTTCATATTTTCCGAGGAAAAGTGCCGTTATATCAATAAAGCCTCTCAAAACTTTTGTTTTGTTTGACTAGATAAAATAATATTCCAAATAAGTCAATCCACGTTCATTTTCAAAAAAGCTTGGTTGGGTTGATTCGGTTATTTCCGTTTTTCGCCGAGCTTTAGCCTATAAAACAGCAATTCATTCGCCCATACGAGGATTCGAGATTTCTTTATGGTTCGAGCACAATGTATAGGTGGTACGCGGTGTGTGTAGATGTCAACCGGTTTCTGGTAAGAGTGGGATTTATAAAAAAAACTCGTTTTTGCCTTATCATTGTTTTTATAATTCTATTTGATTTGAATTTATTTTTAACCGTGCAAATTACTTTGTTCGTCCTTTCCCGATCCCATGCTTCCCCGTTAGTATTTATTAATTTTCCAGAAAACAAAAGTGTTAAACAAATCAATAGATTATGTTTTGTGGGCTTGTTTGGTTCATCACCCATAATCGTCCCGGCTTTTGCACACCACTTCTCCCGTTTGCTTTTGAGAAAACAAAAGTAATAAACAAAGCAATAGATTATTTTTGTGGGCTCGTTTGATTCGTCACCAACTAATAATCATCCCGGCTTTTGCACACCACTTCTCCCGTTTTTCCCGTTTCCTGGTTTTTATTATTTTTGTTTTCTCTCGGGAAAACAAAAGTGGTTTTGGTTATAACACAAATTAGTGAGCAACATGTGGTCTACTATATTCCGCATATTGATGCAATGCTCCGTTAAAAAATTAGCATTTTGAAAAAATTTTAATTGTCAAAAAACTGTCATCAGCATGAATGGATTTTTACTAAAATCTAATGAGCTCGTTAGAGTGTCGAACACTATTTTACCTGAAAATTTTATGAAAATCGGTGTAGCGGTTTAGGAGCTATCGTGTTACCGACAGAAAAAAAATACACACACATATTCACACGATATTGCTAGGATCGGTCAAAATACACCCAAATAACACATTTTCGGCGTTATCTCAAAAAAATTTTTCAAAAATAAAAACACGGTTTTTCAAAAAACTAGTTTTTTGAAATGTATCAAAAATTGTTTCTATAACGATACATAAACTACTCAAAAATTGAAGTGAGCCACCCCATTTTTTTGGACATTTTTAAAGTAAATTTATTCCTAAACGAAACGGGCAATTTCCACACAGTTTTCTATGTGATATAGCTTTGATTATCTTCTTTTAATGTTTGGTTTCCTTGTTGTCCTGCGCTTGACAGATAGCTCCACAGGGTGGCTACAACGCGAGTGTAACAAAAGTGCGAAAGTTTGCACGGCTCCCATTTCCCGTACGATTTTTTTCGAAACAATTTTAATAACACAAAATGACAGGCAGCTTAAGCCAAAAAAAGTTATTTCTCAGTTTTTTAAATGTCTATTTAGTTTCCGAGATATGATTTTTTTTTCATAAAATTGTACTTTTTCAAATTTTTAGTTTGACGTTTCTACCCGGTTTGAACCATAGCCACCAAATTTGCTATGAGGCAACCCAAGTATTGGCCCTTTCGAATCTTGTACGCCATTGTACCCTAGATGACTACTGAGCACAATCAGGGGCGTGCAAAAATAATTTTTCATAAATTCTCCTTTTTATGAGCAAACCTGAGTTTCAACTTCTGTAGGTGATCTGATATCAAGTCTAGGTAAATACAAAACACGTTTTATTGAAGTTTGAACATTTATGCTGATGATTTTTTGTAAAAATGCCAGTTATTTCGCAAAGTTCATGAATTCAAGCGAATTTTCTCACACCACTACAGATGATTTTGATGCTGCCTCAGTAAAAGTCATAGAGCAGTGCTTATGCCACATGTGCCATCCGATTTGGGTTGTAATATCTCATAAACGAAAGTTTTAAGAGTTGAAAAAAACTGAAATGTCAAATGCGAACCGAACCGAACCAGAAATCTTATGTTTTGGTTGTGCTTGTCATCTTGAGCATTTTAAGGTATCATACGCAAAAATAGGTTAAAAAATAAAAAAGTAACTACCAATAAAAAATTTTAGTGACCTTATTTACAAAGCAATTTTGCTCCCCGATCACTCATTTCTTGACCGATTCCTGTAAACGATACATCGAAATGCTCGGAAGATGGAGGCTGATAAAACGAGACAACCAAAATTATTAGGTACTGTTGGATCACTGTTTAGGAAAAGTTAAAAAAATTGAATTTGTTTTTAAATAGGCCTACCAACAACCCCTATCATTGCAGTGCCCTTCGAGCCATTAGAATGACAGATAAAACAAACGTCTAGTGTCTCTCTGCCTATGTAAAAGCTGATTTAATTTTTTTAACTTTTCCTTAATAGTGATCTAACAGTACCTAATAATTTTGGTGGTCTCGTTTTATCAGCCTCTATCTTCGGAGCATTTTGATGTATCGTTTACAGGAATCGGTCAAGAAATGAGTGATTGGGGAGCAAAATTGCTTTGTAAATAAGGTCACTAAAATTTCTTATCGGTAGTTACTTTTTTATTTCTCAACCAATCTTTGCGTAAGCTCAATACGCCAAGCGTAACCAAAGCATAACATTTCTGGCTCCGACGCAGTTCACATTTCATTTTTTTCCACTCTTAAAACTTTCGTTTGTGAGATATTACAACCTAAATCAGATGGCACACGTGGCATAAGCTCTGCTCTACGATTTTTACTAAGGCAGCATCAAAATCATCTGTGGTGGTGTGAGAAAATTCGCTTGAATTCATGGACTTTGCGAGATTATTGGCATTTATACAAAAAATCATCCTGACGCCAATGGTGACACTTTAACAAAAATGAAAAAACCGTCTCGGCATAAATGTCCAAACTTCAATAAAACGTGATTTGCATTTACCTAGACTTGATATCAGATCACCTACAGAAGGTGAAACTCAGGTTTAATCATAAAAATGAGAATATATGAAAATTTATTTTTGCACGCCCCTGATTTTGCTTAGTGATCATCTAGGGTACAATGGCGTACAACGTTCGAAAATGCCAATATTTGGGTTGCCTTATAGAAAATTTAGTGGCCATGGTTCAAACCGGGTAGAAACGTCAAACTAAAAATCAGAAAAAGTACAATTTTATGAAAAAAAAATCATATCTCGGAAACTAAAGAGAAATTTAAAAAACTGAAAAATAACTTTTTTTGGCTCAAGCTGCCTGTCATTTTGTGTTATTAAAATTTTTTCGAAAAAAATCGTACGGGAAATGGGAGCCGTGCAAAGTTTCGCACTTTTGTTACACTCGCGTTGTAGCCACCCTGTAGAGCTATCTGTCTAGCGCAGAACAACAAGAAAACTATACATTAAAAGAGGATAATCAAAGCTATATCACATAGAAAACTGTGTGGAAATTGCGCGTTTCGTTTAGGAATAAATTTATTTTAAAAATGTCCAAAAAAATGGGGTGGCTCACTTTAATTTTTGAGCAGTTTATATACACTATCGCCCATATGTAGAGCAAATTTTTAAAAAATTTAAAAGAACCCATTTTAGCAAATAGTATTTAGGAATTTCTATATAAATAAGTTGTGGCTCTTGACACAAAAAAATATGATAAGATTTTTGTTCATTTTGTGAGACTGCATTCTTTACTGATAATTTTTTTAGTTTTTGGGTAGGTCATATGTAGAGCAACCAAATTTAATGTTTAATTATTTATCATTTGTGTTCGCGCTTTTCAGTCTGGTCGTAGTGTATTTTAAAATTTAAAGATTAACAATGCCCAGAGGTGTGCATTTGTCACTTCAAGTAAAACAAAAATTTTTTGAAAAATTAAGAAAAGGAGAAAAACAAAACAAAATTGCGAAAGATCTAAGCTTGAACAAATCAATTGTTTTTAGATCTATTTCTAATTATAACAAATGAGGCACTTTGGAAGGAATACCCAAAAGTGGTAGAAGGATAAAAACTGATGCTGTACTTGATAGAAATATAAAAAGGCTGGTAATTGAAGATCCATTCATTAACGCTTCTCGCATTAAACAACAGCTAGGAGGGGTTTTAATATTTGTCAGCACCATAAAACGTAGGCTAAAGGAAGCTGGTCTATATGGAAGAAAATCGGCGAAGAAACCCTTTATTTCTAGAAAAAACAGAGAAGCAAGATTGAAATTTGCAAGAGAAGATATAATGGAAAACAGTGCTATTTTCAGACGAAAGTCGTTTTAAATTATTTAGATCAGACGGTGTTTGCTGGGTAAGAAGACCAATAAATGAAAGGTTTAACCCGAAGTATACACGACCAACTATTAAACATGGCGGTGGTGGTATAATGGTTTGGGGTTGTTTTGGAGGGTTTGGCCATGCCATGGTCCGCCCATAAAAATTGATGGAATAATGGATCGCTCTGTTTATCAGAATATATTAGAAAACCATATGTTACCTTGGGCAGAGGATAACATGAGCTTAAGATGGCTTTTTCAACATGACAATGACCCAAAGCACACGTCAAAGTTGGTTAAAGACTGGTTGGTAAGTAATAAAGTCAATGTTATGGTATGGCCAGCTCAAAGCCCTGATTTAAACCCGATAGAGGATCTATGGGATGAAATTGATAGAAGAATTCATACGAAAAAGCTATCAAATACGAACGAATTGTATGAAGAAATTCAATTTCCGAAGATTACATTGAAAAACTTATAAGATCAATGAAGACGAGATGTCAAGCAGTCATCAAGAGCAAAGGTTATGCTACTAGATATTAAAAATGTTGCTCTACTTTTGGACCACACATTTTCGAATATCTTTAAGTATTAGGTTTATAGGCTGTTGAAAATTATACATTTTGTATTCATTAAAATTGTTTCATCATTCTAATATCCCTCTCCAAAACAAATTAAATTACAAAGAGCGAACAAAGAGAAAATTATTAATTTTGTTAAGTTGCTCTACATATGAGCGATAGTGTACATAAAAACACACCAACTTACAAAAGACAATTATACATTAAAAAACAAACAAAATTTTATTGGCTGTCGAAATGACTCGTCAAAGGCTTGTCAAAGAATTATAATGAATTAAGAAAATGTAGGCAAGGTTAATCAGTTTTAATATTAATATAGAAGGATCTTTGGATGCTTTATTGATCTCCGTAATTTCTAAAACATATTACCTTTGTCTCAAGCATGCAAATATTTTACTCCGGTTGCTAGATTAAAATTATGGTTTTGTTAATGAAGGTGTCTTACAAAAATGGAATTAATTCTGAAAAGCGATTGGTTGGATATTTTTACCCTGTTCATTTCACCTACATGCTCTTTAATTATGGTCGAAAACTTTCTGCCCATTTGGCCTATACACATAGCCGAGCAATTCTCAGAAGAGCAGCACAAACATTAAACACCCGACCTATCATGCCTGTGTTTTAAAGCATATTTGAATATTGTGTCTGGCGAATAAATTCTTTAGTCTATACGAAGACTGTGAAAAAGCAGTGCAGCAGCAGTCTTTTGGCTCAGGGACTAATAAGTTCTTGTTAAGGTATTTATTGAGATGAGTGTAAAAGAGTTTATTAATTAATTTAGAAGGGAACATGTTTTTTTTGGCAATTTGGCTGATTATGTTAAGTTGAGATAGGAAATCCTCTTTACTTAGGGGAATTGAGAAAAGGCGATTAAAATGGGAATGGAAAGCTGCTAGTTTTTAGGATCTTTTACTAATTTCTGCTGTCGGCCAGGCATTTAATAGGTTTTAACCACTCTTATGTCGATATATCCTGTTTAGTTACAAAAATCAGAGAATATCAGCCCTCAACCAGTAATTGGGTAGCTCTGATATTGTCAAGGAAATACTAGGGGAGCTCTGGAATAGTACAACGGCACAAGAAAGGCCTTCACGCAAAAAACTAAATTTGCAAAGATTCAATTTTTTCGGAACAAAATATCAAGCTCTGATAACTGCTCAATCACAATATGGCAAGCAGTTAATGCCAATTTAGGAAAGGTAGATAACAATTCCAAATCGGTCCCATCACTTGTAAACGATAATATAAGAAATAGTAATCCTATTGATATTGCTACTTGTTTTTGTGATTTTCTCTCACACTTTTTTCTGCAGGGATCTGACTGAGGAAGAGTTGTTTTATTGCTTAGTTCAACTAGAGAATAAAAAAGCATGTAGCTGTCAGCAGTATATACCTATTTTTGTTTGACACCAAGTATGGTATTACATTTCTACTCCGTTGTGTTATATCTTAAACCTTTCTCTTAAATCTGGACCTTTTCCAATTTCTTTGAAACTTCGCCGTATTGTGCCCTTATACAAAAAAGGTAATGCCAATTCCTGTGCATAACTATAGATCTGTAACAGGACTTCCATACATATCGAAAATATATGAAAAAGTAATGGGTGAACCGCTTTAACTTTAACAAAATATAATTTATTATCTGAAGCTTAGCATGGGTTCCGAAATAAAGGTGCAACTATTGCTGGTGCTTTTGATTTTCTACAATTCACTTATGATTCTCTTGACAAAAATAACTATACTTTAGCTTTATTTTTTATACCTTAACCGAGCCTTTGATTGCCTTGACAGTGCAATTTTACAAAACAAAATGTACCGCCTGGGTTTTAGGGGAGATGAAAACTAATGGACCAAGTAATTTTTAAGTGGAAGGAAAATTAAGGTCAAAATACATCATATGAGGGACATTTACAGTGTGGAGTTCCTCAACAAAGTGTCCTTGCTTTATATAATTTTTTCAGTGGTGTTGGAGAATACATTATTGACGAAGAGTGCCTAATCAAACTTATTTTTTACTAAAAAATTACTATTTTGTACTATGATGACACTACTGTTATAATCTAAGCATCTACCTTGAATGACCTTATCTTTCATTTCATCTCTGATATGTTGGGGAAATTCCATAGATGCACTGATAACATGCTTCACCTTAATCTTTGTAAAACTTATTATATGACATTTTACCTTCGTCGACAAATTCCTAACTTTATCCTAAATATTAACAAGCAGCTCATTAAACAAGTAGAAACCTGTAAATTTTTGGGTCTTCATCTTGATGCTCAACTGACTTGGTCTCATCATGTTGGACATGTAGCCGGAAAACTAAGTGCAGCTTTCTTTGCTGTTTTAAACCTTTCCAACGTCCTAACCAAAAAACAGTTACTAAATGTTTACTATGCCCTAGCATATTCCTATATCAAATATCGTCGGTCCAATGCCAAAGTCACGAATGTGCATAATTAATGTTTTGAGAAAAACGCGTTTTAAACATTGAAGATACATTGCAAGAAATAGAGATTTAATTTTTTTAATTTTTAAAGGAGCGGGAGAGAGAGATAGCAAACACCTTCGCGCTTTTGGCATTGAATACTATGAATAAAATTGTACATACTGCTGTACATAGGCGAAAATTGCCAAATTTGCACATTCGTGACTTTGGCATTGGACCGACGATATATGATTCTTTTTTGGGGACAATCTACTGATTTTGAGCGTATTTTCATACTGCAAAAACGTATTATTAAAAATAAATCTCTAGAGTCCTGTAAACATGTTTTTAAGGAACATGAAATATTGACAGCTCCTTCTATTTTCATTTACGAAGCAGTCATATTCCTAAAGCAAAACTAGAACTTTCCATCAATAAATACAGTTCAGAATCATAGTACTCGATCAAAATTTAATATTAATATTCCTAACTTTAACCTAAGCACCTTTAAAAGAAATTCTTAGTATAACTACTTACCTGACAATCTTAAGAGTAGCTCACTAAATTTCAAACAGCTAAAGAGGGAACTTAGACTATTTCTGGTTAAAAAGGGATTTTACTTCATAAGAGAGTTTCTGGAAAATCCCACATAGATAAATTTTACCTTGCAATTTTGAGGTTTGTTTGAATATGTGTGTGTATTTTTTAGGTTTCTTTGTTTGTTAACATTTTTAATATTGTTATTTTCATAGTTTTTAAGTACTTATGAAATATCTTCGGGCTTTATGAATGAATTGCATGAGTGATAAAAACCCTTTGTTTTTAACTTTATGACTTGTATATATTTACTTGTAACTCGTTTGACATAAATAAATTTGATTTGATATAAATCAGTTAAGTTGTGATTTCATAACTGTACTGTTACTCCACTTTCCGATATCGATCGATATCAAGAATCGATACTTTAAGAGTGGAACAACAACTGATTTTAAATAGATTGTACAGAATTACCTAACAAAAAATTTTATTATAAACATTTTTTTCTTGGAAAAACTTTTTTTAATCTAGTTTTTTTCAAGTTTTACTCTCATTTTTCTGTTTGATGCAGCTGCTCTAAAAAGTTCTATTGAAAAACATGTATACCACTTTGTCAGTCATGTTACTCTTTTCCCCACATTTTGGTTTTTTTATTCTTGCATCTTCGGGTCACTCACTGTATGACAGCTAATGAAACAATATATCGTATCTAAAATATAATTAACTGTTTTCAGAGTTCAAAACTGCGAGGCATATGTCTTGTTCTATAGAAAATCCCAAATCACTGCTGAACCGATAAGACATAAATCCACTCAAATGGCCGCTGAAGCGGTGAAAAAAGGATGCGAGAACATAAAAAAGGCCTATATATCCAGGCAGTGGCTGACTAGGTGAGACTAAATGTTTATATTATTTGTTTTTCTTTGCGCATGTTAGCGATCATTGGAATGCGGAACAAATATCGAGTACTTTGTGTCTTGATCACGAAACAATTTATCGAATGGATGTATTATCAAATGCAATAATGTCAAAAAACAAAATATTGAAGAAAAAAGACGCAAACCAAAATATTGAATATAATTTTTTTTTAAATTTAATATCACTTTTGTCAACTCAAGGTAAAAAACTTAACTATCACTTCATTTAATGAAATATGTTATGTTACAAGTTTTAATCGCTTTGATTTTAATACTATTATTATTTAGGTTTTATTACTGCGTCGAACCTGGCCCTATTGACAACACTGACTTTTTGTGTCATCACGGCTCCTTTGACCCCGACAGAGAACATATTTTGGAACATTTAGCTTGTGAGGTAAAATACAGGGTGTACTTTAAATGATACACCAAACTCTAAGGTGTGGCAGAAAATGTCAAAATAAGGTTTCTTTTCGTATTATATTTTGCATCAAACATCTTTTATTTCGATTTTTTGTTTTAACTTCTTTAAAAATTACCAGACAATCGAAATTTTGTAGAATTATGCATTACATTATTAAAACTGCCAAAACTACCGAGGCATAATACTGCTAAACGTAGTTTATAAGGTATTTTCAGAAGCTTTATACAACTATTGGAGTATTTTGAGCTGGGTATCGGAGAATACCAATGTGGATTCCGCAGTAGCGCACCCATTAATTTGTCTTGCTTGGGGGGGGGGGGGCGAAGCCCCATGATGTCATATTTCATGTAATTTTTTTATTTTATTCATGAAATATGTAGAAAATATTTAAAAAAAATTAGGCTTGGGAGGCCCGGGCCGCGAGGCCCATCCCCCCTGGGTGCGCAATAGATTCCGCCCCAACAGATCTATCTCAGATCAAATCTTTGTTATAAGGCAAATTCTAGAAAAAGCCTTTGAAGACACTTAAATATAAAGGGTATCCCAAAAGTCGGAGTCCACCCAAATATTTTCTGAACTATAAAAAATAACTGATTCATATTTGGCAGTGATCAATAACATCAACAGATTTATTTTATGGAAGGGCGGGTGTGTTGCCCCTACATTGAGGGGCGGCATAGGGGCAATCAACTTAATTTTTTTAAATCAAAACTTGTATCGAGTGACTCCTCGTTTTAAATGTCTTTGAAAAACTAACATTTTTTACATAACTGTCGATTGTGCACGTCAAATCTGTCAAAAGCTATGGACTGCCAAACCTAATCTTTTTAGTTTTTGTCAAAATTAACAAGTTTGTTGTTCTTAAACAAAAACCTCATTTATTGATATCTTGTTTGAACGGTCTGTGAAAAACTAACATTATTGGTTTATGTCAAACGTGTCAATTATTTTACTACTTTGGACAAATTTCAAGTTTTTTGAGTTTGTGTAACATGTTGACGTAACTGTCATTTGTTTACGTCAAACATGTTTTCTACATTTTTGACTAACTTTAGCTTGAAGTTTTTTAAGATGCCACGATCAAATGAAGATAAAGTTGAAATTATTTTCAATAAGCTAAAAGTACTTTAGCACTAAGTACTAAGCAATTTAAATTAAAGTTAGTCAAAAAATTTAGAAAAATGTTTGACGTAAACAAGTGACAGTTACGTCAACATATCAGTTTTTGAAAGACCTTTCGAACAAGCTATGGTTAGACAAAACTTGTGAAATTTGTCCAAACTAGTTAATAATAAGTATGACTGTCGATAGATTTTGATACGTTTGACACAGACAAGGGGCAGTCACGCCAAAATGTTGGATTTTCAAAGACCTTTTAAACAAGATATCACTAAATAGGGTTTTTGTTTAAAAACAACAAACTTGTTAATTTTGACAAAAACTAAAAAAATATAGGTTTGGCAGTCCATGGCTTTTGACAGATTTGACGTAGACAATCGACAGTTATGTCAAAACGTTAGTTTTTCAAAGATATTTAAAACGAGTTGTCACTCGATAGGGGTATCAATTTAAAAATTTTAAGATAACCGACCCTCTGCCGCCCCCTATTATAGGGGCACAACACCCGGCCTTTCATAAAATAGATCTCTAGATATTATCGATCCCTGCCAAATATGGTTCAGTTATCTTGAATACTTCAGAAAATATTTGGGTGGACTCGGACTTTTGCGGCCCTATATGTAGTTTTTATATAGATTTTAAACAGGCTTTTGACTGGTTAAATCGGAAGAGAATGATGCAGGATTTAGCGCAATCCCCTCAAAGCGTGCTTTCCACCATTGTTTCATATATGTAAAAAAAATTTCTGTCTGCTCCATAAAATACTGTTAAGACACCCACTAACCTTTTTTGCTTTTACTATTCTTTTTTTCCCATTCTTTACAGTCTGTTCCTGTCTTATCTAATGTGACACCCAAGTATACATACTCATTGAATGGAGATATTGTTTGTCTATTGTCTAGTTCTGACTCACTTGATTCGTTTCCATTACATAAGTACTGTGTCCTGTCCACGTTCACTGTTTTGGTATTCGTCCGTTAGCTTTCTCATCATATGTCTTCTTTATCATTAGCTACAATTACTTGGTCGTCAGCAAAATGTAGTGTGTATATGGTAAATTGGTCGTTAAGTTGTATTCCCATGCCGTGTACTTTACGTTTTCAGTTTTTTAGCGCTACTGCGATATATATTTTAAAAAGAGTTGGAGAGATACAACATTCCCGTCTTAAGCTTTTTATTATTCTTTTGAAAGTCGATTTCCAATTTTGAGTTTAAATTTTTACCCTTTGTATAGTTTTTTATGGCTTTTATGTATGTTTGATTGATATTAGTTTGTTCTAACACTGTCCATAATTTTTCTGGTGGAACGGTATCATATGCTTTTGTTGGTCCAAACAAAGGTAACGTGAGTCTCTATATTTCTGGCACTCCATTTTTCTTAATTACATGTTTAAGACAAAATACATTATCACTACAAGATCGGCCTGCACGAAACACACTTTGCTCTTCTTTTTCTTGTTCATGAAAATCATTCTCTATTACATCTCTAAGAATCCTACCCGTACAATCTACTTAGAGTACTGGTTACTGAAATTCCTCTGCAATTGTTGCAATCCAGCTTGTTTCCTTTTTTATGTATTGAGGATATGATAAAAGTGATAAACATAGGAATTTTTTAAATTGCATGGTATTACAACAAAAAGTATTTTGGACCACTTTTATGATGCCGCAAATTTACTTCGTTATTGTTTGTTAGTTTTGCGAGAAAACATAAACAAAAAAAACTATTACAGAGGAAATAAGTCAGAGAATAACAAATCCTTTACGTTCATTAAAAACTGCTCAAGTCAAGGATTCTAATGAGATAAAAGCAACGCACAAGCTTCTCGAAGGCTTCTGTGGCTTCTCTTTATTTATTTCTTATTTTAATCTCTAACAACTATTCATAAGACGTAGTCGTTCTGGGTGATAATGTTATTATAAAAATTACGTTAGTCTAACTGCTGTCCTTTTTAAGATACACAAGGTGATAATTTGAAAAGGATCCACCTGGATTTTCTCGAATATTATCAGGAAATTAACACGTCGATTTTTTTTGCAAGGGGGACACTTTTTGGCTATCTTGAAATTTTTGTAGCACGAACCCCCTTTGAGTGGTATACTTTACCCCTATATTTTGAATAGGGAAAGTGGGTCTAGTGATACCTTGTTTTGAAGCTCTCTTGAATATCTTTACAACCGTGTCAACATTTCGAAAATCCATCTATTAGTTTTTGAGATATTTACTTTTAAATTTCCAAATTTAACATGGAATAATAAAATAAAAATTAAATCCGACAAATATAAAATTCTTATTAAATTTTAATTTTATCCATCCATAGATTTTTTATTATTTTTTATTTCATGAAAGAAAATAAAGCAATATAATTTTTTTATCACTTAATATCATATACCCCAACAAGAAGCGCCATCTACCGAAGTACGAGAGATATATGATTTTGTTTTCACACTAGAAATGTAAGGTGAGAGACAAAAGCGTATACTTAATTTGGCAATGGTGTGGTGTCACATTGAGCAAGCAGTGTTCTGAGGAGTCCCATAAGGGCGAAACAGTTAACTGTCAACATTTATTAAGTGTCCATTAGATCTTGGACCGTGAGATTAAGCTTTCGAGCTACCCACGGAAAAATACGAGAAAAACAAAAAAAACCTTATTTTCTTACCCAATTAGCCACGAAAACTTGTTTAATTTTTAATTAACGGGTACTAAATTTTACTTATTTAATATTTGGCTTTAAACTCCGTTGACAGAGGCGATGCCGACGTCTTGATAGCGGAACAAACGCAATTAGCGTTGATCTGATCTAGAAAGGCAATGTGTCGTAGGTCATGTGATGGATTCTTTCTTTCAATCGATACTTTCATCGATCGATGATATAGCAGTTTTACTCGCCTGCTGCTGTTTTAGTTTCTCTCGTACTTCGGTAGATGGCGCTTTTTGTTGGGGTATATGATTTTGTTTTCTCACTAGAAATGTTAGGTGACAGACAAAAGCGTATACTTAATTTGGCAAGGGTGTCACATTGACCAAGCAGTGTTCTGAGGAGTCCCATAAGGACGAAACAGTTAACTGTCAACACTTATTAGATGGGAAATACACGAGAGAAAAAAAAACTTTATTTTTTTACCCGATTAGCCACGAAAACTTGTTTTATTTTTAATTTACGGCTACTAAATTTTACATTTTTATCAGTACCTAAGCAAAAGTAAAAAAATTAATTATTATCTTTTATAAATTTTTCGAGGTTATTTTGACAGCCTGTATCTCCCCAACTTGTAATTTTATCAAAAAAAAGAATACTACATTTTTGAATCACAATAAGCTGGGTATTCAGTTGGCTATGACAGATTTTCTTTTTTTGTAAAACCCTTTTCCTCCCCACAACTCTAACTTTAAAAATGGTATATCTTAAAAACAGATGTGTGTTGACCCCCATGTTATATAAACTTTTTTATCGTAAATAACCTCCTCTGTTACCTGCTGCACTATGGCCCCTAAGTTATGGGAGACCCTGTATACCAAAAAGTGTTACTCTGACAAACTTTGACGCTACGACAAATATTGTTAAAAATATAATCACAGTACACCAATTAAAAAATAGTAATGACAAATCGGCTTTCCCGCCAAATATTTTTAGCGCTACACCCCGTATTTTTAGTTCAGGACGATAGCTCCGCGATGGCGCTATCCCAGCAGAAAATGCACCGTTAAGCCCTGTATCCTGCGTGTCTTTAAATGTCTTTTGGAATTTGAATTTGTCAAGCACTTGATGTGAACATCGATAAAACTCATAAAACTTGTCAAATTTGTTTTTCGCGAAGATTTTTTTTATGTTCGCGTTGAAGTGGAATTTTGTTAACATTTCTTTTGAGATAAAAATCCAAAAAAAATCAGTGTGTTTGCGTTTTATCATGGGAAAGTGAAATCTTGCAGAGCAGAGCGATGACTTCTCTCAAAAAAGGTTTAGAATGAGAGGTGCTTGTTGTGTTACGGTTCGGTTCGGTGTAAGTGTAATAGTTACTGATTTGTAATGTATTCATACTAATATAAATTATGATTAAAATAAATTGTTATTCTATTACGCAAAATTCGGACTTATATTTTTTGACATAATTTTATTATCTTTCAAAAAACAAAGAATTTCAACAAAAAATAAAAACTAACTGACCTGTATAATAATATACAAGGCGCAGAGCGCAAAAGTTATTTCAAACAGACAGCTATGGGATGGCGCTGTTCAAATGCCATTAATTGTATTAAGAGTTTAACATGGGGGTGTCCAATCTATTTCTATGGTTAGTAATCTGTGAATATAATGCTTAATCTAACATTAAGCCTTTTTCCTCGAGGTTACTAGTCACTCATTTAAGTTACTCGAAATGACGTCACGGTTACTCGGAGTAACCGCTGTATGACGTCAGACTGTCAGCTGTGGATGACATTTCCAATTGTTTGTTTTTGTTTTTACCAGCAATTTCCGAAATGCAGAAAATATTTCATTGTTTCCACCAATGCAGGTCCACCCCGATTCAAAAAACGTATCACGGGCCATGGATTTGCACCAGTTTTAAATGCAGCGTTACCTGATGCGTTTTTTTGAATCGGGGTGGAAACAGGGTGCTCCTTTGGTATTCTGTGGTAAGGCCGCAGTACCACAGAACACCAAAGGCAGAACATTTCAAGACTAGTTGCAGTTGAATTGATATAGTACCAACTTCAAGGGATGTGCTTCATTTTCTACCGTTACCAAACATAATTCGTTGTTAATATATACATATATATATATTAAAATCAAACATTTTGAAGAAAAAAACGATCCTAACCTCCAAATATTTCAGCAACCACGTCTGCTAGGCTGGTTACACTGTGTGGTTACTCGTGACGTCATAGTTAGTGTTACTCAGCGAAGAAAAACAGAAAACGAGTAACCAGGTTACCTGGTAACTTGTAGTTACTGCGAGGAAAAAGGCTTTTTGAAAACTTTGTTTTGCTAGCTGTTGTGGTTCTTAAATTATGATTTGTTAAAATATTTGAAATATAAATTTTAAATCAATTAGCAAAAATTACGGTACTTTAGCTGCTGTCGTTTTTGGGATATACAGGTTAGCGACTTTAAATGAAATACTGCCTCTAGCGGGTTATTATGTAGTTTTTGCGAAGAAAACACGTAAACTGAGTTTTTTTACGCGCTTTATTCTTCTTGACACAAAACTTTTATTTTCAGAGGGTATAACCCCACTTGCGGTACCTTGTTCGAAATCTTATAAAAAAAAAGAAAAACAACGGTATATTTTTGTGACACACGGCACTTAAAATGTCAAAAAGATTTTATTAAATTTTTAGACTTTTGGTTCAAAACTTCGTTTTGTTCGTTTCGTTTTTACTTATTGGCCTGTCCGCTTATTGCAGACAATTTGCCAACTCAATTCGGTGGACACCAAGATAATCTGACTCTAAGTCACTTGGTGCCCGGGACAATCACAACTCATTCACTCTTACATTCATACTACATAAAGCATCAACGGGCCGGCTTGCCAAGCACCCCCACGATAAGCAATTTTCTTTTCTCAAGGAGGATCTAATTTTGCCTGATACTTTTTGTCGAGCACAGACACGGGACCAACCGCTTAACGTGATTTCCCAACCACGGCCTTGTATTTATCATTAACTTTGCCTACTTCGTTGATACCCAAACTGCGCCCAAGACAGGCGTTAGGTGAGCAGCAGCATATCGCATCATACTAGAAAAAACTCCTCCTTTACCGCTCTGCCCCCACTGCAGTAACTATCTTCTCAAGATAGTTACGGAAGTATGTTGTTACTCACTTATACAAATGCATTAAGAAAAGGAGAGGGCTAGTAACCACTTTTGCGCGAAAAAATTGATTTAGTTAGTTTTTTTTTCATAATCGTCAAATCAAGTAAGCACTTACCACAATATAGGCCAAAAAATTATTCCGTTGTTTTTCTGTTGTGTTACAAGTGGGGTTATCTTATCCGAAAAAAAAAGTTATGTGTGAGTAGACCTCTTTCCGGTGAATTTTTGCATCAGGAAGAAAGCTCTTAAAAAACTCAGTTGACGTGATTTTGTTTCTTACAATAAAAAAACAAATATTAACGCGCTAGAGTGCCGTGTTCTATTTATATAATTTTCTTTTTTCAAAAATTGTGACTGACAAACTTTCACGAAATTTGACGAAATTTGACGTTCAGACAAATAATATTAAACCACACCGTCCTTTAATAAGGTATAAGTTTGACGAAAGGCCCTAAAAAAACTAAAAGCAGGGTATTATTTGGTAGGGTCCTAGCAACGTAGTACACCTACTCCTAAAATAGTACCTGCTTCTTAACGACGCTTTTTAGGCATATTATTTGTAAGTCTTTAAAATACCGATTTTATGGCTATAATCTTTCTAATCAATAAACTTAACTAACTATATTAAATTATTTTGCCTTTACTAATGCCTACCGGTGAAAAATTGCAAACTTCATCTTTGACTACTGGCCCCAAAGCAAAAACAACACTACCATAATTAATTTTAAAAAAAATCTGGATGGCTATAATCTCCTGGAATTAATTACAAAAAAATCTGGGTGGCTATTATCTCCTGGAATTACAAAAAAATTTTGATGGCTATGATCCCCTTACTTTTGAGGCATCATCTTTTGTTTTCAAAATTAGACAAGTTGGTATCTCGTGTTAGTTTTTTTCTTATTTTAAGGCGTAAAAAAGCAAAATGAGTTTAACAAATCCTATGCTATAATGTAGCCATGAAGACAACAGGAAGAAAGTGTGCGCGTGTTGCGGAAAGAAAATTGATTTTAGAAAATATCCTAAAGGAAATGAAGTGACCGAGCCAATTAAGCTACTAATTAGTAAGTTTTTGCACAAAGACTATGAAAAATGATCCGAGATATCCAACATCAGAATGCATAACATGTAAGTTTGCTTTATTGGAAAGAAAATCTAGGGCTAAGATGCCAGATTTCTCCAAAAACATCATAACTAAGCAAACCAGATTTACAATAAATTATAATTGTTTCATTTGCCAAAAAGCTAGATATGTAGGACACCAAAAGAAATGAAAATTTAAGATAAAAAATAAGACTAGCCAACAAATTTGTAACAAGTGCTTACAAAAAGTTGGAACAGGCATTCGACATCCGCCATGTAAGTCAAATAATCGCAAACATAATGCTCTTGTCATGATAGAAGATACCTTACCTCCACGACACCAAGAACATCTTGCAGTATCATTAATAAAAACCAAAATTGATATGACACAGAGGCTAGTTCATTCAAACAGTACCAAAATATGAATGTAAAGTTAAGTACGGGCGGCAAACTGCAACCCTAATTTTAAATCCAAAAAAAGAGAATAATAATGTTTTGTTTTCTACAAAAGCTTTAGATAATTTTAAAGTAAGTCTTGGTTTTTCTACCAGAGAAATGAAGAAATTAACTAATTTTCTGAGATGCTCCGCTGGCCGAAAATCCGTTCCTGTCGGTTATGAAAAGCACTGCAAAGAAAAGTTGAATACGCTGGTTGATTGTTACAAACAAGAATCTTTTGAGTTCGATACTTCGAAGGGTATAAAAAGTATGAGACCTGTCGTATATGCTGATGCAGAGGAACTTTTGAAGAAGGTAAGCCAAATAAAATGTGTATAAAACATAAGTAAGTATGTTAAGAATGTTGTTGAATGAATGCAATTAAAGTAAAATAGTACAGAGTGTCAAAAATCAGATAATGGTGGATGAAAAAAATCCTGGCAAGCATTCTGGTGTTAAAGATATAGATTTTTTTAGGTGTTAGAAGAAAGAGGAGCTGTTGGCAGAGAAGAAGTTAAACTTTTAGCAGACGGAGGCCAGAACTTTTTAAATTATGCCTATCTATATTTTCGAAAGACTATCTAAATAATCAAGATATAAAGCAACGCTGCACGTAGACGCAAATTAACAATTATTCTTTATTTTCAGACGATATGGCTGTTCTTGAAAAGTGCATCCTTTCAGAACTACATCTTCTACAGGGCTTTATAAATCATGTGTTTTCGAAGGGTTTAGTACCTCTTCTTGGTAAAGAAAATGCTCTCAAGTGGCCCAAAAAATGTAATGTTGTGCCTAAAAATTACCAGGGAGAGGTATTTGATTTCATATATGTGCAAAATTTTATTTCGGCAATTAAGACCATGAACAGAATAGTTAGTAATTGCTTCTCCTCTTAAATAAATAGCATTGATGATTTAAAATTAGATATTCAATACTTGAGATCTGTTTTTAAAGATACTGATTTGTCCAAAAATCTAAAAGTACATTGCATTTTAAATCACTTAATTGATACCCTGGAAAATCTTAAGACAGATTTAGGTTTATGGTTCGAGCTGGCCGGTGAATCTGTCCACCGCAAATTTCTAAAAGTTTGGAACAAATAAAAATTGAATTCAATTGATGATGTCACATACGGACGTAATTTGCTGAAAGCGGGTCAAGATTTTTCGTCAAATAGGCTTTGAGCATAAGGATATAATCATAATATAATTTTCCATTAGATATGTAATTTTATTCCGAATTTTTTGATTAATAGATTTCTGTGATATAGTGATTTAAAAACTAAATTACCATTTAAAACGGTTTTATCGGAAAAAGTACATAAATTAGAATTTCTAGCCAATATAAAAAATATGTATAAATAATTTGTCAAAAACGGGCCTTAAGAAGCACGTACGATTTTAAAAGTAGGTGTTTTCAGTTGCTAGGACCCTACCACATAATACCCTGCTTTTAGTTTTTTTAGGACGTTTTGTCAAACTTATACCTCATTAAAGGGCGGTGTGAAACATATAACTTTGAAAACCCGAAACGAGGTTAGTTAGCTGCTGTGGTTCTCGAATTATGTTTTTTAACATATTTAAACCCCCCTCATTCCTTCAAGCAGCCCCCTACCACTCCAAAAATGCAATGGCCTTATTCACGGGCACCGCAATTATTTGTGCCAAGTTTTGTTAAAATCCTTTGCGAGTGAAGTTTCACTTCAATCCACGGTTACCATCGTCATCGTAAGGTAGCGTACCTGTATTTTTATTGTTAACGGTTTAAACTAATTTTTAAGTATTTGTAACTCGTTCTAATTCAAGTCAAAGTCATAAAGTTGTGTTATAGTGTTTTAGTAATTAGGTGTACGTGTTATTTAAACCTGAAAACTCAAAGTTATCGAGTTAAAAGATATTGAATAGGGTTAACCTAACTTTTTTTGTTTTCGCGGTCAAGCCGGATAAACAATAAACGGCTGGTTGTGACATATATTTAGAACTCGACTTTTATTAAATTTGTTTTTTTTTAACATTTGTTGAAAAAAATATTACTATTATAAAGTGTTGTTACGTTCAAAAAGAGGTAATAGTGGGTGTACTAAAATAATGAGTTTTTTTTCAATAACCTGATTATTAGTATGTACATATTATAAAATTAAAAATGGTACCAACTACTAGACTGAATGCCTTAGCAGCTAAATTTCAAAACCCTGAAACGCTGACTAGTCCAAAAGCGCTAAGAAATAGCTATATTGAAATTGTTTCTCCTACCATGTACTCCAAAATAACTAACGAGGAGGATAAACTTAAAAGTCCAAATTTTATTGTGATGGTTCTCAGAAACAATCTTGCGGACAGAACTACTGAGGTCAATGATCTACGACTAAGAAATAAGGCTTTGACGAAGGCTCTTGAAGGTCTTGAGAGTGAACTAAAAACTTACAAACTAAAAATTGATCGACTTACATCACAAACACAGGCAGTCACTCTTGAATCGAAAAGCATTCAAACATGCTCATCTGGAGTTACCGAAATAGTTGGTGAATGTCAAAATGGTGAGGTAAAGCAAAGCGTTCCTGGGCTACCAATGTTTAAAATTACTAAAAAAAAAACAAAGAAATTGAGACAAAAGTGTAAGTAAATCAGCTTAGAATTGGAGCAACTTCAAAAAGAAAAGGAGCAGTGGAAGAAATACATCACTAAAACCAATAAAGAAAAAAAGGAAGCAAACGCCTACCAAGAAGATCTAGCAAGTGCAATCGAAACAATGATATTTGAAAGAGACGGCCTTAAAAAAGAGATTGCAAAATTTAAAAACGACTTGATGGATATGCGTGAGTCGATAATAGAAACTTCATTTTTCGATCAAACAAAAGCCATTACATCGCAACTGGTAGTGCATGCGGATGTACACACCAACGAAGTAAGTAGTAACGTGAATCAGGTTACAAAAAAGGTTCTTGGGATGAACCAAATTTTATTACTAGGTGATAGTTTAATAAACAATTTTTCTAAAAAACTCTCCAGCTGTTTCAATAATGATTTTAGTATTCTCACAGTAGTTAAAAATAATGCAGATATAAATGGGATATGCAGCGAACTGAGTGCATTCACAAAAAACTTTAATAAAAGGGACTATGTGATTATATTTGGAGTGTGTGGAGTGTGGACAGAACCTTTTTAGCTAAGTTGAAGCATATTGGCTCAAAGACCAACTTGATCTTTTTGTCTCTACCTCTCTGGAAAAATAATTTCCATCTCAATAAATTCATTGACAACTTCAATATCGCGGTTCATAATTAAATTAAGAACAGTCAATCAATGGCCAGTTTTGTTAACGTAAATTCCTTTCTCAACTCATGTTTTAATTTTTTTGAGAATCACATAACTTTAAAAAAAAATAACGGAAAGAATCTTGTTTTAGGACATTAAAAAAAATTTATCAAGTCTACGCCAAATACAGTAGTAGTACAAAAAAACTGGGTTGACATTTTATTAGATCATAGCAACCTTGACTTAGAGCAACATACATCCTTATCAAACATGCACTCAGAAAAAAACATAGACAGCAACAATTTTTTATGTCAACATCCCCTATCAATAATACAAGATTAATATCCGTATCGGCTCTACCAGGTGCCAATTCAGCCAAATGGTCTCTTTTGCACTATAATATTCAGGGCCTTTCAAGGAAAATAAATCTAGGTGAAATGTTAAATACGAACTATAAACCATCTTTTCTTTGTCTTTCTGAACATTGGTATAACAAGGAAGAACTGGAATCCCTGAATATATACGGTTACTCACGGTTGTCCGGTTTTGGTAGATCCAGTCATATAAGAGGCGGTGTTGTTGCTTTTGTAGAGTCAAGTCTGTTGACTAAGTGTAAACCAAAAGTACAAAAGAGTTAATAATGGAGTGCTGTGGTTTTGAGTAATGGGGTTGTTGCATAGTTTTAGTTTATAGACCAACTTCCGGTGATAAGCAGGAATTTTTAAATTTATTTTTAGGTTTGGTTGATAGAGTTTTGTCTAAGTTTGACCATGTTCTAATTTGCGGAGATTTAAACATTGATAAAATATGCAATGATAAATATTTTCAAATTCTTTCTGACACTTTATTATCATTTCAACTATGTTCTCTTGGAAATGAACCTACAAGAATCTTTACAGATATTAACGGTAAAACATCTGTGTCAAGCTTAGATTACGTCATTACTAATAATCCTGAAATGTTTCTTTGTGCCAATTTTGACCCTGGTTTATCTGACCATTTTAGTCAGCTAGTAAAGTTTATTGGTAGTCATGCTAGTACAGCTAATAATATATCTATCAAAAACTGTCGCAGATTTACCAAAAACCAGATTAATGAGTTTAATTATAGGTTTAGAGACGTAAATTTAACTTTGACTGATGACATAAATATTTTGTTTAACTTGTTTTTTGAAAATTTTATGTGGTATTTTAATATTTGTTTTCCAATAAAATCCATAATGAGTAAACAAAAAAAAACTCATAAAATAAATCTTAGTAATAATCTCAACCAAAAAAATTCAATTCAATTAAAAAATTTAAATTGGTTAAGAAAGGCTACTGGCGACTATGGTGTGTGTGAAAGGTATAGAACAATGAAAAAAGACATTAATAAACAAATTAAATTTGAGAAAGAAATATATTTTGACAACCAAATCCAAAATGCCCAAAATAAAGGTAAAAAAACCTGGGATTTAATTAAGTCAATGAGCGGTAAGAGTAATTCTAAGCCGCAAATAAAATCAATTTTACACAATAACGTAAGGGTCGAAAAAGGGGAGGATATAGCCAATGCTTCTAAGAATTGCACACTTGGTGATAAAAACCAAGATACTATGTTTTTTTTTCCTGTAACTCCCGAGGATGTTTCAGCTGTGATCAAGTCTCTTCCCATTAAAAAATCAACCGGTTTTGATGAGGTACACTTATTAAAAAACTGTAACGATCACATATTGAAATCTCTGGCAGAGTTGATGAATATTTCAGTAAATCAGGGAAAATTTCCAGAAAAGCTTAAACTGGCAAACATCACTCCAATTTTTAAAAAATGCAACAAACAATCCTTGGAAAATTACCGTCCAATTTCAATTACAAGCTGCGTTAGCAAAATTTTCGAAAAACTGATGTATGTTCAACTCAATTCTTTCTTGCGGCGACATAAAATTTTAACCAAATTTCAACATGGTTTTAGACAGGGTCTCTCAACTGAAACCGCAACAGTAGAGTTTATTCAAAATATATATAGTTATATGGATGTTGGCGAGCATGTCATGGCTGTTCTCTTTGATTTGACTCGGGCATTTGACACTATCTGTCCGGAGTTTGTTTCAAGAAAACTGGACCAACTGGGAATAAGAGGTAATATCAATCAATGGCTAACTTCACTGATCAAGGGAAAAAAGTTCAAATTAAAAATCAGTAACAAATTTTCCAATACATATGATTCTGACATAGGCACGCCCCAGGGAAGTATTCTAGGGCCCCCAATCTTTTTAATATTTGTTAATGACCTTCCTAAACATATCCAGATTGCAATTATCTTAATGTACGCTGATGATACCACAATTATTATCCATGGTAAAAATAAAAATGATATCACGGAAAAATTAAATCTTATTTTATCCAAATTTTCAGACTGGTGTTCTTCCAACAATCTTATTATAAACTTTAACAAAACGGTTTATTTGGAATTTAAAACCAATTACAGCAAACCATTGGAAATTGTAACACATTTTGGCGACGGCCCTGTTGTATTTTCTGCAACCGCTAAGCTTTTGGGTGTTACATTTGATACACATCTGAACTTTAGTGGACATATTAATCAATTGTGCTCTAAAATTATCAAAAACACCTATGCCATAACATGTTTGAAAAACTCTGTAGGCAGGTTGACATTGCTTACTGCATATTTCGCCAACATACATTCCATTATCAGCTACGGTATAATATTGTGGGGTCAATCTTCAGATTTGGAAAGAGTGTTGGTCTCGCAGAAAAGGGTCCTGCGAATAATTTTTAACCTAAAACCATCGGATTCCTGCCGACAAATTTTTAAAGAAAACAGTATTCTCACGGTTACTTCACTATATGTTTACAAATTAATAATACATATACATAAAACTAAACATATGTATTCTCAAAATGACTTTTTTCATTGTTACTCTACCCGGTATGCTAACAATTTCTGTTTACCATTCCATAAACATGAGTTTTTTAAAAAGAGCCCAGTAATGCTGGAATTTCTTTATATAATATGTTACCAAATGATTTCAAACCTTTATCTTTGAATAAGTTTAAAAAAGTACTTAAGAAACTTCTTTGTACTGAAACATTTTACAAACTAAAAGAACTAAAATTGTTTTTGTCAAAAAAATAAATTAACAAAATCACATTTGGCGTAACAAAGCACTATTGTGTGCTATTAAAAGTATGTGTGTTAGCGTTTCTGTGTTCTTTTTTTTGTAATTTGTGTGTATATCTACCATTTGTTATACATATATACATATGACATGTTCTAGTGTAAGAACGCAATGTAATTTCATTTTACTATAGTACTCTTGTACCTATTTAAATACAATTATTGACTTGTTACATTCTATTGTTAATAGGCCTAAGTAACGAATAAATATTTTGATTTTGATTGGTAATTTTATAGTATCTGACTAAACTGACGCAAAAGCGATTATTTTTTAGTAAACATTTAAAATAACTAACACCAATGGTAACCGTGTATTGATGTGGACATTCACTTCTAGGCGGTTATTTACAAAATAACGGTTCAGGACAGCATAGCGTTTTTGAGACACTTACCGTTTTAGGACGTCAAATTCGCTAAGCGCCTGACTAAAAGTTCAAAAATGGTATTCACGTACGATTGCTCTGAGCATTTTTTTTAAAACGGTAACCGTGTTTACAAACACCTACCAATTGGCATCTGGAAATCGCTTGGCGGTTTTAAAAAATTCAAACCTATTAAAAAGTATTTTGCACACAGTTTTTAATTTTTTAGCCAATTATGTATTTATAGTGGTTAAAGAAGGTCTTCAGCCTATACTTTAAGTCCAATAAGGTACCAAAATAGCTAGGTACTCAGTTTATTTTGGGATCACTTTTAAAAGTTGATTTTTTTCTTCTATCCACGTTCAGGAGTGGCCAGAACCGTATTGTCTGTGTCAACCCGTTAAATTTTAAAACTGGTCCGAAAAGAAACTGAATGTACCATAGTTTTCAGCCATTTTCTTGGCAGTTATGAGTCAATGATTTTTCAGGTACCATATGATTTGTATGATTACCTCTACAAAAGATTCGGGGGATGTCCTCCAATTAGTAGTCCGACGATTTGCCCTGCGTGTACAGCTTTACAGCACAGATTAATAACTGAGATGAAAGCATTTTCAGAGGTAAGATGAATTGATGAATAGCCATACAGCCAACTAGAATTAGTTTGCTCTTCTACCTTATAAACATAAGTGGAGTGTAGTTATTTTAAAATATATACAGGGTGTTCCATTAAGGATGGCTGCCGGATTTATTTCATAAACCACTAGGAGCTGGCTGTAATCGAATCTCCTAAGTAGAAAAATCATTGTTTAACGAAACACCACGATTAACATTCCCAAATTATACCGTATTTATTAATTATTTACGGGTCAAGCCAATTTAAAAATCTGAGAGCACGGCAGTACCTCGCCAAGTTCGCGCACCGTACCATATTTTCTTGAAACACTTCAGCCGATATTTGACCTATCTAAAACTCTACTTCGGAATGAGCTACGAATCTCAAACTTTGCACAGTTGTAGATCTTCATGAAGTTAACAACCCCTCCAAATTTCATGGAATTCCATAAATTAGTAAAGTAGTAAAAAAATTGGCACTCACTCACTCACTCATGTATAGATCATCAAAATTCTACTGTACTTCCAGACACGCTATAAAGCTTAAATTTGGCAGACTGATAAAAATTATGACTAAACCCCTGGAAAAAATCAAAAATCCCAAAATTCTTATTTACTCCCCTCCCCTATACAGGTAAAGTTATGTAAAAGAAATGCTAGAGAGCTGAGCTTTGGCAGACTGATAGAAACTATGATAAAACTGTAGGAAAAAATTTAAAAACACCAAAATTATAATTTACTTCCTCCCCTCTAAATGTAAACTTATGTTAAATTACCACTGCCCACTTCCAGAAACGCTAGAGAGCTGAGCTTTAGAAGGCCGATAGTAACTATGATAAAACGATAGAAAAAAATTAAAATGCCCCAAAATTCTAATTTACTTCCCTCCCCCGTAAATGTAAAGTTATGTAAAACACATTTGCCCACTTTCTGAAACGCTAGAGAGCTGAGCTTTTTAGGACTGAAAGGCACCATGATAAAACTATAGGAAAAAATTTAAAAACACCAAAATTTTAATTTACTTCCCACCCCTATAAATGTAAATTTATATGAAAGTAACATTGCCCACTTCCAGAAACGCTAGGGAGCTGAGCTTTGAAAGGCTAAAAGGACCTATGATGAAACCATGGGAAAAATTAAAAAACCACAAACTTTGAATTTGCTCCCCTCCCCTATAAATGTAAAGTTTTGTAAAAGTAACATTGCCTACTTCCAGAAACGGTAGAGAGCTGAGCTTTGGAAGGCCGATAGGAACTATGATAAAACTATAAAAGAAAATTAAAGACCCCAAATTTTAATTAACTTCCCTCCCCTATAAATGTAAAATTATGTAAAAGTAACATTCTCCACTTCCAGAAACGCTAGAGAGCTGAGCTTTGGACGACTGATAGAAACTATGATAAAACTATAGAAAAAAAAATTAAAACATCAAAATTTTAATTTAGTTTCCTCCCCTTTAAATGTAATGTTATGTAAAATTAACATTGCCGACTTCCAGGAACACTAGAGAGCTGAGGTTTAGAAGGAACTATGATAAAACCATAGGAAAATATAAAAAAAAACCTCAACATTTTTAATAAGGCATTTTTTTTTTACGGGTATGCGCACTCGCAAGGAGATCCCTATCACGCTCGAGAAGCGGCAAGTGCGCGGAAATGTTGGTGTGTGTTGGTTTTGAAACGGTTCAGGTTGTAACCTGCAGGGAAAACTGTCGCAGGGAGTTTATTCCACAGCGATGCTGTTCTCCAGAGATATGAATTCTGATATAATGAGGTTCTTGGTGCCTCTATTTTGACAATAAATTGATGGTTACCGTCTGTTTGACGTGTTCGCCTAGTAGGTGCTACTCCAGGGGGGATCATACGTGCCAACTCTTCAGAGCATTTTCCGTGATAATACCTGTAGAAGAGAAATAGATCGCTCACAGTTCTTCGATGTTCGAGACTATCCAAGCTACGGGTAAGTGCGGGGTCATTGATCAGCTTGATAGCTCGTTTTTGCACGGTGTTCAAAAGCATTAAGGTATGTTTGGGTGCCGCACTCCATATATGTGAGCAGTACTCCATAGTTGGTCGAATCTGGGCTTTGTAGAGTGTCAGCAGTTGGCTTGGTGTATACAGATGTCTTGTACGAAATAGCACCCCAAGCTTTTGGGACGCCCTTTTAGCTATATCTGCCACGTGACTGTGCCAAGGCATGTTGGTCTCTGCAGTGACTCCTAAGATGTTCAACTGGCTCTGCAATGCGACAGCACTTCCAGATAGCATGATGTTTGGCTCACCGGTGCTGGTCTTTTTTGAAAACAGGGCTGCTTGGGTTTTCTGCGCGTTGAACTGTACAAGGTTTTTGTTGCCCCAGTCCTCTATTATCTCCAAGTCGTTATTTATCTGTGATATTTCAGTTAGTCTAAGGTAATGGAATTCACGTGCGGAGAGACATGTGGGTGGTATGACTGAGGAGACTACATTGCCATCATCTGCAAAGCAATAAAGTGGATTTACTGTTTTATCTATGAGGTCATTTATGTAAATCAGAAAAAGTGTTGGCGAAAGGATTGCTCCCTGTGGAACACCAGCATTTATTTGGTAAGAGTTGGAGTTCCGGCCATCCAGTGCAACATAAATGGATCTATCCTTAAGGTAACTTTCAAACCAAGTGCAAAGTCTCGGCGACAATCCCGTTGCTTTGAGCTTGTTGAGCAGATTTTCATGCCAGACTTTATCGAATGCTTTAGATATATCTAAGGCAATTGTTCTTGTTTCACCTCGCAACTCAATCGCTTTTTGCCATAAGTGAGTGACGTATGTAAGTAAATCGCCAGTTGACCTATATTTTCGAAATCCGTATTGCTTGTCGTTGATAATTTTGTACTTTTCTAAGTACTTGGTTAGGTGATTGTTCACAACTCTTTCCATTACTTTTGATATCACCGGAAGTAAAGCAATTGGTCTATAGTTTAACGGATCTGTCTTTTTTCCTTTCTTTGGAATGGGTTGTACTGCGGCAGACTTCCATGATGATCCTTGCCTATAAGATAAATTGAATAATTTTGCGAAAGTTGGGGTGAGTTCGCTAGCACAATTTTTGAGTACTATCGCGGGAATGCCATCTGGACCCATTGCTTTGTTTGTATCCAACTTTTTAAGGGATTTTCGTATTTCTCTGTGACAAAAGGGTACCTCTGGCATACTGTGGGAAACCCTTTCAATGAACGGTGGAGTTTTTCCATTTGGCACTGTTAGGTTTGAGTTGGAGGAAAAGATTTTGGCCAGCATATTGGCTTTTTCCTCTGATGTTGTGGCTAAGTGAGTATTTTTATCTGTAAGTGGTGGTATGGATGACTTGGTGAAGTTTGATCCAACGGCTTTTGCAAGAGACCAAAAGGACCTAGAACTACTTGGACAATTCAGCAACCTGTTTTTTATTCTTTGATTGTATGTTTCTTTGGCGGTTTCAATAGTAATTTTGCAACTATTTCGGGCTTCTATAAATTCTGTGTGGTTTTGAGCGGTTTGTTGTCGTTTCCAAAGCTTATATGCTCTGTGTTTTTTCTGTACAGCCGTTTGACACTGGCTGTTGAACCAAGGTTTTGCATTAGCTCTGCGTTTTATTGTATGTGGGATATATGCATCCATTCCAGATAAGATTACTTTTGTTATTTCATTACAGCAAATAGTGGGATCAGCTGTTTTAAAGCAAACCTCTTGCCATGGAAAATCCAGGTAAAACTGTTTAAGGTCATTTCATTTTGCCGATTTATAGTGCCACATTTTACGAGGAAGTGATTGTTGGCTTGGCGGTATGAACATTTCGCACTTTGTTCTTATAAGTTTATGATCGGATGAACCAAGTGGGGGATCTACTTGAATTGTGTACAAGTCAGGATTTGTAGTGAGGAACAAGTCTAAAAGCGCTGCAAATTCACCCCTTTCTGAGATACGGGTAGGTTCATCGACAAGCTGCGTTAGACCACAACTTATGGCAAAAGCTTCTGCTTCCTTGCCTTCATTATCTGTTTTGTTGTGGTGTTTTAGCCAGGGTATATTATGGACGTTGAAATCGCCTAAAAAAACAATTTCCGCATGTGGATAGTTAGACTGTATACTATCACAGTTTTCGGATAATGTCGCAAAAAAGTTTTGATACTCGGTGTTACTTGGCGGTCGGTAGAGGCAGCAAATGAACTTGGTCGATGACTTTGAGGTGAATTTCAGCCATATGATATCGAGGTTCGCTGGTTCTAGCTTCTCCTCTCGATCACATGAAAGGTCATTTTTAATGTACACACAGATCCCAAAATTATGTCGAAATCGGTGGTGTAGGTCATAGCCGGGATAAAGATAGTTCACAATAGGTGTTGCAGAACTGATTTTAGTTTCAGTGAGGACAAGGATGTCAGGTCTTTGTTCTTCAAGATGTTGGTGAACTGAATTCATGTTGGTACTTAATCCTCTTATATTGCTAAAATCAATTCTGAGTTGAGTTTTTGGTCTTCTTTTAATATCTTTGCATGAAGGACCCCCAGGATCACCCGACGCCCGGAGATCCGAGTGGTCGGGTATTTTACCTCCGGAATATTTTGATCCTGGAGGCGCCATCATGCTATCTGTTACTCATTGTTGGAACCGGACTGCCAGCGCAGTAGCGGAACGTGGTGATACCACTTAGCGCTACTCATTTCTGACATGGTGGTATCTCACCGGTCGACGCCCAATGAGAAAAAAACGTCTACCACCTACCAAAAGTTTTGAACAATATTCCGCATATTTTACTACTTTAAAAATTAAATATTATCCAAATCCTTTAAAAAAGGAGTGAAATCATAACAAAAACATTTCATGTAAAAAAAAGCCAAGTACGCGAAAGTGGTATTCCGTAAAAAGAATTGAGATAAAAGTAAAGCCAAGTTCTCCAAGACAAATTTCAAAACGAATGGTTCCTACTAGTTTGGAAATATTTTTCTAAACATTGCTATTATGGCTGCAAATGGCTATTAGGCACAGTGCTGAACATAAAGAAGTTTGGTTGGAATAGCAAAGTTTAAAAAAACATTTTCAAACTAGTAAGAACCATTCGTTTTGAAATTTGTATTGGAGAATTTGGCTTTTTTTACATGAAATGTTTTTGTTATGATAATCTTTAATTCGGCATAATTTGAATCACTTACATGTACAGTCGGTTACATAAATATGTCGCAAGTTAAATATTTAGGGACACAAATTTAAGCCCACTTGACAACAATGTAATGCTGAAATTGTGGGCCCATTCTTCTCTGTCTTTTGTCGCTTAAACCCATCCTCTACCGTGTTAAATCAAAAGATGTGATTTGACAACATTTTGGGGTTATATTAAAAGTAGAAGGTTGTGATCCTTATGACATTTTGTTTTTGTCTTTATAAGGAATAAATAACGTTTCTTTTTGGTTTAAAATGTCATTCAGAAAAATCTGCAAGGATTTACGAGTTTTTGTTATTTTTACGATTTCTACACAGGCCCTAAAAATGTGGGGCCCAAAAAATTACTTTTTTTCAAATATCAGCTCTAGGGGGAATGACGTTAAGGATAAGATAAAATTTAATTTGTGTAACGATTAATTCTTGAAATATGGTATGAAAAGAGGACAGGAAACTTTTGCCATTCCCATAATTTTAAAATCATCTGAGAGAAAAAATATTTATTATCCGGACTGTAGTATACTCGCTTTTTCAGTGCCCTTTTAAATTGTTGTTTTGCTCTTCAATTTTGTCATGTTAGTTTTCAGTTTTTAGTTGTCAATAAACAAAACAAATATACTGTTACAAATTTAAGTTATTTAAATTTTATAATTGGAATTTATTTAGGTTTAGTGTAGTATTAGGTTGATTTATCTTAAGGTTGTATTCTTAGTCTAGGTTTTAGTTGCGTTATCTGTGACTTGCGGTCCAAATAATACGAGAACTTTCCGGACGTCGAAGGCTGCCGGAAAGTTCGAGAGAGATGGACGATCCTCATATATAAGGCCGGACATCGTGCATCAGTCAGTCAGTCACAGATAACATACTGTAGTGGTCGTGAGATATTAGTGGTGAATTATTAGTAAGTTGGAGTGCGTGTTTTTGTACATAATTTGTGGAAATAAATTGACGTATCGTTTTCAACAATTGCGAGTTTTTAATTTGTCGTTGTGAACCCGTAACAATTGGTGTCAAAAGTGAGATTAAAAGAAATAAATAGTGCAAAGACTATCCTTACACAGTACCACCGGCTAGGACAATTAAAAAGAAGAACAGTAAGTGATTTTGCCAGAATATTCGGAACTGAATAGTGCAAAGACTACCCTTACATATTACCACCGGATAGGACAATTGGACAGGAAAACAGTAAGTGATTTTTCCAGAATATTCGAAGAAGTTCGATATCGTTCTATTCAAAAACTAGAAGAGATATACAAATACCGACTTCGACATTAGATTAGTAATTTTAAAAGTAAGAATCAGAAATAATTTCTAGAAGATTCCATAACATTCTACGACGTTCTATTCAAAAACTAGAAGAGATATACAAATACCGATTTCGACATTAGTTTAGTTATTTCAAAAGTAAGAATTAGAAAGAATTTCTAGAAGATTCCATAACATTCTACGACGTTCTATTCAAAAACTAGAAGAGATATACAAATACCGACTTCGATAGTAGCTTAGTTATTTTAAAAGTAAGAATTAGAAATTATTTCTAGAATATTCCATAACATTCTACGACGGTCTATTCGAGAACCAAAAGAGATAATCAAAAAGTGACTTCTACATTTGCCTAGTAGTAGAAAGCGTAGCATTTACCAGTATATTCCAGAACATTCCATTAGATTCTATTTAAGAATTGGAAGAGACATTGAAAACCGACTTCGACATTCGCTTTATAGACTTCGACATTCGCTTTGTAGATAAAATAGACGTTTTAAGTGATTTATCACGAAGTTGATGCTTACTAGACAAAGATCGGCCAAGATGGAAGATTTAACTAAAATGATGCAGGCTCTAGCAGCTCAAATGGCTCAAAACCAGAACGATATGAAACACACCATGGACGACATGAAACACACTATTGAACAAAACCAGAACGATATGAGACAGACATTAGATGGCATGCAAGAAAACTTCGATCAGATAAAGAGCAACTCCGAACAGCTGAGAGAGTTCAAAGCAGCAACTGAAGATCTTAAGGAAGAAATAACTCAAAGAATGCAGAATGTAGAAGAAAAGGTACAAAACCAATTGCAGAATGTAGAAGAAACGGTACAAAACAAATTGCAGAATGTTGAAGAAAAAGTGGAGACCAAGCTACAGAATGTAAGAGAAGAAGTTTTTCAAACAGTGGAAGAAAAGCTCCAGGATGTGTCAAAACAGCTTATACAGCTCCAAAAAGAACACAACAAAATGAAAACTCAGGGATGTGTTGTGAATTCCAACCAAAACATTAAGCCTCCAAATTTCGATGGTACGTCTTCCTGGTCTACTTATAAACAGCAGTTTGAAGCTGCCGCTGCTGCAAATGGTTGGGATGATGAGGAAAAAGCTAGAGCATTGTTAGTAGCTCTACGAGAACCTGCTCTGGGACTTTTACGGTCCATTCCAGTCGAGCAAAAACAGAATTATAATGCTCTAGTGGCAGCGTTAGAAAGAAGGTATGGAGACGAACACTTGCGAAATTTACATTGGTCAGAATTAAATATTCGTCAACAAAGGCCAGGAGAATCATTACAAGAGTATGAAGCAGATATCAGGAGGCTGATGTATTTAGCTTACCCAGAAATGCCAGAAAATTACAGAGATCCCTTCACGGTAGATCGCTTTATTAACGGATTACGAGACACGGACTTAGCAAAATTACTTCGTCGAGAACGCTTCCATAATAGCAGTGAACTGTTGATTCGAGCCCTTGAAATCGAATCATCAAATAATATGTCCAGGCCAAAAGTAAGAGCTGTTTCAATTCAGGAGGGAGAAGAAATGAGCAATGGACATGAGGTCAACTCAAAAACGCTAAACCAAATGTTTCAATCACTGATAGAGAAGATTGACTCTTTAAAAGAAAGCAGACGATCCCCTCCAAATGTAAAGTGTTTCAGATGCGGACGTACAGGGCATATCCAACGCGATTGTCGCGTCCAAATAAGGTCTCGCTCGCCATCTAGCGGGACAGAGTATCGAAGAAGAGATCAGGAAAACTAAAACTAGTCAACGCAGAGGGGCGGGTGTTGGCTAAAGGGAATGTAGCCCCCAAAATTTATTCAATTAAGAGCTTAAAACATACTGCTGACAGTCTTAACATCGACGGACTTATAAATGGAAGACAAGTTAACATAACAGTAGACACTGGTGCTGCCATATCATTGCTTAAGCAAAATTGCAACGAGATATAAAATTCGACCAACAGAAAAGAAAATAACACTTAAGACTGTGACTGGAGAATCCGCAGACGTGTTGGGGCAGACAGACATAGACCTACAGCTGGGAAGATTAAAGATTCGCCACACTGTATTGGTTGCCGAAATAGAAGATGAATTTATTTTGGGAATGGACTTGATAAGTAAACATGGATTTGCGTTTGATAATAAACTTAATACCCTAAGATTTGGGAACGAAGAGTTCATTTTGTCAAATAGTCACATCAATAAAGAACCAATTAAGGTGGTGGCAGTATGCACAACAAGACTAGTCGGTAACAGTGAGACCATAATTTTTGGGAGGCTGGAAAGTAAAACATCAAGCTGCGTCGGACTCATAAGCCAACAAAACACACCCAACACCTACCTCGTTGCAAAATCACTAGTTAAAACCAATATAGACATCCCGATTAGAGTCGCCAATATTTTCCCAAATAGTGTCAAAATTAATAAGGGGGAGGTGGTAGCATTATTTGAACCAGTACAGAAAGTAACAAGATGTGAAGAGCCAACTTCCGAGGATACAAGCAAGTTACCAATGGAGGTACTTCAGCAATTTGAGTCAACTTGGCAACATCTCACTCCAGAAGAATTTAGTAAAGCGAGAGAGTTTATAGAAGAACAAAGTAATATCTTCGAAACTAGGAGTAGTTCGGGACGCACAAACCTTATTCAACATGCTATCAACACTGGCGATGCCCAACCGATAAGACAACCCCCAAGAAGACTACCAATGGCCAAGCAAGAAGAAGTTCACAATCTCATTAATAAAATGCTCAGCGACGGTGTTATTGAAGAGTCATCAAGTCCTTGGTCATCTCCTGTGGTGTTGGTCACTAAAAAGGATGGAAGTACTAGATTTTGTGTCGACTACAGGAAACTTAACGATGTGACCAAGAAAGATAGTTACCCACTGCCAAGAATAGACGACACATTAACAACGTTGGCAGGATCATATTGGTTTTCTACTCTTGACCTGAAAAGTGGGTATTGGCAAGTAGGAATCTTTGAAAGAGATAAAGAGAAGACTGCATTCTCTGCTGGAAGTGGACTTTATCAGTTTAATGTGATGCCATTTGGCCTGTGCAATGCCCCAGCTACATTTGAAAGACTAATGGAAGTCGTTCTACGAGGCCTTACTTGGAAAACCTGCCTAGTCTATTTGGATGATGTCATAGTAATGGGGAAATCATTTCAAGATCATCTAGATAATTTACGAGAAGTATTCTCAAGAATCAGGAACGCAAATCTTAAATTGAACTCAAAGAAATGTTTTCTGTTCCAAGAAAAAGTTGAGTTCCTGGGTCACGTCGTTTCCCGAGAAGGCATCCATACCGACGAAAAGAAGTTACAAGCAATAAAAGAATGGCCTCAACCTCGTGACAAACATGAATTGAGAAGCTTTTTGGGTCTGTGTACATACTACAGACGATTTGTAGAAGGATTCGCCAAAATAGCGTCTCCATTACATAGACTTACAGAAGATAAAGCTTCTTACAAATGGAATACCGAATGTGACCAAGCATTTAGAAGACTAAAAGCAGCATTATGTTCTAGTCCGATTCTTGCATATCCCATTCCAAAAGGAAAATTCATATTAGATACTGATGCGAGCAACGATGGCATAGGAGCAGTACTCTCCCAAGTACAAGATGGAGAAGAACGGGTCATCGAATTTTTCAGCAAGAAGCTATCCAAACCAGAGAAAAATTATTGTGTTACTAGAAAGGAGCTCCTAGCCATAGTTAAATCCGTAGATCACTTTCACAAATATCTCTACGGACAAGAGTTTCTGATTAGAACGGATCATGCTGCGTTACAGTGGCTCATGAAAATGAAACAACCTGAGGGGCAAGTCGCGAGATGGATAGAAAAGCTACAACAATACCATTATCAAATTAAGCACCGAGCGGGAAGGGTGCATAATAATGCAGATGCATTGTCCAGAAGACCTTGCCCTGAGGATTGTAAACATTGCAGGAAAATTGACCAGAAAGAAGGAATTACCTACGTGCGCCAGATAAAGTTAGAACCAGATGAAGAATGGATGTCGGCTTCGATTAGAACCACACAACTTAACGACAAAGATGTAGGACCTATCTTGCGATTGAAAGAAGAGAACAAGCCACGACCATCATGGCAAGATATCGCAAACCAAGGGGTGATATTCAAATCACTGTGGGCACAATGGGATTCACTGATAGTAGAGGAAAACATCCTTAAACGTGCCTGGGAAAGTGCCGATGGCCTTACTGTGGTTAATCAAGTAGTGGTTCCTAGGAGCATGGTAGACAATATAATGGCCGAATGCCATAGTGGAAAATCAGGCGCGCACCTAGGCATAAATAAAACCATGGACAAAATTCGAAACCGATTTTATTGGGTCAATTACTTTCAAGATGTGAAAAACTGGTGCCGCCGATGTTCGACTTGTGCAGCCAGCCAAGGTCCCAAAACAAGGTCCAGAGGTCAAATGAAACAATATAACGTAGGTCTACCATTCGAACGCATTGCTATTGATGTGGCCGGACCATTTCCAGAAACTAAAAAGGGCAACAAATACATCCTTGTTGTCATGGATTACTTTAGCAAATGGCCAGAAGTTTTTGCTTTGCCTAACCAAGAGGCCACTACAGTTGCGGAAGTTCTGGTAAATGATGTTTTCAGCCGATTTGGCATTCCTTTGGAACTACATTCAGATCAAGGAAGAAACTTTGAATCGAAGCTCTTCCAGAATCTCTGTGACCTTTTAGGGATACATAAAACACGGACTACGGCTTTACACCCGCAGTCAGATGGCATGGTTGAAAGATTTAATAAAACAATAGAAGAACATCTGTGCAAAGTTGTTGATGAGCACCAAACAGATTGGGACCAATATATTCCATTGTTTTTGATGGCCTATAGAACCGCCATTCACAATACGACAGGAGCTACTCCATCTAGTATCCTGTTTGGTAGAGAACTGCGTTTACCATGTGATATCATGTTTGGTTCACCTGAAGAAGAACACTTAGAGGTTAATGACTATGTCGAACGTTTAAGGCAAAAGCTGCACGATATCCATGAAGTGGTTAGAGAGCGAATAGAAATAGCCAGTGACCGCATGAAAGCGAGATATGACCTGAAAGCAAACTCTTCAGGGTTCAAAGAGAATGATCAAGTCTGGCTATACAATCCTCAACGCAGGAAAGGAAGATCACCTAAGTTGACACCACCATGGGAAGGGCCTTATAAAGTTGTTAAGAGAATTAATGATGTAGTCTACCGAATCCAGAGAAGCCCGAAGTCCAAGATGAAAGTTGTTCATCTAGACAGACTAAAACCTTACCTGGGAAATGTTGATCGGGACGATCAAACCTGAAGAGGAGGATAGTGTTACAAATTTAAGTTATTTAAATTTTATAATTGGAATTTATTTAGGTTTAGTGTAGTATTAGGTTGATTTATCTTAAGGTTGTATTCTTAGTCTAGGTTTTAGTTGCGTTATCTGTGACTTGCGGTCCAAATAATACGAGAACTTTCCGGACGTCGAAGGCTGCCGGAAAGTTCGAGAGAGATGGACGATCCTCATATATAAGGCCGGACATCGTGCATCAGTCAGTCAGTCACAGATAACATACTGTAGTGGTCGTGAGATATTAGTGGTGAATTATTAGTAAGTTGGAGTGCGTGTTTTTGTACATAATTTGTGGAAATAAATTGACGTATCGTTTTCAACAATTGCGAGTTTTTAATTTGTCGTTGTGAACCCGTAACAATACATATAAAAGAATTCTTTATTCTAATATTATTATGAATTCACAAACATAATATTGGCGACGAGGATAAGGAAGAGCTAGCCACCCTCAATAGTTTTGTTACACAAATTCAACAACAACATTTTAAAATGGCACTGAAAAACCAAGTATACTACAATTCTCGGGGCCTTAGTGGATCACTTTTTTTCCTACAGGTTCGATCTTTAAACGGGTTTTCGAATTCTGTTTGATCTTCGTAAACCTGTAGACATCGATGAATCGTGTTGGGTGTTTGATTGATCTTCCAAAGAATTTCTTGATGTTTATTCAGGCATCTTCCAAAGAATGGAAATCATTTCTTGATGTTTATTCAGTCTCACTTTATAATATTGGCGACGAGGATGGAAATTCAGTGTTTGACAATATCTCTCAACTTGTCCGTTTGTTGCTGGGTGTCCTGGTGCAATGAAGGATTGTATAATTCCATTTCTAGTACAGAATTTGAACTCATTTAACTTGAATATTGTTGCATTTTCGCTAACAAGTTTTTCTGGTAGTCCATATCGGCTGAAAATTTCTCTTAAATTAGCAATAGTGCTGGCCGTTGTAGGAGCGTTTCTTGAAAATGGTGTACTGGTGCTATTTCAAGATTTGATTTGACTAGGCAGCAATGTCTACAGCTTTGTAAAATGTTTTCAATGTCTTTGTCTATTCCTTTCCAGTAACAGTAGTTGCGAGCCAATGCTTTCATTTTGACAATGTGTGTAGAATGAAGTTATTTCAGCATGATTGGTTGCAAACTTTTCGGAATCACTACTGTCTCCGCGAAATAAAATGTTTTCATGAATTTACTATCCCTCTTCATTATAAATTCCTTGACGTAAATCGTCTTTTATCTTTGATAACTCTGGATCCCCTTGTGTTTTTCTGGCAATGTCTTCGGCATCTACTTTTTCTGTACTTTACAAATTTATTATATTTTCGTTGTATGTACTTATTTATTGTCCTTTATTTAAATTTCCCTTTTAGTTTGATAGGATTTCTGGAAAAGTAATCTGCATTCTTGTGCATCCAGATAGAAATTGTGCATATCGTAACATTCTTGATTATAAAGAAAAACTGAATGTCTTCTCCACTAAAGTCTTTATTGTTTCGGGTTTTATTTAGGACATGTTTCGAGTCTAAAGAGACCCATCATCAGCTAAAACAAGTTAAACAAAGAAGTGTAACTACATCCGAAGCAACTTTAGTGCATATTAAATAGATTAAACCGATACCCCCTTAAAATGTAACATACCTTTCAAAAACCTTCAAAAGACTCTCATACCCCCAGCAAGCTAATGCGAGGGTTCAAATAGATGCTATTACTAGTTGAAAATCGAGCGAAAAAGAGGTAGTGATCTTGAAATAAATGCTACAGTTCTTTCAGATCCATTAGGCAGCCGATTCTATAGGACACCAGACAGTCCACAAGGACTAGCGCCAGTTGCGAGAAGAATTGGGAGATTTGGAGTATAAGGCATGAGTACCCTTTCACTGGAAATTTCTGCTTTTGCTTTTTGAAATGCTTTTTCGCATTGTGAAGATCATTGAAACGGTCTGCCTTTTTGAAGTAAGCTATTCAGAGGGTGAAGAATACTTGAAGCTTTTGAGATAAATTTTGCATAATACATAACCATTCCAAGAAATTTTTGTACACCTTCTACATTTTTTGGGCGTTTTGCTTCCATTACTGCTTTGATTTTTTCTTCTGATTTTTTTAATCTGTGTTCTGAAATTGTATGTCCAAGATAGTTAATTTCGTTTTTAAAAAATTAACATTTGTCTCTATTTACGTGAAGATTAAATTTTAGCTCACACTACTACTATACGATAGTAGTGTGAGCTATAGTGATCCTAATTTTTTCGAAAAAAAAAGTTGCTCCGATTTCAAAATCTTTGCGTTTCAGATGATTTTGAAACTTTTTTGTTGCGTCGTCTGTCTGTCTGTCTGTCTGTATGTTTGTCTGTAACGACCAACGCGCATAACTCAAAAACCGCTTTTCCGATTTTAATGAAATTTGGTACCTTGGCTGGATCTTGCATCGAGATGGTCCCATTTAAAAATGAACAAAATCCACCGAGCACAAGCCAAATAAGAGGGTGGGGGTAGATTTCAAAAATTAGAGTTTATGTGAAAATATTGCGTGTGTGATATCAAACGAAAGGTAATTGAGTCTGGAGTTACACAAAATTAATTTTAGTTTAAAAAAAGGGGTGGGGGTAGATTAAAAAAATTAGAGATTAAGTGAAAATATGGCGTGTGTGATATCAAACGAAAGGTAATTGGGTCTAGAGTTAAACAAAACATATTTTAGTTTTTTTAACAAAGGGTGGGGGTAGATTTCAAAAATTCGAGTTTAACTTAAAACATGGCTTGTGTGGTATCAAACGATAGGTAATTGAGTTTGGAGTTGAATAAAATATATTTCAGTTTTTAGTTATATAAGCTCACCCGTACTCTACATCTATAGAACCTAGTGTGAGCTTAGGTGCCCATATATTGGCAGAGTATTTTTAATTTGTGGAGGACTGCGATCAACCATGATTTACATCCCTGGATTGTTCTACCTTGAAACAGAATGTCATCAAAATAGGCTCATTGGGAGCTGTTTTGATATTACTTTGCCAGATATGTTCCTCTATGTGTAGATATTGCCTGAACTTTACCACTGTGTTATCGACAGGGAGATGTAAATAAGCTTTGTAAATGTAGAGTAAAAAAAAATGTCCATTCATTGTTTACTGTTACTTTATAGGCGGCACAACTTCGGATTTTGCCGGTATTTCCTTTCGGTACGACAACCAAAGGTGTACTTCATTCTGAGTAGTCGTATTTTTCTTCATTTTGTAGGACATAAGGAACTCGTCTGGGCTTAATGAAAGTCGGTTTACTATTAGGTTTTAATTTCAATAAGCATTCAAACTTTTGAATTTTTCCTAAGAACAATCCACAAATACGATGAACCGAACCGAACCGCGCCATTTTGGCACTTGGCTGAACAAAGAAGAGAGTATCCTAACAGGTCCCCGCCTCTTGCACAATGTGTTACAAAAGTAGGTACATTTCTCTTTTACAATGTTTCAAAATGGCCAATGCCTTGGTGCCAAATCGTTAAAACTGCGTCAGGTTTAGGAAATTTTTTGCGACATTATTGATAAAAGCGTCTGTACCTCTTTGTCACTTCTCCATAAGGATGTTATGAAAATGTCACTTTTTAATAGAAATATAATTGTTCCTACGTGATAAATAAGCCTATTGTTTATTCGAAATATTAAGAAAATCATAAAAATGCAAATTTTCTTTACTTTTTGTCCAAATTTGTATTTTTTGAAACAGGAAATTTATAAAATGTTCCAAACGTACATAAATTTATTAAAAAATTTAGCAGTATTTTTACTTAAAGTTGTTAAGCGATGCTCATTGAATAAATTATTCAAATTCGCAAGTCAATATTTAAATTAAAGAAAAGTTTTGTATGTGTGTTGGTAAGACGTGGCCTTATTTTATGTTTTTTATATAACACCTGTTATAATTTGTGACAATTTATTGTGAAATGTCATTAATCAACCTGTGGTGTCAAATTTGCATTGATGCAAAAAGTGCATGTAGACCTGTAAGCGACTAGTGTAACATGTGAGGTCTCCAAATTATGGAGAATTATTCACAGAATATGAATTCCTGTCCCCTACGTGAATTTGCAAGGCCCGATTTTGTGATAATTTCCATAAGTCCTAGCGACATTAGTTTCTGAAATAAATTCGGAAGCTATCCTTAATGGAACATATGTATATTTTAATTGAGAAGATGTTAGATTGAAAGGATACGTTTATTTTTAATACCACGTAGCAAGGCAAAAAGATCAAATCTTACGCCTATTTAATTTGACAGATAAGTCGCCAAGCTCAGATGGAAGACCGACCAAACACACATTACCTGTCAACCTCGTGGTACAGCCAGTGGCACAACTTTGTCGAAAGAACCACCAAAGATCCCCCGGGCCCGATAGACAATACCAAAATTAACCTTGCCAACATTGATCACAACGAGGCTGCTGAAGTAAGTACTATCAGTAGTTGTTTAGTCACACGTATGCATAGGAGTGACCTTTAAAATGCTTATTAAAGGTAAAAAAAGTGAAGTAAGAATATATCTAAATCACATAACTGACAGAGTTTTGACAGATAGGTACGTATGTAAATATGATAACAAATACGATTCCGACATTTGTTTTAAACCAACTAGGCGAAAAACAGTCTATTAAATAAATTTACAATTTTCGTGATCCAAAGATAGACTTGTTATACATGGTTGAAAAGCTCTTTTATTTATCTATTTATTCACATCTAAATCCAACATGGCGGTCATTAGAAATAACAAAGTTGACTGTGGTTATGAAAAAATTAGGAGAGGTAGAAAGTAATCGTTAATACAAAACTACCACATTTTATTAATTTTGTATACAAAATTGCGGCAATGATTAAATTTTTTTTAAAAACACGTTTTTTTTTAAACAGGAGACAAATATACATCTATAAAAGTAAGGTATAAAACGACAACCTTAAAAATGAAATTTTGGCTTTCCATTGTCACACGACCTTTTGGTTATTAAGTATCTCTAACCGAACCTTGTTACCAAGAGATATCATTACCAAAGAGAGTAATTAACGGGGCTCATAGCCCTATTAATATGAGAATCGTGAACATGGCGAAAATTAGAAATAATATTACATAGTCAAGAAGACAACAAAAAAAAACAAGAAATGTATTTTTTTATAATATATGCCTGAATAAGTTTTTTTAGATAAATAAAACGTTTTTACTATACGTAAGCCGTTTTATTTTTTAAAAACTTCATATAGCATAGTTTTGGACTTTCGCATGTTAAAATGTTATAAAATTTTGTAAAATTTGCCTATTATTTGTTACAAAATCATAACAAAAATTGAATGCTGACTTTGTAGATGGCCTAAACCACAGTATACTAATTATTTATAGTAAGGAAAGCACCCCGGTCTTGTCATAATACTGTTATACATACCCCCTGTATACATTAGTTCGGAATACAAAGTTCGAGAGGCGCTTATTACAGACCGTCACCCCTGGTATAAAAATATTATGTACAGACTCCTGTGCTGTCACCATGGACATTAACCGCTACTCTCAGTATATGTTTTTGATTATGACTGACATTGGGAAAACAGATAAAAATATGACGTAAATGTAATTCGGCATTTTTCATTTGTGGTTGCAGTTTTTCGTGATTTTTCGACTTTTTACCTTATTTTTAAAAGTGTTTTTTGCTAAATTGTGGCCTATCGGTAATTAAGAAATTTAAAAGAAAACAATTTTGTGTTCGTGGGTGCGAAGACTATGTTAGCAAGCGCCATTCCCAAACGGAACCAAAAAAAAATACTTCGGCAAAAAAACTAACTTTGACAAAAGACGAAATTCACAAATATATAGTGTGTGATGGACACGATGAACCTGGACGGAGTTTTAAATATTTAGTTTTAAATGTTAATATTTGGAGAAACATAGATTATTTCACTATACTTATATACAGGGTCCAGCAGAATGATCTCCCACAATAAAAACGCCATTGTGCAGTAACTCTAAAGCGATATTCCTGTAATTTCTTGGTGTATTGCTGCTTTCAATTCGTCAATGGTTCGGGAATAGTGTTCAGATATTTCCAAAGTATCTGGAACTAAAACATGTCCATACCAAGTGCGAAGTGAGTACGAAAAGTTCTTTGTGTCGTAATCACAGATTCGTTACCTACTTTTGCTTAATGTCTCGATAACGAAGGCACGATGGCAAGGTAATGGCAAGCCGCGAGCTACCAACTACGCTAAGCTTCCCCTCTCTTCAGTGATTCAGGCACAGTGGCAGTGCAAAATGTGGGAGATCATTATGCCGGATCCTGTTTAATTAAATGAATAACCGGCAATATTCACTTTACTTTAAAACGCTTACGTTACATTTTTTTATTTTTCATGAAAAAAACAATTAAAAATGTTTCCGTTTATAGAAACCTATATTTGCAACATTATTATGTATAAAGTATTGTAAAAGTATACACTATTAATTTAAATTAATGTAGATTGTGTAAATATTTTCTAGGCACTAATAAAAAGGAAATTACTGTAGAATATTCATCAAAAAGCCTTTTTTTAACTAGAAAATTAGCCTCTCAAGGAAATTTATGTACCTAAATGAATGGGAAACAAACTTTTAAACCTTATAGATTGAATAAAAATTTAACTTTCCTTTTTTTATTGCTAGTAGTCATTAATTTAAACATTCTTTGATTAAGCTCCCTGATTGATTGGTGTTTATAGAGTCTTTTTAAGCAAATTGAGCTTTGATACAAAATAACTCATTCTTGTCAGCGCGCATCGTTTAAATTTAAATCTATGTAATTGACGAGTAGAATGAGTTTTTTAGTGTTAAAATTTAATTTGATAAAAACTGTTCAAAACACTATATTAAAAGATGTCGCTTGATTGGAGAACGATTTCATTGATGGCTACGAGCATCCGGTATACAATAATTTGAAAAGCCATCCTGTAGCTTCGAGACAAACTGCGCAAGCGTTATATTGTTTCAAATCCCCCTGTAAATGTTTAGTACGGAGCACAAAGTTGGAGAGGCGCTGATTCGTGCACGACACCCCGGTATACTGCGCCAATTTAGTAATACAACTCCCACCGTGTAAGTGTCTGGTCTACCTCTGTCATTCGTCTATGGCCTAAACTTACCTTTAGCACCTATTGATAAGAACTTAATAGTTTAAACCATCGTTTAAATCAGGTTTTTTTAAAATTTCATCATTTAGCCAAACTGTTATTTACCGACGCCAATATTTTCTCTCATGCTAGGCACCTCCAATTACTTTATTTTAAATTCAAGTAGTGACAAATTGGTCTAGTTAAACCAGATAAAAGATAGGTCTACTTTCAGGGATAAACTATACCAATTAAAGCAAAAAAAGCATCCTGATTTTTTAAAGATTATTATTATAGTAAGATTCATTGTTATATCTAGGTTCCTGAGTGCATTTTTGACTTTTTTTACAACATTTACGGTGGAGGGCCCGTTCTGAGGTTGCCATCGGAAAACGAAGAGCAAATCGAACCAGAAGACGAAGAAGACCCCGCTGTTGAGCAAACACTTGTTAATTGGGAAAATAGAAATGGAGAGACTAGTCCGCAATGCAATGGTAAGAAATAATATGTTCATTAAAAAAAAACCGCCAAATATTATTAAAATCAGATTTAAAAAAACCTGTTTTTTATATCCTTTGTCGCAATATCGATTCAGTTTGTTTTGGGACCACGTGTAAAATTTAAGGGCTTATTTTCTTCTTGGACCCTCGCATGGTTTTCAAGCACTGCCAGAAGTTTTTTGGATATTGGTCACCAACAATACCACGCCACCAAAACTGCGCTGACCAAATCCGCACACAACAAAGCACCTGAGAACAGACCGCGCCCACCGCAGGTAAAGCGTAAAACATTGTTTAAGAAATAAATGATTGTCAGGCACAGCACAGACGCGCCGCCACGCGCTGCTTTTTTAAAACTAGATTTATAATACTTTTTGAAAAAAAAGTTGGTGTGGTGAGCTAACCTAATCTAACTCATCCTAACCATCCAACCTAACCTGACTCTCTGAACTGACCGGTAGTCCATGACTAATTGCCTAGAAATAGTAAATTACTGATATTCGAGCTATTACCATTTCGCGCGATTTTGTGCTCAGGCGCCATTTTGATTAGGTGCGGTTTTGTTCTCAAACCCGATTTTTATGCTTGACTAACGAGTCTTAAACAACAATTCAGCTGAACGGCATGGTCAAGGTGATTGATATCCAATGGTCATGTGGCAAATGTAATTTTATTGGAACGTTATCCAGAAATCCTCAAAACAAACTATCCGTTCATCGACAGAAAAAGCAGTTTATGTTTTTAAATATTCATGTCTTGGAGAAGTCTCAAATGAAATGAAGAATGCTTATATATACATATATATATATATATATATATATATATATATATATATATATATATATATATATATATATATATATATATATATTTGATTTTTCTTTTTTCTTCAACCATATATTTTATATTTTTAGTTTTGTTGGTTTCTTGGGGATGTGGTTCTAATAAAACTAGCAAATACGGATTCACATTTATTGACGTTTCGGTCCAAATACCTTCTTCAGAAACTAAAAAGGAAAGGAAACAACGCTTTTGGAAATTTGTTTTCTGAGCAATTATTTTTTAGAGAAAAGATATAAATTAAACTAAATAATTAAAACACAAATAAAAATAAAAATACTCACCATTCACTACATTTTCACATACATTATGTCAACATCAGTTTTAAAAAGACAGTCACACTTTTTACATGAAAAACACTTTAAAAATTAATATACAAACAAATAACACGCATACGAAGACTCTAAGTTTGCTAATAAAATATTTTCATTTTAATTTTTGTTTAAACAGCCAATGTGTGTGTGTGTGTATGAGCGCTGTGTTCTGGAATATATAATGATAAGTTTTTTGTTTTATCTTATAATTTTACTTTCTTCGTTTTTGTTATGTATGGTTTTAAGCAATAATATATATTATGTTTTTGGTGGGTTTGAGTTTGGTTGGAAAGAGTTGTTATTTTTTTGGTAATAAGTTGAAATATATTGGATTTAGTTGTTTTATGTCAGTCCGTGAGTTGATGCAATTTTCACTTTTTTGTATTTCAATCATTTCCAAAAACTCTCGTTTTTTTTTTGGTGGCATTCAGTTTTTAATATTTTTGTGTTTTCAAAATTAAATGTATAATTCAATGACGTACTGTGGTTGGTTAGGGCTGTTTTATTTTTTTTGTCGTATTTATGTCTATTTAATCGGTTTTTGAGATATTGTGATGTTTGTCCAATGTACACATTGTTGCAGTTTTTACAGGGTATTTGATATACAATGTGGCTTTTTTTCTCCTTTGGGATCGAAGACTTTAACTGACTGAAATTTTTTTTAGATAAGTTGTACCCTTTATATTCTGTTGTTATATTGTTACAAATTTAAGTTATTTAAATTTTATAATTGGAATTTATTTAGGTTTAGTGTAGTATTAGGTTGATTTATCTTAAGGTTGTATTCTTAGTCTAGGTTGTAGTTGCGTTATCTGTGACTTGCGGTCGTAATAATACGAGAACTTTCCGGACGTCGAAGGCTGCCGGAAAGTTCGAGAGAGATGGACGATCCTATATATAGGGCCGGGGTCGCGCACCAGTCAGTCAGTCACAGACAACGTACTGTAGTGGTCGTGAGATGTTAACACGAAGTTAATAGACCGATTATAGTAGTGAATTATTAGCAAGTTATTCGTAAGTTTAAGTGCGTGTTTTTTTGTACATAATTTGTCGAAATAAATTGACGTATCGTTTTCAACAATTGCGAGTTTTAATTTGTCGTTGTGAACCCGTAACAATTGGTGTCAGAAGTGGGATTAAAAGAAATAAATAGTGCAAAGACTATCCTTACACAGTACCACCGGCTAGGACAATTAAAAAGAAGAACAGTAAGTGATTTTGCCAGAATATTCGGAACTGAATAGTGCAAAGACTACCCTTACATATTACCACCGGATAGGACAATTTTTCCAGAATATTCGAAGAAGTTCGATATTGTTTTATTCAAAAACTATAAGAGATATTTAAGAACCGACTTCGACATTAACTTTACAGTCCAAAAATTGATAATTAGAGAGATTTTCTAGAATATTCTATAACATTCTACGACGTTCTATTCAAAAACTAGAAGAGATATACAAATACCGATTTCGACATTAGTTTAGTTATTTCAAAAGTAAGAATTAGAAAGAATTTCTAGAAGATTCCATAACATTCTACGACGTTCTATTCAAAAACTAGAAGAGATATACAAATACCGATTTCGACATTAGTTTAGTTATTTCAAAAGTAAGAATTAGAAAGAATTTCTAGAAGATTCCATAACATTCTACGACGTTCTATTCAAAAACTAGAAGAGATATACAAATACCGACTTCGACAGTAGCTTAGTTATTTTAAAAGTAAGAATTAGAAATTATTTCTAGAATATTCCATAACATTCTACGACGGTCTATTCGAGAACCAAAAGAGATAATCAAAAAGTGACTTCTACATTTGCCTAGTAGCAGAAAGAGTAGCATTTACCAGTATATTCCAGAACATTCCATTAGGTTCTATTTAAGAATTGGAAGAGATATTGAAAAACCGACTTCGACATTCGCTTTATAGCCTTAAAATAGACGTTTTAAGTGATTTATCAGGAAGTTGATGCTTACTAGACAAGGATCGGCAAAGATGGAAGATCTAACTAAAATGATACAGGCTCTAGCAGCTCAAATGGCTCCAAATCAGAACGATATGAAACAGACCATGGAAGAAAACTTCGATCAGATAAAGAGCAACTCCGAACAGCTGAGAGAAGAGTTCAAGACTGCAACCGAAGATCTTAAGGAAGAAATAACCCAAAGAATGCATAGTGTAGAACAAAAGGTACAAAATAATTTGCAGAATGTAGAAGAAACGGTACAAAATGTTAAAGAGAAGGTACAAAATGTTGAAGAAAAGGTACAACATGTTGAAGAAAAAGTGGAGAACGAACTACAGAATGTAAGGGAAGAAGTTTTTCAAACCATGGAAGAAAAATTCCAGGACGTGTCGAAACAGCTTATACAGCTTCAGAAAGAACACAACAAAATAAAAGCTCAGGGATGTGTCGTGAATTCCAACCAGAACATTAAGCCTCCGAATTTTGACGGTACGTCCTCCTGGTCCACCTACAAACAACAATGTGAAGCTGCCGCCGCTGCAAATGGTTGGGACGAGGACGAAAAAGCTAGAGCGTTGTTAGTAGCTCTACGGGAACCTGCACTCGGACTTTCACGGTCCATTCCAGTCGAACAAAAACAGAATTATAACGCTTTAGTGGCAGCGCTAGAAAGAAGGTATGGAGACGAACACTTGCGAAATTTACATTGGTCAGAATTAAATGTTCGTCAACAAAGAGCAGGGAGTCATTACAAGAGTATGAAGCGGATATCAGGAGACTGATGTACTTGGCTTACCCAGAAATGCCAGAAAATTACAGAGATCCCTTCACGGTAGATCGCTTTATTAACGGCTTGCGAGACACGGACTTAGCAAAATTACTTCGTCGAGAACGCTTCCATAACAGTAGTAAAGTGTTGATTCGAGCCCTTGAAATTGAATCATCAAATAATATGTCCAGGCCAAAAGTAAGAGCTGTTTCAATTCAGGAGGGAGAAGAAATGAGCACTGGAGATGAGGTCAACTTAAAAACGCTAAACCAACTGTTTCAATCACTAATAGAGAAGATTGATTCTTTGAAAGAAAGTAGACGATCCCCTCCAAATGTAAAGTGTTTCAGATGCGGACGTACAGTCGTGTCCAAATGAGGTCTCGCTCACCATCTAGTGGGACAGAGTACCGAAGAAGAGATCAGGAAAAACTAAAACTAGTCAACGCAGAGGGGCAGGTGTTGGCTAATGGGAATTTAGCCCCCAAAATTTACTCTATCAAGAGCTTAAAACATACTGCTGACAGTCTTAACATCGACGGACTTATTAATGGAAGAAAAGTTAATATAACAGTAGACACTGGTGCTGCCATATCATTGCTTAAGTTCAAAATTGCAACGAGATATAAAATTCGACCAACAGAAAAGAAAATAACACTTAAGACTGTGACTGGAGAATCCGCCGACGTGTTGGGGCAGACAGACATAGACCTACAGCTGGGGAGGTTGAAGATTCGCCACTCGGTATTAGTTGCAGACATAGAAGACGAATTTATTTTGGGAATGGACCTGATAAGTAAACATGGATTTGCGTTTGATAATAAACTTAATACCCTAAGATTTGGGAACGAAGAGTTCATTTTGTCAAATAGTCACATCAATAAAGAACCAATTAAGGTGGTGGCAGTATGCACAACAAGACTAGTCGGTAACAGTGAGACCATAATTTTTGGGAGGCTGGAAAGTAAAACATCAAGCTGCGTCGGACTCATAAGCCAACAAAACACACCCAACACCTACCTCGTTGCAAAATCACTAGTTAAAACCGATAAAGACATCCCGATTAGAGTCGCCAATATTTTCCCAAATAGTGTCAAAATTAATAAGGGGGAGGTGGTAGCATTATTTGAACCAGTACAGAAAGTAACAAGATGTGAAGAGCCAACTTCCGAGGATACAAGCAAGTTACCAATGGAGGTACTTCAGCAATTTGAGTCAACTTGGCAACATCTCACTCCAGAAGAATTTAGTAAAGCGAGAGAGTTTATAGAAGAACAAAGTAATATCTTCGAAACTAGGAGTAGTTCGGGACGCACAAACCTTATTCAACATGCTATCAACACTGGCGATGCCCAACCGACAAGACAACCCCCAAGAAGACTACCAATGGCCAAGCAAGAAGAAGTTCACAATCTCATTAATAAAATGCTCAGCGACGGTGTTATTGAAGAGTCATCAAGTCCTTGGTCATCTCCTGTGGTGTTGGTCACTAAAAAGGATGGAAGTACTAGATTTTGTGTCGACTACAGGAAACTTAACGATGTGACCAAGAAAGATAGTTACCCACTGCCAAGAATAGACGACACATTAACAACATTGGCAGGATCATATTGGTTTTCTACTCTTGACCTGAAAAGTGGGTATTGGCAAGTAGGAATCTTTGAAAGAAATAAAGAGAAGACTGCATTCTCTGCTGGAAGTGGACTTTATCAGTTTAATGTGATGCCATTTGGCCTGTGCAATGCCCCAGCTACATTTGAAAGACTAATGGAAGTCGTTCTACGAGGCCTTACTTGGAAAACCTGCCTAGTCTATTTGGATGATGTCATAGTAATGGGGAAATCATTTCAAGATCATCTAGATAATTTACGAGAAGTATTCTCAAGAATCAGGAACGCAAATCTTAAATTGAACTCAAAGAAATGTTTTCTGTTCCAAGAAAAAGTTGAGTTCCTGGGTCACGTCGTTTCCCGAGAAGGCATCCATACCGACGAAAAGAAGTTACAAGCAATAAAAGAATGGCCTCAACCTCGTGACAAACATGAATTGAGAAGCTTTTTGGGTCTGTGTACATACTACAGACGATTTGTAGAAGGATTCGCCAAAATAGCGTCTCCATTACATAGACTTACAGAAGATAAAGCTTCTTACAAATGGAATACCGAATGTGACCAAGCATTTAGAAGACTAAAAGCAGCATTATGTTCTAGTCCGATTCTTGCATATCCCATTCCAAAAGGAAAATTCATATTAGATACTGATGCGAGCAACGATGGCATAGGAGCAGTACTCTCCCAAGTACAAGATGGAGAAGAACGGGTCATCGAATTTTTCAGCAAGAAGCTATCCAAACCAGAGAGAAATTATTGTGTTACTAGAAAGGAGCTCCTAGCCATAGTTAAATCCGTAGATCACTTTCACAAATATCTCTACGGACAAGAGTTTCTGATTAGAACGGATCATGCTGCGTTACAGTGGCTCATGAAAATGAAACAACCTGAGGGGCAAGTCGCGAGATGGATAGAAAAGCTACAACAATACCATTATCAAATTAAGCACCGAGCGGGAAGGGTGCATAATAATGCAGATGCATTGTCCAGAAGACCTTGCCCGGAGAATTGTAAACATTGCAGGAAAATTGACCAGAAAGAAGGAATTACCTACGTGCGCCAGATAAAGTTAGAACCAGATGAAGAATGGATGTCGGCTTCGATTAGAACCACACAACTTAACGACAAAGATGTAGGACCTATCTTGCGATTGAAAGAAGAGAACAAGCCACGACCATCATGGCAAGATATCGCAAACCAAGGGGTGATATTCAAATCACTGTGGGCACAATGGGATTCACTGATAGTAGAAGAAAACATCCTTAAACGTGCCTGGGAAAGTGCCGATGGCCTTACTGTGATTAATCAAGTAGTGGTTCCTAGGAGCATGGTAGACAATATAATGGCCGAATGCCATGGTGGAAAATCAGGCGCGCACCTAGGCATAAATAAAACCATGGACAAAATTCGAAACCGATTTTATTGGGTCAATTACTTTCAAGATGTGAAAAACTGGTGCCGCCGATGTTCGACTTGTGCAGCCAGCCAAGGTCCCAAAACAAAGTCCAGAGGTCAAATGAAACAATATAACGTAGGTCTGCCATTCGAACGCATTGCTATTGATGTGGCCGGACCATTTCCAGAAACTAAAAAGGGCAACAAATACATCCTTGTTGTCATGGATTACTTTAGTAAATGGCCAGAAGTTTTTGCTTTGCCTAACCAAGAGGCCGCTACAGTTGCAGAAGTTCTGGTAAATGATGTTTTCAGCCGATTTGGCATTCCTTTGGAACTACATTCAGATCAAGGAAGAAACTTTGAATCAAAGCTCTTCCAGAATCTCTGTGACCTTTTAGGAATACATAAAACACGGACTTCTGCTTTACATCCGCAGTCAGATGGCATGGTTGAAAGATTTAATAAAACAATAGAAGAACATCTTTGCACAGTTGTTGATGAGCACCAAACAGATTGGGACCAATATATTCCATTGTTTTTGATGGCCTATAGAACCGCCATTCACAATACGACAGGAGCTACTCCATCTAGTATCCGGTTTGGTAGAGAACTGCGTTTACCATGTGATATCATGTTTGGTTCACCTGAAGAAGCACACTTAGAGGTTAATGACTATGTCGAACGTTTAAGGCAAAAGCTGCACGATATCCATGAAGTGGTTAGAGAGCGAATAGAAATAGCCAGTGACCGCATGAAAGCGAGATATGACCTGAAAGCAAACTCTTCAGGGTTCAAAGAGAATGATCAAGTCTGGCTATACAATCCTCAACGCAAGAAAGGAAGATCACCTAAGTTGACTCCACCATGGGAAGGGCCTTATAAAGTTGTTAAGAGAATTAATGATGTAGTCTACCGAATCCAGAGAAGCCCGAAGTCCAAGATGAAAGTTGTTCATCTAGACAGACTAAAACCTTACCTGGGAAATATTGATCGAGACGATCAAACTTGAAGAGGAGGATAGTGTTACAAATTTAAGTTATTTAAATTTTATAATTGGAATTTATTTAGGTTTAGTGTAGTATTAGGTTGATTTATCTTAAGGTTGTATTCTTAGTCTAGGTTTTAGTTGTGTTATCTGTGACTTGCGGTCGTAATAATACGAGAACTTTCCGGGCGTCGAAGGCTGCCGGAAAGTTCGAGAGAGATGGACGATCCTATATATAGGGCCGGGGTCGCGCACCAGTCAGTCAGTCACAGACAACGTACTGTAGTGGTCGTGAGATGTTAACACGAAGTTAATAGACCGATTATAGTAGTGAATTATTAGCAAGTTATTCGTAAGTTTAAGTGCGTGTTTTTTTGTACATAATTTGTCGAAATAAATTGACGTATCGTTTTCAACAATTGCGAGTTTTAATTTGTCGTTGTGAACCCGTAACAATATTATATGGTTTAAAAATATTGCTTATTTGTTCTGATAGCTTTGGTACATATGGGATTGATAGATATTTATTATTTTTTGTATTTGTTGTTCTGTTTTTATGTTGAAGTTTATTGTAAAATAAATAGATTCTATTTTTAAAAGTTTTATCAATTAAAGTCACGGTAGTTGTTTAGGACAAGTACTTTTTTTGCTTTTTTATAGATGATTCTCGAAAATCTGGATCAGATAGCTGTATCGCTCTGTCTGCGAGACCAATTATAACAGATTTTTTTTAGGTAAAAGGGTGCTGTGATTTAAAATTTAAATATCTGGACGACCACGTTTCTTTTGTGTACCACTCAGTTTTTATTGTGTTGTTTTGTCTATGCAAGGTCATGTCTAAAAAGTTAATCTTTTGATCGGTTTCTGTCTCTATTGTAAATTGAAGTTTTTTGTGATAGGCATTAAAACAATTTAAAATGTATTTTTTTTTGTTTTTTGGTACAGCGCATGCGCCGTCGTCAACGTACCGAAAAAAGAAGGGGATCTTGAAATCCAAGTTTTTTATAACATTTTCTTCTAGGTGTTCTAAAACTAATTGTGCTATGACACTTGATATTGAGGCACCCATTGCGCAGCCGCTAATTTGTTTGTAAACGTTTTTGTTGTAGGAAAAATATGTGGCGTTTAATGTTAAATTTATTGCTGCTAAAAATTCATCTAGTGGTATGTCAGTGTATTTTTTTATGTCTGCCCATTTCTCTGTAATTTTTTGTTGTATTAATTCTGTTGGAATGTTTGTGTATAGAGATACTACATCTAGAGATATTAATATGTGGTCATCAGGTAATTTTATGTTTTTAATTTTATTTTTAAATTATGTTGAATCTTTAATGTTGTAGTTATTTTTGTTTACAATATTTTGAAGGATATTTTTTAGGTATTTTGATAATTTTTCGAAAGGAGATTGTATACAGGAGACAATTGGTCTTAATGGAATATTTTTTTTTATAAAGTTTTGGTAAGCCGTAAATTCTAGGGGCTTGCGAGTTTTGAATTTTTAAACTTTTTGCATCGTTTGGAGATATATACATTTTTGATTCCCATTTTGTTATTAAATCATTATTATTGTTACGGGTTCACAACGACAAATTAAAACTCGCAATTGTTGAAAACGATACGTCAATTTATTTCGACAAATTATGTACAAAAACACGCACTTAAACTTACTAATAACTTGCTAATAATTCACTACTTTAATCCGCCTATTAACTTCGCGTTAACATCTAGCGATCACTACTGTTGGTTATCTTTGACTGCCCGATGCACGACGTCCGGCCTTATATATAAGGGTCTGCCTACTATTCGAGAATTTTCCATCCTTGTTCGATTCAGGATTATACCACCCTTTTCTAGAACGCGGACCGTTCGCACACCAGTTTGTCACAGATAACGCAACTAAAACCTAGACTAAGAATACAACCATAAAATACGTCAACCTAATACTACACTAAACCTAAATAAATTCTAACTATAAAATTTAAGTAACTTAAATTTGTAACATTATTCTTTTGGTAAATGTTTGTTGGGTCATTTTTTAGTTTTTAGTATGCTGAAAGGTTATAATATACAGGGGGCGACAATCAGATCAATTTTTTTAAAGGGAACACCCTATATATTTTTGTATTTTTAAGTTCCGCAAAAAATTAGCTTTACAGATATATGTAACACTATGGCTCTATCTTTGTTAGTTTTCGAGATATTGACGATTGAAATTCCGAAAATTGACGATGCAAAAAGTTTAAAAATTAAAAACTCGCAAGCCCCTAGAATTTACGGCCTACCAAAACTTTATAAAAAAAATATTCCATTAAGACCAATTGTTTCCTGTATACAATCTCCTTTCGAAAAATTATCAAAATACCTAAAAAATATCCTTCAAAATATTGTAAACAGAAATAGCTACTACATAAAAGATTCAACATACTTTAAAAATAAAATTAAAAACATAAAATTACCTGATGACCACATATTAATATCTCTAGATGTAGTATCTATATACAAAAACATTCCAACAGAATTAATACAAAAAATAATTACAGAGAAATGGACAGACATAAAAAAATACACTGGCATACCACTAGATGAATTTTTAGCAGCAATAAATCTAACATTAAACTCCACATATTTTTCCTACAACAAAAACTTTTACAAACAAATTAGCGGCTGCGCAATGGGTGCCTCAATATCAAGTGTCATAGCACAATTAGTTTTAGAACACCTAGAAGAAAATGCTATAAAAAACTTGGATTTCAAGATCCCCTTCTTTTTTCGGTACGTTGACGACGGCGCATGCGCTGTACCAAAAAACAAAAAAAATTACATTTTAAATTGTTTTAATGCCTATCACAAAAAACTTCAATTTACAATAGAGACAGAAACCGATCGAAAGATTAACTTTTTAGACATGACCTTGCATAGACAAAAAAACACAATAAAAACTGAGTGGTACACAAAAGAAACGTGGTCGTCCAGATATTTAAATTTTAAATCACAGCACCCTTTTACCTAAAAAAAATCTGTTATAATTGATCTCGCAGACAGAGCGATACAGCTATCTGATCCAGATTTTCAAGAATCATCTATAAAAAAAGCAAAAAAAGCACTTGTCCTAAACAACTACCCTGAATCTTTAATTGATAAAACTTTTAAAAATAGAATCTATTTATTTTACAATAAACTTCAACATAAATATTTATTTTACAATAAACTTCAACATAAAAACAGAACAACAAATACAAAAAATAATAAATATCTATCAATCCCATATATACCAAAGCTATCAGAACAAATAAGCAATATTTTTAAACCATATAATATAACAACAGCATATAAAGGGTACAACTTATCTAAAAAAAATTTTTGTCAGTTAAAGTCTTCGATCCCAAAGGAGAAAAAAAGCCACATTGTATATCAAATACCCTGTAAAAACTGCAACAATGTGTACATTGGACAAACATTACAATATCCAAAAAACCGATTAAATGGACACAAATACGACAAAAAATATAAAACAGCCCTAACCAACCACAGTACGTCATTGAATCATACATTTGATTTTGAAAACACAAAAATATTAAAAACTGAATGCCACCAAAAAAAACGAGAGTTTTTGGAAATGATTGAAATACAAAAAAGTGAAAATTGCATCAACTCACGGACTGACATAAAACTACTAAATCCAATATATTTTAACTTATTACCAAAAAAATAACAACTCTTTCCAACCAAACTCAAACCCACCAAAACATAATATATATTATTGCTTAAAAACATACATAACAAAAACGAAGAACGTAAAATTATAAGATAAAACAAAAAACTTATCATTATACCTTCCAGAACACAGCGCTCATACACACACACAAACAAAAATTAAAATGAAAATATTTTATTAGCAAACTAAGAGTCTTCGTATGCGTGTTATTTGTTTGTATATTAATTTTTAAAGTGTTTTTTCTTGTAAAAAGTGTGACTGTCTTTTTAAAACTAATGTTGACATAATGTAATGTGAAAATGTAGTGAATGGTGAGTATTTTTTATTTTTATTTGTGTTTTAATTATTTAGTTTAATTTATATTTTTTCTCTAAAAAATAATTGCTCAGAAAACAAATTTCCAAAAGCGTTGTTTCCTTTCCTTTTTAGTTTCTGAAGAAGGTCTTTGGACCGAAATGTGAATCCGTATTTGCTAGTTTTATTAGAACCACATCCCCAAGAAACCAACAAAACTAAATATATATATATATATATATATATATATACAGGGTGTCCCAATTTAATTCTTTATTTAAAGAATAATGAGTGCGTCAGACAACCTATACAAAGGCATATGATATAAGTGTACAAGGCAGAGAAAGCAAACTACGAGCAGCCAATGAAAACGCAGGCAGCAAAAGCGTTGCTAACTGGCTATCCTTTTCATGTACTTTTCAATTGTATACCTTATCACTCGCACTGTCGATTTCTAGATGAAAGAACTGCAATGGGACAGACTGTGTACTCCCTTTTTTTGAAACATTCAGCCCAGTTTTGACCTATCTAAAACTCTACTTCGGAATGAGCTACGAAACTCAAGTTTTGCACAGTCGTAGATCTTTATAGAGTTAACAACCCCTGCAAGTTTCATACACACTCACACTCACTCACTCATGTATAAATCATCAAAATTCTACTGTATCTCCAGACGTGCTACAAAGATGAAATTTGGCAGACTGATAGAAATTATGACCTAACCCTTGGAAAAAGTCAAAAAACCCCGAAATTCTAATTTACTCCCCTCCCCTATACATGCCCACTTCCAGAAACGCTAGAGATCTGAGCTTTGGCAGACTGATAGGAACTATGATAATACTATAGGAATAAATTTAAAAACCCCAAAATTTTAATTTACATCCCCTATACATGTAAAGTTATGTAAAAGTAACATTGCCTACTTCCAGACCCGCTAGAGAGCTGAACTTTGGAAGGCCGATAGGAACAATGATAAAACTATAGGAAGAAAATAAATAAACCCAAAATTTTAATTTACTTCCCTCTCCTATAAATGTAAAGCTTTGTAAAAGTAACATTGCCCACTTCCAGAAGCGCTAGAGAGCTGAGCTTTGCAACGCTGATAGGAACTATGATAAAACCATATGAAAAAATTAAAAAATATTATTTAAATCCTTTAAAAAAGGAGTGAAATCATAACAAAAACATTTCATGTAAAAAAAAGGACGCAAAAATGGTATTCTGTAAAATTAATTTTAAAATGAAAGGTTCTTACTAGTTTGGAAATGTTTTTCTAAACTTGGCTATTACGGCTGCAAATGACTCTCAGGCACAGTGGGCACAGTGCTTAATAGAACATAAAGAAGTTTAGCTGTCATAGCAAAGTTTAAAAAAAGATTTCCAAACTAGTAAGAACATTTCATTTTGAAATTTGTGTTGGAAAACTTGGCTTAATTTATTTATGCAAATTTCGTTTTGGTGTGAATTGCTTTTTATAGGGTTTTATATAAATAATTCAATTGTCAAACTAAATTTTTATGGCCATTTTTTTACCAAACTCAATGGATTTAAAAAAAAAATTGTTTTGTAATATTTTAATTTTCGAGTACTTCTTTATTTTCGATTAGTTTTTAATTTGTCATTATAAAAATATTTTTTAGAAGCTAACTAAGCAAAGTAAAATAAAAATAAAAAATACAAAAGAATATAAAGAAATAAAAGGGTCATTTCATAAGCAGCTGTAAATGTAATATTTCAAAAACTAAAAGGAAGGGATGAAATCAGTTTAGCGGGTTACACAAAATCGAAATTTTTATAAGTAAAAATGCTGACTTTAAAACGGCTTGCTATGTCAAGAAAATCGAGGCTTGTAAGTGGCCGTAAGGTTTTTCTTATATTCCCTAGAAATATCCTAAACCCCCCCAAAAACATATAGATGCCTAGGAATTCAGATTGATAAATTCTTAAGCTTTGATTATCATATTGAGCAACTGTGCTCAAAGCTTAGCAGTATTGGTTTTGGCATTAGAACTATAAGTAGGTATGTATATGCTCAATCTCTTAAAACTGTGTACTATGCCAACTTATTATAGTTTTCTGGGGTGTTAATTCTGATATTCAACAAGTCTTTGTCCAACAAAAACATATAATTAGAGTTATGAATAACATGGAAATACAATGATAGCTGGCGAGGAGTTTTTAAAGCTCAGAATCTATTAACTGTTTATGGAATTTACATCTAATTGTTTTATGTTCCTTTTTAACAACAAAGATCAATTTGACAACTGAAATACCCACCATGAATATAAGACTAGAACCCTAGATCTAGCTTTCCCAAGACATCTTTTAACCCTCACTGAAAAAGGTCTTTATTATATCATGTGTGTAAAGTTTTTCAATAAATTGCCTAACAGCGCCAAACAAACAAGTACAAAAAAAACACATTAAAAAAAACTATAAATAAACTTTTAGTAAACCTAGAGCCATATAGCATAGATGATTATCTAGACTTGTAAAAATTATATTCTCTACTATATACTGAAGTCTATTGTCACATTCTTTGTTAGTTTCTTGGCATAGTTTTTTTTGAAGTGCCCTAAATTTGTTGAGGATTGTGGGAGTGGCTCAACAATTTTTTTTTGTTTTTACAGGTACAGGTAAAGAGACATATTTTTGAAATAAAGCTTAGTTCTGTTCTATTCTATTCTATTCTAAATATCGAATTTGGGACACCCTGTATATAGAACACAAATAATAAATAAGTAATTAAGTCTGCCCCAGTAGTGATCCACCCTCTTTTCAAAAGTTGGACCTAAACGGTTCCATCAGCAGTGCAAATTGACTATCCACAGACACACGTTTCGAACTTATTTTCATCTAATCAGTGAGACATAAGTTAAAAGCTACTATAACCCCTGACCAGCATATCATGTGAATTCAAAATTAAAAAAAAATTAAGTGTCTTCATAAAAAAAAGATTCATTGATATATTTATTTGTTTTGTACGATAGTGCTAATCGGGACTTATTGGAATAAAGCCATGCAATAATAGTGTCATGCCGCATGACAGCTAATCTCAGCATAAGGATTTTGTTTAGTATACGAACCGAAATAAATACTGGCGACTTTAAACGACTTAGTTTTAAATTCGAGTTTGGTATGTCAATTTTGAAAGATCATGTAATGTAAATCTGTCAAAATACTGCCTGACAATATTATTGCATTACACGAACTTCTATCAAAGTTAGGCCTTTTTTTATAAATGACTGGATTGATAAATTCGACTTTGGTATGTTAATCTTGAAAGATCAACTATTAGGTTTCAATGGAAAACTGTCAGAATAGTGCCCGGCACTATTACTGCCTAGCTTTGTTGCAATAAAGTCCCTAATACCCAAAGGCTTAATTTTTAAAGATGACAGCTGTTTTTATAATGCGAACCTGTCAAAGTAGTTTCCGTCACTATTACTACCGGGCCTTATTGCAATAAGTCCCTAATGATTATCAATATCGTACACCAGGCACTATTTTGACAGTTTTACATTGTAAGATTCGAAGGCGAACCTGTCAGAGTAGTTTCCGTCACTATTACTACCGGGCCTTATTGCAATAAGTCCCTAATGATTATCAATATCGTACACCAGGCAGTAATAGTGCTAGGCACTATTTTGACAGTTTTACATTGTAAGGTGAAAGTTTACTTTCAATAATGTATCAAGCCTTTGTTTAGTATAAGAACCGGAATAAATAGAGTTTGTTAGTTAATTTAGAAAGATCAACGGACACTTTTACTCCCTGACCTTATCCCAATACGTCACTATTATCTTAATCAACTTTATTTTATTATTAGGATGTGACATAATGGACACCGAGCAATCAGAAGAGGAACCTGTACACAACGCAACTACATCTTCTGAAAAAGAGACGGAAATTTCGACTAAGACTGATAATAATAGCACCGCTGGAAAGTCCGAGCAGAAAACGCAGTAAGTACTTTTAGCTTCCAATGTACGAAAGGTTTCAATTATTTAAATCATATTTTTAATCCAATAATGTTGTCAATTTAATATAAAGTAATCATTTATAAATTAATGCAAACTCCCAAAAATGGTACATAATTCTGATCCTGTACCAACTATTAAAGAACAAAAGGTGCATTTGAAAACTAATCTATTTCTCAGTTTGCCATATCTCCCATGAAATACTATAGATCTTTTTGTCAAAAAAATAAAAAAAGGTTTTTTTTCTGTGTAATTTTGGGCAAAAACAAGAAATAACATTCGAAAGAGACGTAAAAGTTATATATGTCAACTTCACATTAATTGAACAAAGGATAGTCTAAATAGAAATAACCAATATTTCATGATTACTACCAAGATTGATAATTTATAATAATTTTAAACATTTAGATGTACTATCTTTTGCCCAATTGTTGTGAAATTTTCAGGACTTACATAAATAATTTTTACGTCGTCACCTCTTGTTCTCCGATAGTGACGTTCACAATATTAAAATACATTTTATCGAAAATCTCGAATAATCAAATAGTCGAATGATTAAAAAATAGAAAATCAAAATATTAAAATTAAAATATTAATTAGGATTAAAATCTTGAACTCTAAAATATTAATATCAAAATTTAAAATGTCGAATTTAATAAAATTGAATAGAAAACTAAAATATCGAAAATTAAAATAATATCGAAAATCTTAGTGTCGAAACTATGAAATTGAAAAAACCAATTATAGAAAAAATATGTGTCTAATTTTGATCCTTCCTAAACTATTTTGAGGTTCAACCGAATTATCTATATAAAAAACACGACCTCCAAACCTAACCTAATTAAACAACATAACCAACCAACTTAACCAACTAACCAATCATTCTAACCGATGAACCTAACCAACCAGTAGTAAACATGCTTTACTAACTAACCAACCTCACCAACACACCCAACGAACCAGTTGGTTAGGTTACCAACCAACGAACGATCCTAACTTAACCAATTTTGTCTATTCGAGATTTTGATTTTTCCACATTTTGATTGTTCCAGATTTCTAACGCCACCCGTTCTTTGATTATTATGACATCAGATTTCTATACAACATCCAAAAAAATCGTCGAACTAAACGCTTAATTTGCGGTAACAATTTAATTATGCAAAAACTACACTCACCAGTCCCTCATAGTAAAAATTTGCACATAATTTGTATTTTACTAGTAGATTTATAGAATATCCGCCTTCCTACTTTACAGAATCTCATGTAAATAATATGTCTATTAATGCAAGTCCATCTTAAAATCTACAAACAAAACTTTATCTGGGTATTACGCCACTAGTAAGTAATTTTTTTAAATTAAGAAACTAGTGCGTTTTTCCTAGAAAAATGAAAAACCACTAACTGGTAAGTAGTTTTTTAGGAAAAATTAAATATTTGCCTAACAAAATTTGAAAAATTTCTCATTTTGACAAACAGCACTATTGCAACTTTTCGATTGTTCTTCTACAATCGTTTCCAAGCTCTTTAAATATTCTCTATGCTCTGTTTCTATCAAATAACGCGTATACAAACAGCGCATATTCGAAATAGCGCGTATTAAAAATTGGCTAATACCCAACCTCGCTGTTACAAATCGCAATACCCTACCCAATACTGACCGTTGTTCCAACACAACCCAAACTAAACCTAACCTAACGTTATCCAAACCAACATCACTTGGGTTGGTTTATTTTGGTTTGGGTTGGGCTTGTACAAGAGTCAGTATTGGATGGGGTGGGCAATTCTGATACGCGCTATTTTGATACGCGCCATTTTAAACACGCCTAATTTTGAATACGCGCTATTTTAAACAAGCGCTGTTTTGATACATGCTATTTTGAACACACGCTGTTTTGAAACGCGCTATTTTGATACGCGCTATTTCGTTACAGAGCGGCGCTACCGAGGTGCATAATACTTAGATTTTTGAATTAATCTTTGGTTGACATTGTCATAAAATGGCTGTTTTCTAGAAGAAAATCCCGATATTACTTCTTACCAAATGTGTTTTTTTGTAGTGGCCGTTCCAGAAGCAGCCGATACCGACGACGAAGTACGCGAAGCAGCGTTCACTGAAAATTAAGACTACTTTTATACGTTAGCAGGATATTTCTTTTGCCCAAAAAACAGTAATTTACCTAGATTTAAACAATAATAAATAACGATACAGGTGGTCCCAAAAGTCCTATTATAAAATCTCTTTGTGGATTTGTTATCGCGGATACTATTTCTTTATAAAATTCGTCGCATTTTTTTATAGTATATTTCCTAATAAGTGTGGAAAGTATCACTTTTCCACACGCGATTGCAGTTGGCCGATTGACGCGTATCGGTGTTCGGCCAGCAATCAAGTGGGTACAAAAAGCTCTCCACAAGAGTTAGAAACATTATTTTTTCTTCGAGCGTGCGGAAAACATAAAAAAAAAACAAAAATTATAAGAAAACTTTTATTAAATAATTCATAAGTTGCCTAAACATTCACACCCCATCGAGTAACTTGTGGAAAAGTGACACTGTCCGCACGCTCGTAGAAAAAATAATTTCTAACGGATAAGTTTTAGAGCATAATATTTAATAATTTGTTCCAAATTGTTGCCCAAAAGTTTGATCGTAAGTTTATCTCGAAACCGGGAAGAATACCCACACCCCTATTTATAATTTGTGGAAGGGTGTTTTTTAGCAAAATCATTAATAGAGGAATCAAGGGGCTATAAAATAAACTCGAAAAGAGCGTACTCGATTTGGCTACAATTAATTCTTGCCATATCTCGGAAAAACTAGGACATTTGGGTACCCTGTTTATAAAAAAAAAACAGAAGTCGATTTACGTGGCTGGAGCATTTGCACTTTTTGCAATAATTATTCGCCAATTTGTGAATGGTGTGTAGGGACAATTATTATTATCATTGGTAACGTGATTTATGCATTCAGACTAAATTAGCTTTTTGTTATGAGAGCTCATGCAAAAAAGTAGTCAACGAATTTCTTGAGATATTTTTTTACATAATTTTCAGTTAAATAGACTTTCAAAATGTGAAAGCAACACGTAATATTTATATATTGCTATTTTGAACAAACTGTAAAATATTTTAACAAATTTTGTAAGGTTTTGCTTTTTATTTAAAGATAATCCTATTAGTTTGGATAGATATTGCGTTTAATGATAGAAGCAACACACTTGGTATGGATAGACATAAGACTCGCCCGAACATTTTATGAAAGGAACCCACTCCCCCGTTAAACGTGCTTTTTGACGGTTTTTTGCTAATAACTCGAAAACGGTCAACTCCAAAAAATATTCTAAAGATCATTTTGCAAGTGGATAAAATTTTCTTTTTAACCATGTATCTTAGTACCCTCTAAAGGCAGCGGTGCACGTTCCATAGGCCTACGAAAAACGGCGAAAATGTTTAAAATATGTTTTTTTTTATTTTTCTTGTGGCATTTTGTATCCTTAACACATGTTTTTTTTTTAAAAAAGCAGTTTTGTTCAAAAACCCATTTTAAACAGTTAAATATTTAATAAGTTAGACATAACTTTTTAAAGTAGCCACCTTGAAATAAAAATAAATATGTTTGTAGAAATCCCCAAATCCAACAAAAATTTTGAACATTCATTTTTGTAACTCAGTAAATAATACTCAAACTTACTCATTATTATTTACTGAGTTACAAAAATGAATGTTCAACATTTTTGTTTGATTTAAGGATTTCTACACATTTATTTTTATTTCAAGGCGGCTATTTAAAAAATATATGTCTTGCTTAATAAGTGTTTAACTATATACAATGGGCTTTTAGCCAAAAATATTTTTTTGAGAAAAAAAAGTGTTAAGGATAAAAAATACCACAAAAAAAATTTCAATAAAATATTTTAAAAATTTTCTCTTTTTTTCGTATGCTAATGGAACGTTTACCACTGCAGTCAGAGGGTACTAAGGTACATCGTTGAAAAGAAAATTGTATCCGCTTGAAAACTGAAGCATTTTCTCGCGTTGCAACGGGTTGAAAACACTGTTTCAATCGATACGTCATTGATTGGTGACGGCACAACTCTGAAATGTCGTGTTATTAATGCTCAAAAACAATTGGAAACCCAATACCATCTGTATTTCCTCCCAACAATTTGGTATCTTCCAAAAAAAGTTAAAAAGGTTTTGTTTTTTTAATTATTTATTGTTTCAGTTTAAATACTGATATTTCCCGCTCGTTAGCAATGACGTCACTTTTGAACCAATTTCAATGGTCTTGAAACTAGCTTGTCTTTAGTTTTAAACCAGCGCATGCGTTTTTTGGCTAAAGTCCACATTCTACTTTTTTTATATCTTTTATAATGCTTCTCACTCTTTTCGACAAAGACAGAAATAAAAGCCAGTTGCTGTGGACTAGCAATGGCCGCTAACTTCTCGTCCAAGACTGTTATATTTTTTTCCACAAATCTTCCGTTCTGGACGTCTATTCTGAAATCTTTCCCATAGGAACGTTCTACTGAAATCACACAATCCGTATTCTTGAGCTGCTATAGGAGAGATTACTTCTACTAAATTTTAAGAGAACTTTGTTCTATTGGGTCGGCCCAGTAGAACAAACGCATTTTATGTTAAAAGCATGCGTATTAACACCGAGAAAAAAGCAAACCTTTATTGTAAACGTGTAATTCACGGTGGTCACGAACTAGGAGCTAAAAATTGTGCAAATTTTTACAACTTCACCTGTGTCTGCTAATTTGTCCTTTCGTTTAGTTATGGAAAAATTTCTTTTTCATGTTTCGTAACAATATAAATCTACTCTGCAAAGAAAAAAAAATATACTTGCAAAAAATACCAATGTTACCTAGTTTTTTAAAGTTTTTAAATTCTCGTTTTTTGTGTGCATTAATTTACATTGGTATGACTCACAATATTTTAATGCGTGATCAAGGTCAAAATAAGAAAAGAAACCATAAGACATTGAAAAAAACACACACATAAACCCCCATATCATAATTTTTAAGAAAACTTCTTGACAGTTATTAGCTGTTTACCATAAGAAATAGCATAGGCCAAAAAAAAAGTTGTCTCAAAAATTATGATATGAATTGTATTTTCGAGATACAAAGCATCAATCGATTAACCATTTTTTTAACTTTCTTGAGTACAACTTCTTTAAGAAACACAGCAAATATATAAAATTTGGGAGGTGTTTTATAATAGAAAAAATAATTAAAAAATATAAAAATGGTTTTTAAAAAAATTATTAGGGTAATTTTTTCAAGAAAAACTTTTTTTTGCTTATAAACTTTTATAAATACTATAGTAAACGCAATATTTTTGTTGCTGTTTTATGTTATTAGAAACAAGTCTCTAGGCACGTCATATCATTAATATTTTTAAGTTTATACTAGCACAAACAAAATATTTAAATTTTTTAAAATAATTTTATCATTTTAGGAGGTAACTTTGACTATCTCCTTAACTTTTTTACCATTTTATCAAAAAAAAATCACATTTTCTAATCATAATGAGCCAGATAATCATTTAGCGTTGGCGGATTTTATTTTTTAACAAAACTCTTTTTTCCCTTATTCCTCAAACCTTAATAATCCTGCATTTTAAAAACAGGACTTCCATGTTATATGAGGTTTTTTCTTATTTTGGCCTCCTCTATCATACCGTTTACACCCTGCATATTTTTATAATCTAGAAGAAAAAAAATGTCGTGGTTAAAGATTAAATGTCAAAACTTAATTTTTGCAAGTATCTTGTTTTGCGTCTGCACGGTAGAAATAAATGGAAATAAGAAAATTTCGCCGGTCCCATATCGCCGCCGAACCAATTTGCCGCTGACCCAACCCGCCACCGGAAATCTAGCCACCGCTGTGGTTTTAGTTTGAAATTTTATTCTGAATAGAAAATATTTATCAGTAAAACATTTTTTTTTAAATAATATTAAAAAAAAATTCTTTTTTACAAAGCAGTTTTTTAAGTTCTTAATTTTTTTTTATTTATTATTTTTTAAGGAAGATAGTGGTATCTGGACATAATTTATGTTACGCCAAACAAATAAAATTGAAATAAGTAAAAGTGAATCGGCCCGGCGAATTATCCGGACCCCTAAAAAAAGTGCACCGTAAAAAAATTTATTAGTAAAATATTACCTTCATCCAGCTACAGTACACATGCATTAGAGCTGAGATTACTTTATTTTAATGTAGGCTAACAAATGTTACGCAACAATCTTTAATACCTTATCAATCTTCGTAGAACCCCACTCCCCCGGCTATGTAATTTAAGGACTGCCCCAAATCACAAGAAAAAAAAACAACAAATTTCAATCAACCAACTTCTTTAGCTCACAGAATAGGAAATAGTCATGAAAACAGTCCAAATAATCCAGCTGTCCACGGAGCGTATTATCTCAGGCTTTGATTTTCTGAAATTTTTAAATCAATCAGAGCCCAATAGAAGGTAAATCCGAGCGGATAAGACGCTCCATGGACACCCAGCCAGTCCCTTTATAAATCTGGCAACGTATTAGAAGAAAAGCTCATTTTTTAAAAATTCAGTACGTCGCAACCTTGATATTTGTTAGGTGATCCGTGTTAATAGGGACTTATTGCAATCAGGCCAGGCAGTAATAGTGCCGGGTGATGAAGTTCAGGTATCTGTTGTACTTTACTTCAACTAGAGATGAGAAGTATAGGTGCCGGTAAAGTTTTGGTTGGTAGTGTTTCTGATTTTTTTGTTTATATTTATAAGGCAACACAGTTTTTTTGTAAGTTTTATAAATTTTTAATAAAATACTAAATCAGCATTAGTTTTACACATATAAATCGTTTTTAAGTTTACCAAACACTTATAGGTAAATTAAAGTATTTAAGTACTTATTTTAGAGTTAAAAAATAGCACTACTAAAAATGTTACAACGGCAGGCAGTACTTATAAAGGGTGAAGAAATTTAGAGTTTTACTTTTCGTGTTATGAGTTACGTGTTTATATTATGTTTAATGCTTTTACACACAGTCAATGTTTTTTACAGCTTAAAAACACTTAGGGATTTATAGAGAGTTTATACTATTTACTACGAAAACTGGGTATTTTCGGTAGTATTCTATGGGTTGCACGTATTCACTTTTACGCAAAAATAATGCTAGGGCATTTTTTATACGAGTCTTAACGTATCATATTTCTTAGTGACCGGGAGAGTGGCGCAGCTTCGCTTTGAGTGAGTTTCTCTATCGAACTGAACTGAGACGCGCACGCGGCTAGGTAAAGGGTTTTCAGCCCAGCTTGAAGGACAACCACACCCTTGTGCGCGCGCACCATGCCGTCTTGTGTGCTTTAGAATATAATATTACCAATATTATAATATAACATTGTGAAGATTATTAAGAGCATTCTTTTTGTAGTGTTAAGAGTATGAATTTATTTATTTTTTATGTGTAAAGTCTTTTGTTGCAAATGTGGTTTTGCAACATTCTGCCCCGCGTTGAAGCTTTTTGCTTCAAAACAATTATTCATTATCGGGTAATGGACATACTTTTGTAATGGGTCGAGTAAATTCTCCAGTTTGAGTTCTAAGTTTAACAACACGAACCTTTCGATCAGAGCCTTCATATACCTCTATGACTCTAGCTCTAGGCCAATAAAGTGGGGGAGTGTTGTCTTCTTTTAAAAGAACAAGATCATTAATTTTTAGATTGTCTTTTTCAACCAACCACTTGGGTCTGTTTTGTAATCTGTTCAAATAGTCTTTTGACCAAGATTTCCAGAATAACTGCTTAATTTGAATACATTTTTGCCAAAAATTCAATCTGTTGGTTGGAACTTCTTTGACATCTTTTTCAGGGTAAGTTGTTAAATTAGAACCTATTAAAAAATGTCCGGGAGTTAAATATTGGAGATCTGAGGGATCATTGGAGAGTGCACAAAGTGGCCTGGAGATTAATATTGACTCTATTTGTGCTGTAACCGTGGAAAATTCTTCAAAGGTCATTTGAGTATTTCCAACAAGTCTATATAAGTGATATTTAGTGCTCTTTACAGCCGCTTCCCAAATTCCTCCCCAATGGGGAGATCGGGGCGGAATGAATTTCCATTGGGTTTCATTTTGAATCAAGTAATCTTGAATTTCACGAGTGACATCAGCTTTATTAAAAAAGTCATAAAGCTCCTTGAGTTGATTTCGAGCTCCTAAAAAATTACTTCCATTATCTGTATAAATTACAGAAGGATTTCCTCGTCTTGCTATAAACCGTTTAAGTGTCATTTGAAATGCTTCTGTTGAGAGACTAGTTACTATTTCAATATGCACTGCTTTGGTGACCAAGCATACAAATATACAAATATAGCCTTTTATAACTGGAGATTTTCTTAAGCGTGAAGATCTTAATTGAAATGGTCCACCAAAGTCTATACCGGTTTTCTGAAAGGGTCTTGAAATTGTCAAACGATCTTTTGGGAGATTTGCCATAACTTGAGAAGCAGGTGTAGCATTAAATCGAAAGCAAGTAATGCATTGTCTAATTATTTTTTTAATTTCTTTTAAACCATTTAAGGGCCAGTATCTTAAACGAAAGTTTGAAAGTACAGTTTGTGGTCCACTATGACCTAAGCGTAAGTGTTCGAATTTAAGCATAAGCTTTACTACATAATTATGTGATGGCAATAACAAGGGGTGTTTTTGCTCATACGAGATCTCAGCATTTTCGAGTCTACCTCCTACTCTTAGAAAGTTTTGTTGATCTAAAAATGGTTTTAGTGAGTTTAAGCGTTTGTCAGAAAATGGTTTGTTTTGCTTCAGTTCTGCAATTTCTTTTGCGAAGTATTCTTTTTGAAGAGTTTTTATGACCAAATCATGAGCTTTTTCGAGTTCATTTATTGATAAACTACTAGTGAATTTTTGCTGTGGATTCTTTAAGTTGTTTATAAATCTTAGGACAAATGCCAAAGTGCGTTTTAATCTAGTAAATTGCGAGAATTTTTCAAACAAGCTATTCCAAAACTCATTTGATTTTTCTTTAGGAACAACAATCAAACATTGCTTGTTTTCTTCAAGGGGTTCTGTTATCTGAACGGGCATTTTAAAATCTTCAAATTTAATATTTGAATTTTGTAAAAATTTAGGGCCATTGAACCATGTTCCAGATTCTATAATTTCTTTTGAGAAAATACCACGAGATAGAATATCTGCAGCATTATCACTGGATTTAACATGTCTCCATTTAAAATCAGATGTGAGTTCTTGTATTTGAGCGACTCTATTCGAGATAAAAGTAGGCCATCTACTTGGATGTCCCATGCACCAAGAAAGACTTATTTGGGAATCTGTCCACAGATTTACCGTAGTTATTGGTAAACTTTCTTTAAGAGTATTAAAAATTCTTGAAGTGAGCTGTGCGAGAAGTAACATGCCACACAATTCTAATTTTGGGAGAGTTTTTGACTTTAAAGGTGCAACTTTTGATTTAGCTGCTATGAGTGAGCTAGACGCAGAGTTTTCATAAATAGCGCGAATGTAAATGCATGCACCATAAGCCAACATCGAAGCATCGGCAAATCCGTGTAGTTCATATTTAAGAATGGGTTTATCTATAAATAGATATCTGGGTATTTTGACAATTCGAAGTAGGGCAATGTGTTCTAAAAAATTATTCCAATCTTTTAAAATAGTCTTGTCCGTGATTTTTGTGTCCCAATCTAATTGCATTTTCCAGAGATTTTGCATTAATATTTTTCCCTTTACAATGACTGGGTTTACGAGACCTAAAGGATCATAGCATTGAGCTAGGGTAGACAAGATTATTCTTTTTGTCGGTATTTCAGTGGGTAATTTTTCTGGGATTGAGATTTTCAGAGTGTCACTATTTGTCTGCCATTTAATGCCTAAAATTTTACTTCCCACTTCATCAAAATTTAGATCATATTCTGTGAGTATGTTTTCAGCATAAGCATTGACATTTGAGTTCCACTTGTGAAGAGAAAATCCGTTGTTATTTAAAACTTCATTTAGCTCAGAGTACAAAGTTGATAATTCTTCGATTTCATTACATCCAGAAATAGTGTCATCCATATAGGTTTGATCTAGAAGTGCTCTACAAGCTAGAGGATATCTATCTTTGTTATTTAGAGCAATATCTTTAAGCACTCTAGTGGCAACAAATGGAGCAAAATTTGTACCGTATGTAACTGTCTGTAATTCAATACATTGAAAGGGTTCTTTGGGATCATTTCTCCAGAGAATATTTTGTAAGAAATTGTGCTCGGGATTAGTTTTGATCATCCTATACATTTTTTGGATATCAGCAGTGAGAGCATACTTAAAAGTACGAAATCTTGTTAAAATATCAAATAATTCTGGCTGAACTTGGTAGCCTTTTAGGGTAATATCATTTAAAGAAATATTCGATGATGATTTAGTCGAAGCATCGAATACTACTCGACATTTTGTCGATAGTGCATTTTCTCTTATTACACATAAATGTGGAATAAAATATTTTAAATCATTTTTTTCATTATAGAGTGAGAGGGGGACATATTTACCATGACCAAGTTCAACGTATTCATCTATAAAAGCTTTGTAATCAAGAAATAACTTTTCATCTTTTTTAAATCTATTTTCTAGAGACGCAAATCGTTTCTGAGCTATATTAAATGAGTCACCTAATTTTTGATGCTCTTCAGGAGTTTTTAAAAGGAAATCAATCTGGTAAGAGCCACTATCGAGTATTTTTGTTGTTTTTTGAAATATATTCTCAGCTAACTCAGCTTCTGGGGAAAATTCTGACTTTTTTGGGACCTCCTCTATATTCCAAAATTTTGTTAAGAAATGTTCTAAATCGGGGTTTTGTTCGTTATTTTGAATCGATGTTTGTACAAAATTAGCAACAACATTTTGAACACAACAAACATTTTCAGTGAGTACGCAATTTGCGATACAATTTGCGGGTAAATTTCCTGAAATTATCCATCCGAGATGTGTATTTACTAGAGTCGGATAATTATTTTGTAGGTTATGGATACCAGGAATGAGTAAATTATAAAATAAGTCTGCTCCAATAAGCATATCTATTTCTGAGGGGGTGTCAAAATTAGGGTCAGCCAACTCTGATAAGATATAGTCGGGTATATTTAATTTTGAGGAGTCAATCGGCTGTTGAGGGAGTTTATATGTGATATTATTCAAAATTGCACATGAGGTTGTGAATTTTTTATCGTTTTCAACTTTAGAGTATATTGAAACATCTACCATCTTAGTAGACCTCAAACTATTTTGGGAAATGCCAGTTATATTCATAGCTTTAGTATAGGGAGCATACTCAAGCCTATCAACTAGCTTTTGAGTGACAAATGAGGTTTGACTCCCATTGTCTAAAAGGGCTTTGACAGTGACAGCTTCACCGTATTTTGTGTATAATGTGACTTGCGCAGTAGCCAACAAAACTTGAGTTTTTCTAGTGCTTACACCAATAAACGAGTCCTCTTGAGTTGAGGTTTGAGGGTTTGAGTTTACATTTTGAGGTATGTAAGACCTTTGGGGGTTTTGAGTTTGCGGGTTTTGAGAGTAAAAATAATTATTTTGAGGGTTTGTTTGAGTAGGGGGATTTTGTCTCGGGTTCATTTGTCTATTTTGAGGATTGCGCAAGTTTTCATTTCCGTAATTCGAGTGATCATTATTTGACCGATTTTGAATTTGTTGCACGGGTGGTTGCCTGTGCATAAGAGTGTGATGTCCCCTTCTTTGACAAATTTGACATTTTGAGTTTGAGGGACAGAATTGAGTTGAGTGCTTGCTACCCATGCAATTATAACATAGTTTATTGTTTTTAATAAAAACTTCTCTTTCATTTAAGGGTAATTTTAAAAAGCTTTGACAAGTGTATATTCTGTGACCTGAAATTTTGCAAAATAGACAAACTTGTGAGTTATTTCCATTATAATTTTGAGGAACTCTTGACTGTGTGTGAAAAGAGGCTTTGTTTTCGGGTTTTTTAGAGTAACGCTCACTTGTATTAGAGCTTGAAAGATTTTCAAAAACTAAACATCTTTTTTCAAGAAAATCGAGAAAATTATTTAATGATGGCAACTGAGTATAGTCTCTGTTTTGTTCAAAGGAGCGTTTTGTGTTAAAATCCAATTTTTTCTCAAAAAGATAGACTAAAATGTAATCGAAAAGCTCTTCAGTTGAGATATTAACTTTTTTCAAGCACTCTAAATTCCTTTTTATATTAACAACAAATTCTCTTAAAGTAGTAGATGTACACTTACTAATAGAAGGAATATCTAAAAGACTACTTAAATAACTATTAACAACAAAAGTTAAATTTTCATATCTGGATCTCAATAAATCAATAGCAACTTCAAAATTGTCATTTGTGAGCTGAAGAGTTTCAATGAGCTTAAGGGCTTCTCCTTTGACAGAGCTTCTCAAATACCATAAGCGTTTGACATCAGTAAGAGCGGGATTCTCAATAATCAGGGCTGTGAACATCTCAAAATAAGCTTGCCAATTCAAAACTTGCGAATCAAATGTGGGAATCGAAATATCAGGTAAGTTGTGAGTGTCAAAGTGTGGTGAACTTTGAGCTTGAGAGGCATTCTGATTGTTTTGATTAGTTTGTAAAGGAGTCGGGCTTAATCTTTTTGAAACATTTTTAATAATTTGCAAACAGCTAAAATACTTGTTTTCAACTTCATCTCGATTCTCATTATCAGTGTCATCAAGGGTTTCAATTTCATCCTGAGCTTCTGTGTATTTTTTAAAATTTTGTGTTAGTGGCGCCTCTCGGGACTCAAATCCTGTGACATCCTCAAATAATTGAGTATCTTTATTTGTGGATAACCAATTATAGCAACGTGTAATCGCACCTTTAGCCGCTGTTCTAGCTTTTTTGTAAGCTACCAATGTCTGTTCTTCCATTTTTACTTTAAGAGGTACGTGATTTTACAAAATTAATGTCTATAAGTGTCAATTTTTCAATAATTTAATTTGCTCTTTCTTTGCAAAAAATAAATCAGAACGGACTCACCAAATTTCCAAATCCGGCTCGAAGGACCATATGATGAAGTTCAGGTATCTGTTGTACTTTACTTCAACTAGAGATGAGAAGTATAGGTGCCGGTAAAGTTTTGGTTGGTAGTGTTTCTGATTTTTTTGTTTATATTTATAAGGCAACACAGTTTTTTTGTAAGTTTTATAAATTTTTAATAAAATACTAAATCAGCATTAGTTTTACACATATAAATCGTTTTTAAGTTTACCAAACACTTATAGGTAAATTAAAGTATTTAAGTACTTATTTTAGAGTTAAAAAATAGCACTACTAAAAATGTTACAACGGCAGGCAGTACTTATAAAGGGTGAAGAAATTTAGAGTTTTACTTTTCGTGTTATGAGTTACGTGTTTATATTATGTTTAATGCTTTTACACACAGTCAATGTTTTTTACAGCTTAAAAACACTTAGGGATTTATAGAGAGTTTATACTATTTACTACGAAAACTGGGTATTTTCGGTAGTATTCTATGGGTTGCACGTATTCACTTTTACGCAAAAATAATGCTAGGGCATTTTTTATACGAGTCTTAACGTATCATATTTCTTAGTGACCGGGAGAGTGGCGCAGCTTCGCTTTGAGTGAGTTTCTCTATCGAACTGAACTGAGACGCGCACGCGGCTAGGTAAAGGGTTTTCAGCCCAGCTTGAAGGACAACCACACCCTTGTGCGCGCGCACCATGCCGTCTTGTGTGCTTTAGAATATAATATTACCAATATTATAATATAACATTGTGAAGATTATTAAGAGCATTCTTTTTGTAGTGTTAAGAGTATGAATTTATTTATTTTTTATGTGTAAAGTCTTTTGTTGCAAATGTGGTTTTGCAACACCGGGCACTATTCTGATCCATTGAAAACTGACAGTTGATCTTTCAAAATTGACATACCAAAGTCGAATTTATAAATCCAGTCGTTTATTTTCCATTAATAATAGCGGCACTATTAATTCCGGCTCTTATAATACACAAAGGCCTAATTTTGAAAGAAGACAGCTTATAATGCGAAACAGTCAGAATAGTGCCCGGCACAATTAGTGCCTGGCTTTATTGCAGTAAGTCCCTAATAATGTGTTATAAGATAAAGATTTCTCAGGCTTTGATTGATTCAAATTTTTAAATCAACCAATCAGAGCCCAAGAAAAGAAAAATCCGCTCGGATAATACGCTTAATGGACACCCTGCATAAGATTGTTCCCGCTCTATCATAGAACACTCACATCGTGTATGGTCGGGAATAGAACCCCTGACGGGCTGAGCGAATTTAGGCACAAATCTATCAAACTAATGACGTCAAACGTTACGTCACTGTTTTAAAGCTTTTTTAAAACAGTTGGGCGCGGGAAAATGCTTCTGATCCCTCGAAGATTTTTGGAAAAGTTGACTGTTTTCGAGTTATTAGCAAAAAACTATCAAAAAGTACGTTTAAGGGAGGGACCACCCCCCTGCCAGGGTTGGGGGGGTGGTTCCCTTTCGTAAAATGTTCGGGAGAGTCTTATGTCTATCCATACCAAGTGTGTTGCTTCTTTCATTAAACGCATCATATCGCTTGAATCTCGGATGTAGGGCCTGAACTATATTTTTTACTCGTTGTTTTTGCCTTGCTGTAGATTTTTGGGTAATCATTAATATTCCTTCCAGGATGAATCTTTTAAAGCAAGTTAGTGGTTTGATTTTTAGCCATTTATTCAAATTTTTAAATAATGTGCTAATATTTTATATAAATGGTTATGAATATTCAGAAGTTTGACACTTCCTAAATATGCTCGACCCATTGTATTGCAAGGGTAACTTGGAGATAACAGATAGTAAAATGGAGGGTTTATTGTTAAATTAACCAATACAGGTCTTCCAAAAATTTAATAAAATATTTTACAGTTTATTTAAAAAAGCAATGCATTTTCGGAATTATTATTAAGTTTTTCAATAATGTAGTTTTGAATGCAGAACACGTCACATAAACATGGAAGAAGGGGTACTTTACCAATAAATAATATTCTTTCTTTATAATTTGGTGTAAGTTTTTGCCATTTTTACTATATAATATAACACTTGGTGGTAAACTAAGAACTTTCTAAAAGTTCCTTGTTTTGTTTTGTGCCTATTTTTAAAAAATATAATGATTGAAAGTGAGCGTACGAAAGTTAAATGGAAGAATTTTGAAAAAAAAACCATTTCAGTAATTAATAGTCAACATTCCTACCAAATTTTTTATTACTTTTTTGATAGAGAACATTTTAAAATTTTATTTTATTTGTTGGGATATTGGCTAAATTCACATTTCTCAAACATAACTTCTTACTTTAAAAACATTTGGTTCATATTTTTATTTTTAATTCATCCGGCAAAAAGCTGTTTCAACTTAACAATAATTTGGTATAATTTGCGGGATAATCATTTTAATATCAAAATTTTAATGGTTCAGTAATGTTATTTAAATTCTTAGTACAACGTTTAGGTTTGTCATGATCATTTAAGTAGTTATCTTTAAAAAATTAATTAAAAAAAAAAACACGATTATCCCTGTCTTTATTTCTGTTTTGTTCATGTTTGTTAAGTTTTTGTTTTTTTTCTCTATTCGAGTATTTTTTCCTTTTACATTGCGTATTATCTGTAATTTTTCTGTACCATATTATTTCCTAAATCTATTTATACCGCAGCAATTTAGTTAACTACTGATATGTACAGGGTGTCTCATTATATTTTTTCCCACCCTTTTAGACCATTAATAATTGATGTAGGAATATAAAAGAAATTGTGTTCGAATTCGCGAAATTTTTACTTTTAACTTGCAGCTTCACTTTATTCCTGATGCTTACCGTATTTGACAGGCGCTCAAATTTATAGTTTTTGTAAATTGGCTGCTCCTTATATTATTTAATTAATAGATTAGGCTTGGAATATACTTTCCAAAAATACCCCATATGTCGCAGTTTTGATAAATAGTTTCTGAAATATAAGCGATAAATTTTTAAATGATAAAAAATAACATTACCACTTTTGTCTTAATTTCAGTGTCCTTATTTCGAACTATGTTTAGTCCCCATGTATAAACAGTGACAATGACAACTATTTTTTTAGCTCACACATATACTATACTATAGTAGTGTGAGCTATGGTGATCCTAATTTTTTCGAAAAAAAAAAGTTGCTCCGATTTCAAAATTTTTTATATATCTTTGTGTTTCAGATGATTTTGAAACTTTTTTGTCGCGCCGTCTGTCTGTATGTCTGTCTGTAACGACCAACGCGCATAACTCAAAAACCGCTTGGCCGATTTTAATGAAATTTGGTACCTAGGCTGGATCTTGGGTCGAGATGGTCCCATTTAAAAATGAACAAAATCCACCGAACACAAGCCAAATAAAAGGGTGGGGGAAGATTTCAAAAATTAGAGTTTATGTGAAAATATGGCGTGTGTGATATCAAACGAAAGGTAATTCAGTATGGAGTTAAACAAAATACATTTTAGTTTTTTTTTTCTTCAAAAAGGGTGGGGGTAGATTTCAAAAATTAGAGTTTACGTGAAAATATGGCGTGTGTGATATCAAACGAAAGGTAATTGAGTCCGTAGTTAAACAAAATACATTTTAGTTTTTGTTTTTTTAAGGGTGGGGGTAGATTTCAAAAATTTGAGTTTAATTTAAAACATGGCTTGTGTGGTGTCAAACAAAAGGTAATTTAGTCTGGAGTTGAATAAGATATATTTTAGGTTTTAGTTTTATTAGCTCGCACGTACACTATAACTATAGTACCTAGTGTAAGCTTAGGGGCCCATATATTGGCAGAGTTTTTTTAATGACGCTCAAAATGACAACCGGTAACGACAACAAAGTTGTGTCATTGTCACTGTTGATACATGGGGACTAACATAATTTGGAATAAGGATACTAAAATTAACACAAGAGCGGTACTGTTATAATTGCTAATATCTCAGAAACTATGGCTCTAAACTACGGCATATCGGGTATTTTTATGTTGTTCCAAGCCTAATCTATTAATTAAATGATATAAGGAGCATCCAATTTACAAAAACTATAAATTGGATGGAGCGCCTGTCAAATATGGTAAGCACATGTCAAGATGCAATTTAAAAGTAAAAATTTCGCGAATTCTAAAAGGGTGGGAAAAAATATAATGAGACACCTTGTATATGTGCACGCCATATATAACGTTTATTCCATTGTTTATTTATTAGAGAGTTATCGGTAGCAAGTTCTACAAAAAAGTTCTTAATCTCATCGAGAAGGTTACCGATGCAATCAAACGGGTTCTTGTAAAGTTCTGATGTCATCAATAATAGTACGCGATACCTGTTGATGGATGGATTTATGTAAAAGCTTTAAATGTTGTAGTAAATTTTTTTTTATAAATCACATATATTTTTTAGAAATTATGAATAATAATTCATCCAGTAATTTTGTCTTTAAAATTCCATCGCCTTGCGGCGAAAACATGTCGAAATGTGCTTTAATTTATGTACTTAGTTTGAAACGTGTTTTTTTTTAAATAAAAATAATACCAAAACTTTTTTATTTTGTTTTGCTCCGGCCGTGGCCGCCCCCGATGGTTTCAGTCCGTCAGGGCGCTATTGGAAAATCTCAGCAACCCACTTAGATGTTACACTTTTTCGTTTTCCGGTGCAAATTACATCTCCAAGCCCAGATCCCCATTCCAGCCAATGATATTTTAAAGAGTAAATTCAGACTACCATTTAGTTGGTTGATATTTATCACTTGGCATATAAGGGATGCGTATCACGGATGAATTTGAATCCAGCCTTATACACGTAGAAACTTTTAGTTCAAATGAATTTTTTAATAGCGTCATTTTTAGGGGAACCCCCACCCCCCCCTCCTCAAAACATGTTGTGCTTAGAGCCCAAACCACCATTTGTTACAAAACTTTTGACGCTCCCTCACGTATGTAAGACACTATAAAACCAGCGGCAACAGCAGTGAAAAATTGTGTGCTTATTTGTCAAAACTAAATGAAATGCTAGAGGAATTTAGTCTTCTAAAATCAAGAATAATTAGTTTTTTATACTCCAAAATCATTTAGCATTTCAATACCTCTCTATAATTATTAGACACTAAAAGTTGATGCGTCTGTGTCTACTAAACAGAGAAACAGTACAGTACAGTTATTATGGGATTAGCCGGGGTGGCAAATTTTGTTAAAACTGTGTATTAACGTTTATGTGAATTTAGCCAAAACCTTCTGAATATGCCGGGTGTCCAAGTCCATCGACCCCAAGTCATTTAGATGTAAAAAATGGCAGTATATAAACCAAAATCAACAAAATGTTTGTAAGTAATTTTTTTTGTGTACAATCCGACTCCACTGCAAGATTATGCATACATTTTTTAAACCAACCTAAGGGCTTTTTCGGCGCCGGTTAAAAGTCGAGGTAACCGCAAAAACGTACTATAATAAACCATGTTTTGCAAGGTGGAATTAGGCACCCTGTATAATAAATATTAAAAGAATACTTTAACATGACTAAAGTATTTTTGATAAACATAGAGTGTGTCTTTTTGAGAAACTATGCATTTTTAACAAATAAAAGCTTAGACACGGAGATTTTGATCTAAAAAGGTAGGTTAGAAAAAAAGTTGGTATGTAAAGGGTGTCCCAAAAATAAGATACAAGCATGTTTTTAATGTTGTAAAACATCCCTATATCTATCCCTTCCAAATAATTGCAAATAAGTTAGAGCATAAATTTGGTTCGGTTCAAGCCAGGACCCCCATTTAAATCTTAATGTTCCTTTTTCGGATAGACGATCTCGGTTACTTGGGTTTGGTGGGTTTGGAACATACTCTGTTACGTCACTACATTATTATGTTATGTCTTATGAGTTATGTCTATTTTTTTAAACTAGTTATTTGGGTGAAAATTTATCAAATTGTGATTAAAATTGTAGTTTTTCAAAAATTAATTATGCAGATTTATTGTGTACACCATGAAGAGTGTTTAATGGCATCTATAAACCACTCGTAACTTTATTAACAAATTATATACAAGTAAAATACAAGTACTTACCTATGGAATGGCCCTTACTTCTCTCGGAAATCTTTCTACAAACCGCAGAAAAAAACTTTTCTATACACGACAAACGCAAAACACCGCAAAATGTAAATAAACAACAAATATGGCGTTCACCCACAGAACAGGTGTGTCTACGTGACAAAACACGCATGCGCACTTGAAAATTCGCCTCTGCGAATTTAATTTTGCGATTGTTTCCAAAGCAAGCTATAAGTGCTTCACTGTTCGATTTTTTGAACATGTATTTATGCTCTAACGTATTTGACCTATCCTTATGGTTTTTAAGGGAATATTGGACCATAGTTACGGGGATTATCAATAAAGATATGGCTGCAGCTGAATTCTGCACAATTTATAATCACACAATCGCATATGATGAACGAATCACGGAATTCGCGCTCAATCACGTGGGTCATGTTTGATATGTGCACGAGTGGCATGTGTGATGCGGGCCGCATATAAGCACAACGTACATGATTTTGGCAAACGGCCTGTAGGCACGATCTCTGATTGGTTGCTGCCAAGTGGCAGTACGTTCTGCCATTGTAGTCAGGGTCATGTACGTTTTGCAAGTGACTTAAAATGCACGTGTATGCCAGATAACAGTACGCCTTGTCAGAGTCACGTCATCGCGTTGTACGTTATGGCAGTAAATTAAAATTGCATAAGAATATATTTTAAAGATTTAATGCCATGATGCGATACAAAAACTACGAAAACTAACCAGATTAACACAAATTAAAAGTAACAAATAAGGACTTGAAACAGCTCTTTACATCAAACATTTTTAACTTATAATGCCTTTTATTTCAAAAACGAATAAGGTTAAGTTTGACTTATAATGGCCTTCTCTGTATTTGGCTTTTGTAAGTTTATTGTCAAAGAGTAAAAGTGTCAAATTAACATTTGTAAGTTATTAATATTAAACAAAAAACATTTTACAAAAAAAAGTTTATTAAAAAATATAATGAAAATTAATAAAAATCAGTTAACATTTTTATAAAGTGTGTACCAAACAAGTTATTAATAATAAAAAAAAGATTTTACAAAAAAAAAGTTTATTAAAAAATAAAAAAATTAAAATAAATAACAATCAGCAATTTCAATTTAAATGTTAACATTGTCAGAAATTTCCATTAAATATTTTGCTTTCCTCACCCTTTCTTTTATGGTGTGAATCCAGCATAGCTTTTGGCGGAAAACTATTATTATAATATATGGTACTATTACCCACTAATTATAAAGGGTAGTGATTAGAAGTTTTCTGCTAGTAAAAACTCCAAAACTGTTAAAGCTAGATATAAAGTTTATTTCTGGATTCAAGAATAAATGTTTTGATATTTTAAAAAACCTACCCCGTGACTCCCAAAATTAAAAAGTAAACATAGTAAATTATAATTTTTTTATTTTTGCCTTGTCTAAAAATTTTAGGGATAACCAATATGCGCAGTGCTTTTTTTTTCTACAGATCATAATTTAACACTTTTGCTTTATTCCAAGTAAAAAAAACTTACAAATGCGAAACACCGAGACGGCCGGGACATCCTGTATAAACAGACCGTTATTTTAAAAACCGTAAAGATTTGTTGAAATCTGTGATTTTTTTTGAGTCACACTGTATATTGTATTTCGGGACGTTATAAGAAGTTCGATAGCAGATTAAATCCTTAGTAGTAAGTAACTAAAATTGCTGTACTTGTTTTCGTACCGCAAATCCCACTGGTTCACTGTATTATTGTTATACACCACCTACCTTGCTCAAGGTGTTTTATTGTTTAACGGACTTATTACAACGTTCCGAATTTATTCTGTAACTTTTAATATAACAATTGAAGGGGTAAGAATAAACAGGGTACAAGTGCATTTTTTAAATATATGGGATAACTACGTTTCCCTAAAGTTAAGGTGCATTTTTATTAGAATAAAAAGGATTCAAGTAATTTTAAGTGCAGCTACAAGTTTCCCTGAAGGTAAGGTACATTTTTATTGGAATAAAAGGGATTCAGTGATTTTAAGTACACCTAGTGTGTACTAGGTGTACTTAAAATGACTTGAATTCTTTTTATTCTAATAAAAATGCACTTTAACTTGTAGTTATCCCATAATTTAAAAAAAAATGCACTTGTACCCTTTTTATTCTTACCTCGTTAATTGGTTCTTTGTTGGATACCGACTGACAGGTTCTTGTGTATTGTCCCAATTGTCGCTAGTTAATGTAAGGGTAGCAGATCTATCTACACAATATATTATAAAATTTTGAAATCACAAATTCAAAAATATTAAAATGTATATTATGTTCAATTAAAAAATATTTTACCTCATTGCCGTGCCCTGTGCATGATAAGATACCAAAAAAACTTTTGCAGTGCTCGAAGTGGCTATAATTTACCAAATCGACCAGTTTTTATTTGAACACTCTCAATTATAACAGACTTATAGATAGGGATTTTGTAATTATTAAAAATCACACTGTACAACAGTTACCGGCAAAATAATTGCGGCTACTTTTTTTTAATGATTTCACCGTCTAGAGAATGTGAAACAAATGGGTTCCAACCACAGTGTTTAAACAATAAGCTGATAATCTTGCACCTGGTATCCAACCAAAATAAAAATAAGAGTAGTTCAAAATGTATTAATTATTACTATTTTTTTGCGATGCAGGGTTTGCTTAAATTGTAGTAATATTTTGTAAGTAAGTTCTTGGAGTCAGTATACAATATTGGAAAGAAATAAATATATATTATATATTTAATATAGTATTTGTTCTCTTTGATTTTTTTCCATTATAATTTATCAAACTGTTAAATTATCTTTTAATTTTTTTTTCTCATTTGATAACCGTGACTCTTTCGCCGACACTTAGGTCGCTATTTCGGAACGCCTAATTGCACGGGTCATCGACCACCTTTGGAACCCCAGACCGGGTATTTTAGCTTACACTACTACTATACTATAGTAGTGTAAGCTATAGTGATCCTAATTTTTTCGAGAAAAAAAAGTTGCTCCGATTTCAAAATTTTTTATATATCTTTGCGTTTCAGATGATTTTAAAACTTTTTTGTCGCTCTGTCTGTCTGTCTGTAACGACCAACGAGCATTTTTAGGTAAAAAAAGGGTGGGGGTATATTTTAAAAATTAGAGTTTAAGTGAAAATATGGCGTGTGTGATATCAAACGAAAGATAATTGAGTCTGGAGTTAAACAAAATAAATTTTAGTTAAAAAAAAGGTGGGGGTAGATTTGTGGTATCAAACGAAAGGTAATTGAGCCTGGAGTTGCATAAAATATATTTAGGTTTTTAGTTATATTAGCTCACACGTACTCTAAAATTATAGTACCTAGTGTGAGCTTAGGTGCCCATATATTGGCAGAGTATTTTTTTATCCGGTCTTTTTGTTCCTTAGAATGGCCTACCGACTGAAGGAGTGTGTAACAAAGTCCGCCTTCACGAGATATCCGGCCTCGTTACCGGCGTGAATGAAGGGGTAGGACAATATTACATTTTACATTCCCCAGGAATCCTATGAATGTCTGTCGCACCCGACCTCGGCAACTGACGGAGATTGAACCCGCCATTGTAGCAAGCGAGATTCCTTAACCCACCTAGGCCACTTTATTTTTTAATAAAATTTTAAGTTTGCTTTTCTTCCTAAAAAATGAGGTTGCAAATACAATAAAACTTTTTTTGTTTTCGTTTCCCCTGTAATCGTTTTAGAAAGTAAGACAGTACAATCATGCTTGATATCACACGTATATTTATTCGTGTGCTTGATATTAAGTACATAACAAATAAAATAACTGTTTTTTGAATTTCGAGTTATATATTGAAATAAAATTATTTATATTATGAAAACTAAACGTAGCACATAGTTTGATATTTTTGGAATGATGAAAAGAACATTATGAAATTTTCGAAAATTTTGTTACATGTCATACAAGGAAATTCAACAAGTCTAGATTTTTTGTTCAAGGCGGTTCGTCATTGAAATTTCTTTATTTAATAGTATATTATATAATAGTTTGGAAACTAGGTTATTACCGCACGAGAGTTAAATCTACAAACGGACACGGGAAGCCAAGGTTCGTAATTACTCGAAAGTGGTAATAACCATGTACCATAAATATTACATTATTTTATATACAAAGCTTTCGGATATTTTGTATGTAAAATCTGTGATCTCAGGCGCTAATTCAACCCAATGAGAAGTTGCTTTAATCAATTTACCAATAAACGCGACAAATGCTATCGTTTCTGATGGTAACTTAAGGTAATTTACCGCGAGCAAATAAGTGCGATAAAGTACACTTTAGCGCACGCTTGATGATAATAGTTATTTACCTAACAAATGCGGAAAGTAATACTTTACCGCACGTGACGGCATCGGAGTTCGGTGAAGCCGTCAAGGGTGGTAACGACACTTTCCGCATGTGTTAGGTACAATATTTTAACTATGAGTATCTTTTTTTTTTCAAAAAATTGAATGTAATTTATAAATAAACATGTCAAATTAGATGAAATTGAAATGTAAACAAATATTAAAGCTGTCTTATTGATGCGTTGCTAAGGTTTCTAAGTGGTTTGTGGTTTCTAAACAGTGTGCGGTAAAGTAATTACTTTACCGCACGGGAGTAGGTAACAGTTATTTACCTAACAAGTGCGGAAAGTGGTACTTTTCCGCACGCGACGGCAGTTGCACGAACGACGCGGAGCGGAGTTCGTGCAAGTCGTCAAGGGTGGAAAAGATAGTTTCCGCAAGAGTTAGGTACAATGTTTTTCCTACGAGTGTTTTTGTTCATCTTCTTTATCAAAAAAGTTTTAATTCGCAAAGATTTTATAATAATAGAAATTGATACATAAGATAGAATAGTTACATAAATCATTTAATTAGTCTTAAATAAATGCCTTGATTAGTTTGCTGCTAAGAATTACTAGTGTAGTGAATGGAAGAAGGTATATTGGTCTGTACAGGCTGTAACACATTACAGGATTCTTCCTTCGGTGCTTCTGGTCGCATCGGTACAGCAGCACTTCTTGAAAATGAAACTTGTGTGTAGGAGGACGGGTTTTCATTTGGAAACGATTGTAAACAGGAGGATTCTTGCATTTTGGATGTGCGGAAAAGTAAAAATGGTGCGGAAAAGTAAAATCATGAGGAAAAGTACATCTTTCCACACGAAAAATCGTGCGGAAAAGTTACTTTTCCGCACGCTCGTAGGAAAAATAATATAAATGAAGACACGAGTGGATAAAGCCGTCATGTCACAAAATATTTATTCCAATAAAAATGGGTTTTATTATTTTTGATTGGAACTTTTTTGCTATTGTAATTTTGGGCATATTCTGAAAGTGTTTTTTTAAGTCTAATTTAACTTTTTTTTGCCTATTTGTCAATTTAAAAAAACCTGAATATTTTGGGAGAAATTCGTACTTTAAGTGAACATCTCACCTTTATTCATGAGAAACTGACAAAACCTATGTTGAAACTAAATGGAAAAAGATATTATGTACTCAAAAAAATGCATTTTTATTGAAAAAGTAACAAAATCCAAAAGACTTATCTAATGAATCTAATTGGTTTTTTTTTCTTAGGATTCTCTTCGTTTTCTTCAATTTTTTTTTTTCATAGAACCATTTGTACTCTTTCTTAACATATTTCAACTGTTCACGCAAGTTACTTAATTTTTCAGCAGTAAGACCTCTTTTCTCTGTAATTCTTTGTAATGTAATATTGTCCTACTTGCGAATTACCCTGCTTTCTTTTTATCAGTAGTAAGCCAGATTGTATAAAAATTCATAAAAAGTTACAATTTGACATTTAACATTTTAAGATGGCGGCCGAAGTTCAGATAAAAAACTTATTTTTTTGTTCTTGTTTGACAGAACTAGTATTGCCGTGTAATATATCGATTTATACTAAATCGGGGTCGCCGATTTTAAATATTTCATAATAAATGACATGTCTATTATTAATCAAGATGGCGGCGTTCAAAATATAAAAACAACAGTATCTTCTTGGTTTGGTATTTTTTTTTTACCAAGATATGTAGTTTTATATTACTCTTAATTAGTTTTAAATTATAATGTACAAAAAAACAAGTAAAAAAAAATCATTTCGCACCCCCGCTAAAAATAGTCACAACTCAAAAAACATTGTTTTGAGAAAATCGCTGTTAAAGAATTTAGTTCATTAGAGAGATTCATTTTTCACTTACATGACAAATTACGAATTAACATGTTATTTTATATCAAAAGGAACCTATTAACTCAATGTAATTGGTGCAGTACGTTTCTCAGAAAAAAGAAAGACAAAAACCCGATATTGTGACACTTTTTTAGAACAAGGCATCATGACGTTGTAAATCAGGATGTCACACAGGATGGTAAATAATATAAAAAAAGAAAACAAATAAAGAAGAAACTTTGTATTTATTTTTACGACGAGTTATAAAATGCTGAATAACAACTGGGAATGTGGTTATTCTCTAATAAATTCAAAAGATTTTTTCTTATTCTCCTTAATTCTAAGTACACTGAACAATTTGAAAAAACAGTCACAACACAAAAAAGAACAGTATTTTACTTGTTATATGGGTCAGATTTAACCAATAGTTCACAAGAAAATCTCCACAACTCGAAATGTGACTCTTTTCAGGATGAAACTCCACGTTCATGCTGTTATAAAGTCAAAAGTGACACTGTAAAGGAACGCATCCTCAGCTAAACTGAATAAAATAAAAGAGTCACATCGCCATTTCGCGGTGAATTGTCGAAACATAAATGTGACGCTTTTATGGAAGAAAGTACAAGTTATTTCGATGATGGCGGCAGGTTTATCTCAATAAGGGCGATTTTTGAGTTGTGACTCTTTTTCAGCAGGTGTGCGATTTTTGTTTATTTTTTCGAAATTAAATTAAAAAAACTGAAAAAAACAAGACATCTCGTTAAACAAAACACAGTTATTTTAAAAATGTCAAAAATGTTGACATATGTCACGTGCCGAGTGATTCGAATAAATTGACCATATTTTACTTAATTGCTATCTCCGTTAATATTAATCTAACAGTAACTTTTAAATTAGCAAAGTTAAATAATTTTTCCATTTTAATAACCGAAATAAACAATAAGGATGTTGCCATTTGGTAATGAATATAATTTTTAAAAAGTAAATATTTCAACAACGGCTGGACTAAATGTCAACATATTATATATTTTTGAAATCAGAAAAAGGAGATTCTGATGATTTAGGAAAAATTATTTAACTTTGCTAATTTAAACGTTACTGTTAGATTAATATTAACGGAGATAGCTATTAAGTAAAATATGGTCAATTTATTCGAATTACCCAGCACGTGACATATGTCAACTTCTTTGACATTTTTAAAATATTTATGTGTTGTTTAACGAGATGTCTTGTTTTTTTCTGTTTTTTTGTTAGATTGTTTTACATTATATTTTTTTTGTACATCACAATTTAAAACTAATTAAGATTAATATAAAACCACATATCTTGGTAAAAAAAAATTACCAAACCAAAAAGATATTGTTGTATTTATATTTTCAACGCCGCCATCTTGTCATGTTTAATGCTGCCAGTTATTTTTGTTTTTGTTTTATTTTGAATTTTTTGGAAAACCTAACCTTAAAGTTTGTTTTGATATTTTTGGGCTTTTAGTAAAAACCTTAAAAAAAAGAAACTCCTTGTTTGGGAAAAATTCCGATCAGGTGATAATTTCTCTCTTTGTTGAAAGTTATTTTTTTTTTGATCACCTGATCATTTTGGCTAAAATCATGCGCGTTTTACACACGGGGTGTTTGAAGCGCCACCCTGTGTTTGACAGGGGAATGAAGAAATCACTTCCGAGACATTGAAAGAAGTCACACGTGGTTTAAGTTCAAGACCGAAATTCCAGCCACAAGAACAGGCCGCGGCCGCGAGTGAAATTGTGGAACTGCTGCTGAATGAAAGAAGGTAAGCTTCTAGCGTGTTGCCGATTTTTTTTCCTTTGTTTTTAGTTCAATTTTTTTGGGATATCTCTAGTTTTCTCCCCTTCGGACAAAGCCGTCTTGGTCCTTGCGACCAGTCGTCTATTTGGCCCTTCGCGCTCTGATGTCTATGTCATTTATTATGAAATATTTAAAATCGGCGACCCCCATTTAGTATAAATCGATTACACGGCAATACTAGTTGTGTCAAACAAGAACAAAAAATAATTTTTTTATCTGAACTTCGGCCGCCATCTTAAAATGTTAAATGTCAAATTGTAGCTTTTTATAAATTTTTACAAAATCCGACCTACTACTGATAAAATCCAATTTTTTTTTTGTAAAAATTTTATTTGGTCTACAGCTTGTAATGGTTTCTTTTATTTTTGACAAATTTAGCGCCATCTTTGTGGCGGATTGGGAAACTTATCATTTCTTTTAATCACGTTTAAAGTGCTGGTCAGTAGCTTTAATATGAGATACTAAACATAAATATAGCACAAAAAATAAATAAAATATCGAAGAAAAACGAGTTTTTAAAAATATAGCCGCCATTTTGTTTTGCAGTGACAGGTGTAAATTTTTTTTACATTTTTAAATTAAGTTGGTCCCAAGCAAATTTATCAAAATTAATTTAATTTCTCTTAAAACAAGGAAATCATTTTTTTTCTTAACTTTGGCAGCCGCCATCTTGGATTCTGAGGCAGAAAAATCGGGGATCCTCGAATGAAAATTTAGCTTTTGGTGTTAGTTACTACTATACAGCTTTATTTTACAAATTTACTCTACTAATAGGACAAATTTCGACGTCATAGGGCGATAGACATAAGCTCGGCCGGCGGCGGCGTTAGAGGTTCTAATACCACGTTATTGCTATTTACTGGATAAAATACCTAAGCAATCAACTAATCCAGATATGGACGGTGTTATGCAACAACCGGTTAAGCCACAATTGGGACATGAGGGATAGATCACTCATGCAAATTTATTATAGCGGCAATAACGATTTGTGGCTTAGTAATACTAATCATAGATGGCGCAATTCTTTGGTTGTGGGTTGAATCATTTTTGCGTATCATCCTATAACTAATTTTGAACGTTTTTCAACAAAGAATATAATTTTTCAGAGGTTGTGGCTTAAACGGTTGTTGCATAACACCGTCCATATGTTCTTGCCTTAGCGAAACTACAATAATTCCATTGAGTTGTATAAAGCCCTGAAAGGTATAGAAGTCAATGAATAATTCTAAATTTTTTAATAGGTAGGTACTGTAAAGGGTCAATGGTTATATTTGGGGGGCCTTCTAGGTTATAGAAAAAAACTTTAAATACGAGGGTGGATCAACTATAAACAAGCCTTTGTTTATAAATTAATTATTTAGAAACATGACACAAAACAGATTTTTTTTTTTACTTTTCTACACATTCCCCTTCTCTGTTAATACATTTTTCCCAACGGTTTAACAGTTTCTTAATCCCGTTTTCATAAAAGGAAGCTGGGCGGGTATCTAACCAGTTGCGCACGAATGTCTCCACCTCTTCATTGGTCTAAAAATTGCTCGCCTCTCGCAGTGAATCTTTGAGTGGGCCAAACATATGAAAATCGCAAGGTGACATATCTGAACTGTATGGAGGGTATTCCAGCACAGTCAAAGCTGCCGTATCAGGTCTAGCGGTGTTATGCAGGAGCAACACGTCTTGGATGGGGTGTGCTCTCCTCTTTTGGCGATAATCAAGCTTTACCTGGTCGAGTAAGTTGCAGTAGTAAGCCGCGTTTATTTTTATTCGCTCGTGCAAAAAATCGACCAACAAAACTCCTCTCCAGTCCCAAAAAACGGTCGCTAAAACTTTGCCTGCAGAAATGATGGTACGCGGACGACGTGGGTGACTCACGTTGTCGACACGCTCACGGCCGTCGTTAATTTCTTTGCACCAAGTTTTTACAGGTACCCACGAAAGCGTCTTATTTTCGAACTGTGCTCGCAATCTGCATCGAATTTCAGCAGGTTTCACGTTTTCGCGTGTAAGAAATTTAATGATTATTCTTTGCGCAACACTGCTGTGTACCTTCTCGCTCATTGCGATTGCTCCTGACCAAATGAGCATCGCAGCACTACCAGCCGCCTACATGCTGCTGAATATCCCTACTTCAAAATTATAACGGCTACGTTCATCTTAAATGACTTTTCCGTTAGTAAGTTTAACGGTGGAATTTATAGTCAAGCCTTGAGCCCGGCCTTTTGGGAGGCGTCCTCGGAGAACTCAGCGTTTTCATTTTATAAAGCTTTCCTCAAGGAAGGTCAAGTGGAGTTTGAGTCAAGGAAGCGAATGAGCCGGTCGTGCAGGGTCGTCATTTTTGACATTTTTCAGTCTGCCAGCCTTTTGACGTTGTCGTCGGTTGTCGTGTGTACAAAAATATTTTTGTTGTTTTAAATAAATTATTATTATGAGTGCTAATCAGGAAAACCGAGGACCATTTAGCAGAGAGGAAAAAGTATATATATGCTCCATGGTTGATAAGTATAAATCTATACTTGAAAAAATCTATACTTGAAAATAAGAAAACGGACTCCAGCACCTTGCTGGCAAAAGCAAGGTGATGGAATAAAATTACGGCATGCTTTAATACAAATTTCAACAGCTGGTCATCAAAACAGCTTAAAATACTCTGCCAATCTATGGGCACCTAAGCTCACACTGGATACTATAGTTATAGTGTATCTACGTGAAAGCTAATATTACTAAAAACTAAAGTATATTTTATTGAACTCCAGACTCAATTACCTTTCGTCTGATAACACACAAGCCATGTTTTGACTTAAACTCTAATTTTTCAAATCTACCCCCACCCTTTTTTAAAAACTAAAATGTATTTTGTTTAACTCCAGACTCAATTACCTTTCGTTTGATATCACACACGCCATATTTCCACTTAAACACTAATTTTTGAAATTTACCCCCACCCTTTTTTTTAAATAAATTAAAATGTATTTTGTTTAACTCCAGACTTAATTACCTTTCGTTTGATATCACACACGCTATATTTTTACATAAACTCTACTTTTTGAAATCTACCCCCACCCTTTTATTTGGGTTGTGTTCGGTGGATTTTGTTCATTTTTAAATGGGATCATCTCGACCCAAAACCCAGCCTGGGTACCAAATTTCATTAAAATCGGGCAAGCCGTTTTTGAGTTATGCGCGTTGGTCGTTACAGACAGACATACAGATCCACAGACAGACAGACAAACAGACGGCGCAACAAAAAAGTTTCAAAATCATCTGAAACACTGTGCGGTAAAGTAACTTTACCGCATAGTGTGCGGTAAAGTAAAATTATTTAAAATTAGGTATATTTTAAAATGTTTAACTATATAATAATTTTGTATATTCACCTGATCACATTTAACTAATTGCAATTTCGCCTAGCTACAGATTGTCTCCTTTATTTTTATAGCAAAAATTAGCATAAAAAACTTCAAAAAGGCATTTTAAAACTATAAAAATATCATAGTATTACATAGATAACCACTAAAATTCAAAGTAAACTATATCAATTATTGATAATTTTACTTTACCACACACTGTGCTGTAAAGTTAATTTACCGCATAGTGTGCGGTAAAGTAAAATTATATAAAATTAGATACATTTTTGATAAGTAATAAGACTGAAATGTTTAAATATGGAGCAATTTTGTCCCCTTTATTTTTATAGCAAAAATGAGCATATAAAACTTAAAAAATGCATTTTAAAACTATAAGAATATGTATTATGTAGATAAATACTAAAATTTAAGGGAAACTATATCAGTTATTCATATTTTACTTTACCGCACACTGTGCGGTAAAGTTACTTTACCGCATAGTGTGCGGTAAAGTAAAATTATGTAAAATTAGGTAAGTAACAAGTCTAAAATGTTTAACTATATAGCAATTTTGCCCCTTTATTTTTATAGCAAGAATGAACATATAAAACTTCAAATAGGAATTTTAAAACTATAAAAATATGTATTATGTAGTTAAACCGAGGGGTCATCAGCTTTCAACAGTACTGTACAAATTTCACAACAGTACCCGACAGTACCACGACAGGATCCAACAGTACTCGACAGTACACGACAGTACTCAACAGTACTCGACAGTACCACGACAGGACCCAACAGTACTCGACAGTACCCAACAGTACTCGACAGTACACGACAGTACCCAACAGTACTCGACAGTACACGACAGGACCCAACAGTACTCGACAGTACACGACAGTACCCAACAGTACTCGACAGTACACGACAGTACCCAACAGTACTCGACAGTACACGACAGGACCCAACAGTACCCGACAGTACACGACAGTACGTAACAGGACTTAACAGTACACGATAGAATCCAACAACCAATTAGATGCAAAACGATAGGATGACCTTTTTTTTTTTTTTTTTTGGAGACGGCGCGGTTCAAACAGTACACGACAGGACCCAACAGTACTCGACAGTACACGACAGGACCCAACAGTACCCGACAGTACACGACAGTACGTAACAGTACACGATAGAATCCAACAGTACCAACTAGATGCAAAACGACAGGATGACCTTTTTTTTTTTTTTTTGGAGACGGCGCGGTTCAAATTTCTACGGCGCGGTTCGGTTCATTTATATATGAAACGCGAGTTAAGTATTAACTTTAGAGTTAATTGTTTTTAAAAAATTTTATTTTGCGTAATAACTTTAAAGTAACAATAGTACGATCTTAAGTCTACAGAAGCTTTGCTGGGAATGGTTTAATTTTCTCCTAACAATTCATATAATAGTAAAAAAGTGCAAAGTTAGCAAACACGTGTGGTTATAAAAATGCTTATCTAATATAATAAAAATAATATTATGTGAATATAACTCCTCCCTCCTTAGGTCTGAAAATCACGGAGTTGAAGACGGAGTTGTTTTCAGGCTCAACTTCAGAGTTGCGGCTGGATTTTGCTTCTTCATCAGGTGGTTGCTTTACCACTGTTTTTCTTGACGTTTTGTGTCGGCAAGACTTCAGTGAAACTCCATTTTTCCAAAAGTAAAATATCATCATGGCTATGACAATCATAATGATAACTGAAGTAACGTAAGACGTGATGTGGCTGGCATGAAATTCATTTTGAATCTTGATTGGTTTTAATTTATTGGCAATATCATTTAATTTATAGATATTGGCAATATCGATTTTTGTTAAATTTGTTGATTCCAAAATTCCTGGTTGCTTAAATTTTTGGAATTCAATATTTGGTAAGATCAGTGGTCTTCCTTTTATTAATTGGTTTTCGTTTCTGTATTTTCGATTTGCAACTGTTACTTCACATGACTGTGGAATTCTAATTAAAATCGGTTTACTAGTTCCAATATATTGACTAGTGCGGCATTTTGTGTGGACCATTTCAGTTTTGGCAGGCATCACCAGTAGTTGGTCTTGTGCGATTTGTTCGATTATTGATTCTTGCAGATTGATGTTAAACACAGGACAGTTTTGTGGTTGAAAGCCCTCTGTGAGTCTAAGGGTGCAATTGTCATCGGTGGTGAATCGTTCTTGGCAGTAGTACGTTTCTTCTAATTGTGGGCAGGCTTCTTCATGGAACTGATTTTTCTGTAAGCTTCGTGCCAAAAAAGGGTATCGAGGTACGAAAATTTGGTTATTTTGGATAGTAGGTATTAATTGGTAAAATGTATATGTTTCGGGTTCAATAATTGGGACATGAATTGCAAAAATTAATTTTAAGTTTGAAAAAGTTATTTGTGTACCCAAAAATTGATAGTAAGTTAAGACATTATTAAAACTTGGAATTTGACTAGGTTTGTAAATTTTCTTTAAATATTCCATCATTCGAATCAGTTCAGTGCCTGAAATAATTGAGTTATGCAAAGTGTTTAATTTTGCAAACATTATGGCGTCTCCTAAATTATCGACAAAAGTAATAAGATTTTGGCAATCTAAATTGATTTGTGATAACAAATTTTGGAAAGTCAAATAGATATTTAAATCTCGAATTGTTGTTCCCATATAATTTTGTAATCTTTTTAAACTGTTTTCTAATTTATTTTGGTTACTACTAAGAACTGTTAAGGTTTTGTTATAATCTCGAATTAAGGTTTTTGATAACGAGATTTGTAAATTCATTTCTTGAACAATGGTTTTTTGATTTTTCTGTAAGTGAGATATTGCTTGTTCGTAACGTTCACCATCTTCGGAGTCGAGGGTTCCAAAAAGCCATTTATTAATTTTTCCGACAACATTAATTAAACCTCGTTTATTCCTGATAACAGGGTGCAAATTTAAAATTTTATTTTGAGTGGTTTGTATTAAATATTCCGTTCTCAAAAGTGAGCTTTCGGAAAGACTGTTTAAAGATATCGGATTTGTATTATTGTCTTTTAAAAAGTTTTGTTTAATCATTGAGAAATATTTTTTAATTTTTGAAAATTGATCGATTATTGATTGAAGATCAATATAATGCAAAAAAGTATGTTTTGTATAAATTTGTTTTGAGCTACCTAGTTGGATAGGAAGAAGGGGGTTATTTAAGGTCGTAATTTGCACGTCATCATTGCTGCTGACTACTATTAGTGACGTCATTATGACTGCTACTATGAGGGCGTTCCTCGGGAGTGTCATTTTGAACCTGTAAAGAAGATTTCTTTTTAGTTTTTGGTTTTCGCGCACTCGATTTATGATAAGTGCCTTTTGTGGTGAAAATCTTTTTAGGAGTTTGTCTCTTTACTGCGGTTTTTGTAAATTTGGGGGCATCTTTTGATCTCGATTTCGTTTGTATGTAGGCGTCAGAATGATTTAAGAAATCTGGGGGGTCCGATCGTTTTTCGTTTACCTTGTTTATATTTTTCTCTTTAACTTGCTGGTTTGTTTCTTTTATTTTTTCGTATAACTTTTGAGTTGTTTCTTTGTGTTTTTGGACATAGTCTGAAACAATGGCTGCGTCCGATATGCTAAAGGGGTCGATATTACTTATGTGCCCTTTTACCACTTCAAAGGGGGTAAATTTATGTACAGAGTGAATCGAATTATTATAACCAAGGCATGCGCGTTGCATGAGTTGCTCTGCGCTTGATTTTGGATTATCTTCCTTTAAACATCTAAATGCTTCAATAATGGAAGAATGGAATCTTTCCACGGGGCTATTTGAATTCGAATTTTTGGCGGTTCCTATGTGAAGTTGGATTTTGTGTAATTTGCAAAAATCTTGAACGTCCTTATTTTTAAATTCAGTTCCTGGGTCAACGGTTATTTTTAAAGGTAAGCCGTGATGGCTTGAGAAGGTCAGTAATGCATCTGTGACTGATGTACCGGTCAAGGTCTTTAAAAGGTACGCCTGGCCGTATCGAGAAAATGTGTCGTACAACGTTAAAAATATTTCTTTTGATATGCGAAATGAATCAACATGTACATGATCAAAAGGTTTTGAACTCGTGGGCGTCAAGTTAAATTTAATCACTGGAGGATCCCTATCGTATTTATTCCTTTGGCATGTTTCACAGTTGTTGACATATTCAGTAATGTCTTCGATCATTTTAGGCCAATAAAAATTTGAAGATATTGATGTTTTCATTTCGTTAATGCCTCTATGACATGTTTTTGTGGTATGATACAGGGTGAGTTTTTCTTTTTGCTCTTCTCTTACCTCTACGTCTACTAATAATTTTGGGCAATGTATTATTTTGTAAGATGCATTTTTAAAGATATTTTGGACAGTTGTTGTAAATAATGGGGCCAAAATTGAGGTTCTAAAGAAAATACCGTATCGTTGTTTTGGTTCTAAAAATTCTTTTATAAATTTAATTATGTCCTGCTGTGCATCATTGGCAGTTAGTGTGACGTAATATCTCGTATTTTCAAAGACTTTGTCAAATTTACATTGCATCTTATCTGTATCGCTAATAGTCATTATTATCTGATTTTTATATTGATTTAGAGGTCTTTCCGATATTGGTATTGCCAATATTGGTTCTTCAGCTGATGAGTGAACAGTTTCTCCATCTGAATTTTCATCCTGGGATTGATTATTTGATTGATTTGATTGATTTTTTGATATTCTCTTTGATTGATTTGATATTGATTGATTATTGTCATTATTATTGGTACTGGGTGATTCTTCTGGTTGGTTTTCAGGTTCTAGCGGTGTTACAAAGCTTTCTGGTCTGTCTAAAAATTCTTGTATGACATCATCGGAATCTCCCGCATTATTTTGTACTGAAGCCGTTTCCAAGGCATTGAGGTCTACTGGGTTTCTAGACAATGCGTCGGCTGCGTTATTGGATTTACCTTTTATATATTTTATTGAGAAGGTATATTCGTCTAATTTTAATCTCCAGCGTACGAGTCTCGAATTTGGTTCTTTTAAGTTCATAAGCCAAGTAAGTGGTTGATGGTCGGTATACACGGTGAATTCTCTACCAAATAAGTATGGTCGAAAATATTTACATCCCCATACTATTGCTAAACATTCTTTTTCGATCGTTGCAAAATTAATCTCTGCAGGGTTTAATGTTCTTGATGCATAACAAATTGGGTGTCCATTTTGTGACAAAATGGCCGAAATCGCATAATTCGAGGCATCGGTCGTCATTTCAAACGGTTTAGTAAAATCGGGATATGCAAGTACTGGTTCTGAACATAAAATAGTTTTGCAAATATTAAAGCAGTCTACAAATTCTTTTGTGTGTTCCACTTTATTATTTTTCTTTAAGCAATTAGTCATTGGTTTTGTGATTTTCGCGAAATTTTTAATAAATTTTCGATAATAGCCTAATAAACCTAGGAATGATTTGATTTGTTTTTGGGTTTTTGGTATTGGAAATTTTGCTATTGCCTCTAGTTTCTTTTTATTTGGTTTTATTCCTTCTGTTGTTACAACGTGACCTAAAAATTCGCATTCTTTTTGTAAAAATTCTGATTTATCCAACTGAATTTTTAAGTTTGCGTCTCGGAATTTTTGAAAAATTAATTTTAGGTTATTTATATGTTCGGTGAGGCTTGTACTGAAGCAAATACAGTCATCCATGTAAATCATGCAAATTTTGTTCTGGAGGTCTTTGAGGACTTCATCCATGGCTCGTTGGAAAGTAGAGGGTGCATTTTTAAGTCCGAAAGGCATTCTCAAATACTCGTAATGGCCATTTTCTACGTTAAAGGCTGTCTTCTGAATAGAGTTTGATTGCATTTCTATTTGATGAAAACCACTAGCGAGGTCTAAAGTGGTGAAATATTGAGCTCTACCTAATTTATCGAGTATATCTGATATATTGGGAATTGGATATCGATCTGTAATTGTTTTCTCATTGATTTTGCGGTAGTCTACTACAATTCTCCATTTTTGTCTTCCAGAGGCGTCCATTTTCTTTGGAACAATCCATATTGGAGATGACCAAGGACTGCATGATGGTCTAATAATATTTTTGTCAAGCATTTCTTGAATTTGTCGTCTGACCTCTTCTTTGTGTATGTATGGGTAGCGATATGACTTTGTATGTACCGGTATTTCATCGTTGGTTTTTATTTCATGTTTTACAGCGGAGGTGAAAGATAGTTTTTCTCCTTCTTTATAAAAGATGTCCGAAAATTCTCGACATAATTTGGTAATTTCTCTTTTTTCTTCTATATTCATGTGATCTGTTCTAATCAAGTGATCTATTTCCTTTTTTATTGATTGGTTTGATATTGGCATTGATTGATCTGATTGACTATAATTTTTAATGACCGATTCAAATGTAAACATTTCAAAATAATTTTCTTCGAAGGGTTGAACTCTTAGGGGTTGTTCGAAAGTAAGGGATAAATTTCGATCAGTGGGGTTTTGAATCTCTACGCATGCCCATCCATCTTTGGCATTTGTTATTATTGGCGGTATTAAAAAATTACCAATTTTATTTCCATTCGTTAATATTTCGCCCTCGTCTATCGAAACGGGTATTAATTTTAAAGCCTTTTCCTTGGGTCCTAATGCTACTGTTGAGCTTGTGTCAAAATTTTGTCGATATATGAATGGTATTTTTACATTCGATCCAATCAATTGTTGGTTAATGATGTCCAGGTTGATTTCAAGTCGTCTAAGGTCGTTTATACCTATTACACCGTCGAAAAAATCGTGGAAGTCGAATAAAACGAACTTAATATATGTGTTACAATTAAATTCTGCGAACGCAGGGATTTCTGCTTCAAACTGCGTTTCTGTGCAACCTGTTGCCGTTTTAATTTTATTTTGTTTTCTAAAAATACAATTTGGAAAAAATTCTTCAGCGATTGATGGTCGAAGAACCGAACGACAACTTCCTGTATCGATTAATAATTTACATTTTGGATGTTTAATTTCGATATAAGGAAGTGCGCTGTTGCCAGAGCTATTTATTTCTACTAGGTTTGATTTTGTTTGGAGCTGACCTCTTGAAAATTTTCGGTTTTATTTTTAGTTTCCGAGATATTTAAATTTTGAGTTGAAGTTCCGGGATTTTGCATTTCATTTCCTTGGTTTTGGTAATAACCATTAGTTTCATATGACTGATCGGTGTATGGGTTATAATCATCGCTATGGTACTGGTTATAATCATGGCTATCGTACTGATTATAATCATAGCTATTATATTGGTTGTAATCATGGTCATCGTATTGGGTATAATCATAGTCATTGTATTGGTTATAATCATGGCTATAATTATTTTGAGAAGATACATCATTCATGTGTAATTCTTCGAAATGAAATTGAGGTGGTTTAGGATAACGTTGCCAGTGTTGTGGTAGTTGACTTTGTTGGCTATGTACGCGTCTAAATGTATTATTAGATGTCACGGACATTGGGGTAGGTTTTGGTAATTGATCTTGTGGTGTATTTTTTGGTTTAAATACGTCTGGTTTGGGACCGAAAACTTGTTCACCTGTGAAAAACTTTTTTGGTGGCATTGGTCGTGGTTGAATATTTATTGGACCAGTAGGAAACCTATTTTGGTTAGCAAAATTTTGATTAGAGAAATTTTGATTTTGAGGTCGCTGCTGAAAGAAGTTTGAGTTTTGACCAAAATAATTTTGAGGTTGTCTTTGGAAATTATTAAACGGTTGACTTTGTTGAAAAATACCTGGGTTTTGAAAATTGTTAAACGGTTGATTTGGTGAGCTAAAAATGTTTCTATTAGGTACTTGTTTTGAACTTGAAGGGAAATTGTGATTATTTTGAGAACCGTATAATTTTTCGAAATTTTCGAATTCGTTGACTTTAGTCATGGCTTCTTCTAACGAATCGGGTTTATTGAAAAACATATTGTCACGGATTTTACCTGTGCAATTTGCGATAAAAGTATTTAATGCAGTTTTTTCATATTCATTTTTCAAAATAGCAAATGTTTCAAGGGGTAGATTTTCTTGTCGAACCATTTGATTGATTGCGTTTGTAAGGTGCTTAAGCCGTGTACCAAAAGAAAAAAGATCTTCGTTTTTAAAAGGTTTTGTGCGAGCTAAATCTTGAATTAAGCATTCTTTATCTCTTCGATCAGAAAAACATTGTTTTAAAGCTTCCTTTAATTCGAAATAATTTTGTATATCACTTCTATTGCCTACCAATTTTTCGGCATTACCTGTCAATTTACTTTGGATGTGATCAAAAATTAATGCATTAAGTGTCTCATTTCGTGCAACTGAATAGTCTTGTACTAACCTATCGCATTTGTTTAAGAAAATATTAAGAGTTTCATAACTACCATCATAAGGTCTTAAAGTATTTAACCTTGCCCTTAATAAATCCCATTCTATACGTGGTGGTTGAGGTAGTGGCATAACATTACCTTCTTGATTTGCCATTTTTGACGGTCTTATAACGTTTGCAAAATTTTGAAACCGATATTCAAAATGTTTTGGTTGTTTTTTCTCTGTTTTTGATTTAAACTGATTCGAAAATAAACTACTTAAAGAATCCGAATCAGAATCACTGTCTGAGCTCATAAAAAATTACAAAAAAAAATAAATTTTTAAATGTTTTTTAATACTAATTTCTTTTTTCAAAATTCTAAAATTCAGTTTTCGATTTTTGTTGAATTTTATTTATTTTTGGTTTTCCTATTCTATTATTAACCTAGTTGATCGCAATTGATCTTGCCCTAAATCTATTGATCCCAATTGATCTTGCCTAAATATAGTGATCCCAATTGATCTTGCCTAAAAGTAATGATCCCAATTGATCTTGCCTAAACTAATGATCCCAATTGATCTTGCCTAAAATTAGTGATCCCAATTGATCTTGCCTAAAATTAATTGATTGCAATTAATCACGCCCTAAAATTATCTCTGCCGAAATCTTACACGATCTAGGAAGAGGCGAAAAGGAAAATTTGGCACTTACGATTTTTGTGGTCTTCTTGCGTCGTGGTTGCTTTATCGCTGTGGCCCAAATTAATCCTTCCCCGATTCACCAACAGAGAACTGCGACTTGTCACTGTTAAAGTTCTTTTTGCGTTTTAAAGAGTTGAAACTCACGAACCGATTAAAGTTTTTGTTTTTTAACCGATACTAAACGCATCCGCACGACTGCGCCAGTTAAGTATTAACTTTAGAGTTAATTGTTTTTAAAAAATTTTATTTTGCGTAATAACTTTAAAGTAACAATAGTACGATCTTAAGTCTACAGAAGCTTTGCTGGGAATGGTTTAATTTTCTCCTAACAATTCATATAATAGTAAAAAAGTGCAAAGTTAGCAAACACGTGTGGTTATAAAAATGCTTATCTAATATAATAAAAATAATATTATGTGAATATAACTCGCGCATCGGCCTTCCCTTTGTTTTGTGGTCGCAAGATTTGTGAGCGCGGCGCGGTTCCCCAAAGATGATGACTTTTTTTTTTTTTTTTTTTTTTTTTTGTTGCTCGCATGTTTTTTGAGGGCGAGGCACGACGACAGTACTCAACAGGACCCAACAGTACACCGCCAGGACCCAACAGTACTCGACAGTACACGACAGTACTCAACAGTACACCGACAGGACCCAACAGTACTCGACAATACACGACAGTACCCAACAGTACTCGACAGTACACGACAGTACCCAACAGTACTCAACAGGACCCAACAGTACACGTCAGGACCCAAGTCCTGTTGGACGCTGTACAAAATTTTAGGGTGCCGATGACCCCTCGAGTTAAACACTAAAATTTAAGGGAAACCATATTAGTTTTTCATAATTTTACTTTACCGCATAGTGTGCGGTAAAGTAAAATTATATAAAATTAGGTATATTTTTGATAAGTAATAAGACTGAAATGTTTAAATATGGAGCAATTTTGTCCCTTTATTTTTATAGCAAAAATGAGCATATAAAACTTCAAAAATGCATTTTAAAACTATAAGAATATGTATTATGTAGATAAACACTAAAATTTAAGGCAAACTATATCAGTTATTCATATTTTACTTTAACGCATAGTGTGCGGTAAAGTAAAAATATATAAAATTAGGTATATTTTTAATGAAAAAGAAGTGTAAAATGTTTAACTATATAGTATTTTTGTATATTAACCGGATCACATTTATTTAATTGCAATTTTGTATAGCTACAGACTGTCCACTTTATTTTGATTGAAAAATTGAGCATATAAAACTGCAAAAAGGCATTTTAAAACTATAAAAATATCTTGGTATTATATAGATAAACACTAAAATTTAAGGTGAACTATATCAGTTATTAATAATTTTACTTTACCGCACACTGTGCATAGTCTGCGGTAAAGTAAAATTATATAAAATTAGGTATATTTTTGGTAAGTAATAAGACTGAGATGTTTAAATATGGAGCAATTTTGTCCCCTTTATTTTTATAGCAAAAATGAGCATAAAACTTCAAAAATGCATTTTAAAACTATAAGTGTATTTATTATGTAGATAAACACTAAAATTTAAGGGAAACTGTATCAGTTATTCATATTTTACTTTACCGCACACTGTGCGATAAAGTTACATTACCGCATAGTGTGCGGTAAAGTAAAATTATATAAAATTAGCTATATTTTTAATGAAAAAGAAGTCTAACATGTTTAACTATATAGCAATTCTGTATATTTACCGGATCACGTTTACCTAATTGCAATTTTGTATAGCTACAGATTGTCCCCTTTATTTTTATAGCAAAAATGAGTAAATGAAACTTCAAAAAGGTATTTTAAAACTATAAAAATATCTAAAATACTAAATATTAAGGTAAACTATATCAGTTATTCATAATTTTACTTTACCGCACACTATGCGGTAAAGTTACTTTACCGCACAGTGTGCGGTAAAGTAAAATGACATAAAATTAGGTATATTTTTAATGAGTAAGAAGTCTAAAATGTTTAACTACATAGCAATTTTGTATCTTCACTGGATCACATTTATCTAATTGCAATTTTGTATAGTTACACATCCTTTACTTTTATAGTCAAAAGTAACATTCAGAAACAAAAAGTTTAATGATTTAAGGGGGCAAACTTCGCCCGAAAACTTACCATTTGACAACACTGATATCGCATTTTTTGGCCAAATTTTTGTTCTAATAGAAATAGAAAACGAGAAAGCGGAACGCGTCGAAATTTTGAGGGGTAGTTTTTTAAAGCATTTTTAACAAACGTATCTTAGCAGTTTTTCGCAAAATCATTTTATTCAGAAAAAAAAAAGTTATGGCTAAAACACAACAAATATTTCTAAACAATGTTTGGCATTTCAGTAGCCTAGTTGTTTTATAGAAAACTGAAGTGAAATTGTTTCGATTTTTGTATTTTTTGGAAATGTACAAAAGAAAATCAAAAATCTAACAAGATACATTTGAAGATTTTAAAAAAATTTGGCATATGAACAGAAATAATGTTTCAACTAGTTTTTTGTAGAAGAGATCTATTAGGATTTACAAAAGCGTGCTCAATTTTATATTTGCTACAGGACACCAAATCAGACAAGAGCCATCAACCTTCTGACTGAAGCGCCACCCCCATATACCGGGGGCAAGTCAATTCGATTGAGAAAATTTAACTAAGATCACGTGACCCGGATATTTACATTATTTTCAGATATTTTGAATAAATAAAATGTCGTTTAATATAAGTTAAATGATTATAAGAAGGTATTTAAAGACAAACAATTTTTTCTATTTACAAAACGTTTTTTAAGGGCTGGCCACAGCGTAACAAACAAAATCACGGGATTACGAACCAATTTAAAAGATAGTTTTTGATAATTAATATATTGCTCAGTTAACAGAACCTTGTGCTTAACTTCGCTGAAAATAAAGCCCTTTTCATTTATTTATTACATAGTAAGAGAAGAAAGTGACAAATTTCACACGAGCGTGTTAAAGTTACTTTCTGTCGAGTTATGGACGCTATTTTTCCTACGGACACTGTTGAACTATACTAATTTTTGTAAAAATTGGTGTTTAATTTTGCGTAAATCAAGTGAAACTGCTTTTCCGCACATGTGTGGGAAAGTAGTTTGTAACACATGTGCAAAAAAGTATTGTGACAGTTAAACACTTTCCATAAATGTGCCGAAGTTCTGAAAGTACTTGTCACACATGTGCGAAAAAATTTCTGCACACTGGTGTGTTTCTGAGGATGCATATCGTGTAAAATCCAACATTTTCATATGTGGTCGTAGGAAATAGTAATTTACCTAACCAATGCGGAAGACGCACTAGTAATTTACCTAACCAGTGCGGAAGACGCACTAAACACATTCGTTAAGTATGTAGGTACAATATTTTTTCTACGAGGTTGTGGAAACAAAAATAAAGTACTACAATAAAAACAAGTCATTTATTATATTTAATTTACAATTATTGCCGAAACCTTTACTTCTTATCCTGTGCAGCATCTGTGGATCAGGAGATTTTCGTTTTCATATTCTGGATCAATGATATCGGAAGGTCTTTAAATATATTTTGCTCTAGATGTATTTGGAGGCAGGCTCATAGAAACATTATGTGTTCCATCCTATTCTGGCTAAGTCTTCTTCGGGATTATCGGTATTTTCTATCACAGTAAATAAACACTTTTTTTCTATTTTTATTTATAAGATGAAATGTCATCCCCTGGTTTTTGACCAAAAAATAGGCTTTGTTATTTACTCTATTCTTTTATTTTTTTTGTTGCTATTGGAAAACTAGCCGCCCACTTGTGTTTTTAGGCAAAAATTAACGTCAGTGTCAAACTCAAAATGTCTTGTTTTCTTGTCATTCCTAAAATTTTAGTAAGGTCCACAATTTAGAAACCGAATAGGTGTCCCTAGGACTCTAATATGTAGTGCCACCTAGAGGCCCTCGATACATTTGACAATTGTTTTACACCAGAGGTGGGTAACTCTCTTTGACAGTTATTAGGAAATTTTGTTTTAGATAAAAAATAATTGGTTTCTGCAGGTTGGCATTATACATCAATAAATTATTGTCAAATTTTAAAGTTGTCACTTCCGCATCAATGTCAGTTGGAATTCGCAACTTTTTCGTAAATTTTTTTTTTAAATAATTTAAAGTCGCGAAAATGGCATGTGTAGTGAACAACTGCAGAAGAAAAAAAAAAGCGGCTTTTGTTTATTCCCGTTTCCTAAAGAAAAAGATAAATTAGATATATGGAAGAGAAACCTGCAATATCCAAACATGAGAGTTTCGGAAAATTCCTTCATTTGTGAGGTAAGTTTATGCAAAATAAAAGACAAGAGAGTAGATTAGGATAAAATATCAGTCGGAACAAGATACTTATAATATCTAAAATAGATAACTGTTATTTATAATTATACGTAAAGCTAGCTCTTCAACTATAAACGAATTTTAACTTCCTTAGGTACTTTTGAGGCTATCAACAGTAAATTTTGTAAAGTATTAGAGTAATCGCTATAAGACATTTTCCTTTTTTGTAGTGGGGATAAAAAACGATAGGGGCGGAGATTTTTTCGCTTCAAAAAAAATGACTTGCGACTTGCTTTATGAGCTATACAGGGTATTTCAAAATTCAATAACATAATTTTAGTATTAAATTCCTTAAGTGATTTCAAGACAAAAAGGTTATATAAACATAGTCCGAACCCTTAGTTTTAGAGATACAGGGTGTTAAAGTTTAATTTTTTTTTAGTTTTTTGTTTATAGCTCGTGCATTTTTTTGAGATATTTAGCTCACATTAGGCAAGTATATTTAGCTAAAGGCACTACACTATTTACACTATTAGACCTGCCAAAAAATAGTAAAAATCTACAGAGTGATACTTTTTGAGGGGTCATGCCCTTTTTCATTCCCTTTCATCAACTTTTTTGTCGTGGGCTACTGGTAAATCTCGAAAATTCAAAATAAATTCAACATTTTGTCTGAAAACCTTTTGATTTCCTGTAGCCTTTTCGAACCTGCTACCGTGACTGAGCAAAAAAATAAAAACAGTTTTTATATTTTTTCTCCAGGTATCAGATAAAAAAAAACAGGAATCAAAAAGTTTCATAACCAAACAAAAGCGTTTTTTTATTTTAGGCGCATCAAAAAAAAATTCAGGGTCAGGGAAAATTTAAATGCTCTGTAGCTCCGTGACTAAGCGTTTGTGGACCTATGTTATGGTGTATGAACTTTTTCTCTTGAAATTTAACATTAAAATTATGTTATTAAATTTTGAAACACCCTGCACGTAACTAACTTTTTTATTTGTGGAGTCATTGATAGTTTTCCGTCCGTAATGTTTTGTAGTGGGTCTGGCAATCGATATAGACTAAAATATGTTTTTTTTTTCGAATAAATTAATAAAAGGAAGACAGTAATTTTTTTACCTATTATTGGAGGTATTTTCACAAAACTTACACAATCCTTTTTTTTTCCGTTCTTTGACTAAGTTTTGTTTCTGATTGTTTATAGTCACAAAAACCGTAATGCACTTGAAAAGCTCATTTCTGAAAATTTCATGTTGCGGAATACATCACTTTCTATAAAAGTAAAATATAGTATTTTTTGACATTTTAATCTAACAAATTAAAGATAATAGTATTCAAAATATTACCTATACATGGTGGCGACTTTAAATGGTATACTGCCTCTAGCGGTTTAATGTTAGGTTTTTTTAGAAAAAAAAACACAACTCAACTGAGTTTTTTTACGGGCTTTGTTCCTGACGCAACAAATTTTTGTTTTCAGATGAAATAACTCCACCTGTGGTACCTTGTTTGAAAGTTTATAAAAAATGAAAAACAACGGAAGAATTTTTTTTCACATACATCTACTAAAAAAAATTCATTTTTACTTGTAACCTTATTTGAAAGCTTATAAAAGGAAAAAAACAACGAAATTGTCAAAAATTGACTGAAAAACATGTTTTTGTTTTTTTCAAAAAATTCAATAAAAATATTAGGTTTAATAGAAGATTTTAAACCAATTAAAAACTTCTGTTCTTCTGGATTGACAGTAGAATTTTGTTTAATAAAAACTTACGCCAAAAAAAAATTTTAAAATAAAGAAGTTTTAAACCCCCTCTCAAATGGGAAACGTTTAAAAAAGCCTATGTAGTTCGAAAACAACAAGATGTAATTTTAACTATATTTACCTTGTCTTAAAATTCTAGCCTTGCAAAGCTGGTCAGTTTTTTCGTATCTTTATTTTTTCTAATACAGTGGAACATTTTTAGGTTCATCTCCTCTTTTGAAGCTTCACTTACTTTAAAACAAATGGCTGCTCCAACACTTTACAATTTGGCACATTACTGTGAAAACCCAGTAATCTGCTCTGTACAAGTATTAGAAGAAGATTTAGTTGCTGCAAAGAAAAAAATGGAAGACCAAAGTCAACAAATTGAAAAACAAATTTTGCAATTTAAAGAATTAAAACATCAGCTGAAGAAGGAACAGTTTGTGCTTAAGAAGGTGACGGGTATATTTAATAAAGATCGGATCGAAGTAATAACTGGTTCTAAAAAAATAAAGGGATTCAGGTGGTCTAACAAAACATTTGAAGATGCCTTTAAACTCAAATTTGTTTGTGGCACCGCTGGGTATAGATATCTCCTTAAGCTAAATCTTCCGTTGCCAAAAATCCGCACCCTTTCATACAAAATTGAGCATTTGCCTTTTCAACCTGGCATTTTAGATGAAATTTTTTTATTTTCTTAAAATCAAAATTCAAAGTCTATGTGAAATTGAAAGAGATTGTTCTTTGCAATTTGATGCCTGTGCCATTACCCCCAGCAAGGATTTATGTCAAGGATCTTCAAAAATTTTGGGCTATGATTCTCTGTCTGAACAAGCGGTCTTGGCAAACCATGTGTTAGTTTTTTTGCTTCGGGCTGTTAATACTTCTTGGAAACAAATTGTCGCTTATTATTTTATTGGAAACTCTTGTGAAGGACCATCTGTGGTGTTATTTTGGAAATTCTTAATAAATCAAACCAAATCGGTCTTAATGTTTTAGGTATTACGTCAGACTTGGGGCCCGATAACGTTGCGGTATGGAAACCTTTCGGAATAAAGGCAAAAAAAGTATTAAAGTATTTTTTATAGCGGATATTTCTCACCTTTTAAAAAACATTAGGACTATGCTAGTGAATAATAAAACTATCTGTATTTCAGATTATTTTGTCAAAAAATATAATTTACCGAGCGATATTATTGATGTTAAGCACATTACCTCCTTGGCGGAATTTCAGGAAAATATGGACCTAAAATTTTGCCCAAAACTTGACACGGATTTTTCAAATTTAACTCAGTTTAATAAAATGAAAGTATCAAGAGCATTATATATTTTGAATCATAATGTAAGCTCTGCCCTTAGTTTTTTAGGTGAGTGTAACATAATTGATGAAAATTCGAAAACAACTGCTTGGTTTGTGGAAAAGTTTGTCAAAATGGTTCACAATAATGAGTTCAAGGGACGAGAATTTGGCCCTAAGTAAACTAAATATGATAAATTATAACCAAACTATTGATTTTTTAAGGGAAATAATACTACTTTTTAAAAGTATGAAAATTGGGGAAAAAGGTATTTGGAAACCAGTGCAAACTGGAGTAATTCTTTCCACACAAACAATTTTAGACCTTCAAGAATATCTGTTAAATGAAAATGGATATACATACCTTAAAACATCGCCGTTTATGCAGGATGTGTTGGAGAATGTTTTTGGGCAAATGAGATTAAGACAAAGAATGCCCACAGCAGAACAGTGTCGGCAAATCTTAAAAAATTTATGCATTTTTCAATACTTGGACGTGGTTCCCGCCAACGGAAGCTATGCCAATCAAAACGATCCAAATTTTTTAAGTTTAGATTCTGTTATGACAAAGAAATTTTTGCCGAAAAAAGGAGTAGAAATCGAACCTCTTTTGGCGGCCTTACCGCAAAATTGGAATAAGAATGTTCCTTCATTGGACAATATTCATCAAAATTAAATTAATTATATTTTAAAACATATTAAAAAAAGCAATAAATGTAAAGGATGCCATGACTTTATTTTGAGCAATAATGTTCAGAAACCCTTTTCATAACTAGTTACATTAAAACAATATAACACAAATTCTCTGAATTTTCCTTCACCTTTGGTATTTAAACTTTTTGTCAGAATCGAACAAATATTTTTAAATATTTCAAAACACATTCCTTCAAAAAATTTTAACTTTTTTGGTTTACTTAAATTTTTAGTTTTTAAAGATCACGAAGTTAAAGAAATTCGCTTTCCTCATTGCCATGATCTTAAAACGAAAATTGTTAACTCATTTTGTAGATATAGAATCAGGATTTATTTAGCGAAAGCTAAAAAAATTATTAGGAGGGATACAGCACTTCAAAGTGAGTTTGCAAATAGCAGCAAAAGCGCAAAAATAAGTGTAGCTTTTGGAAACTAATTTAATTTGTTTTGTTTTTAGGATCTATTTTTTAACCCTAGAATCGTATGATTATGTGTATATATATGGGTGTGTTTGTTTTTAAGATCTAGTTTTTAACCCTAGAATCGTATAAATATGTGTATGTATATGTGTGTATTAAAGCCTAACGTATGACAAAAATCGGTTTAGTAATTTTGAAGGTAATAAGCTTTCTTCAAGGAACTCTGGAATTGTTATGGGGTATTTCTTTATCTAATCTAGATAAAAAAGTTTTGATGTTTTTTTTTATTAATGTACAGTTATAGATAAGTTATGTTTAACCTTTGGTCTCCACTCATGCATATTTTTTACTGACCTCTGCTTAAAAATTCTCCAGAATTTTATGACAAGCTTTCCCCCAGAAAGGCATAGACTATAGACGCAGTTTACGATTTAGCTTAAGGAGAATACAATAAATTAATGTATGTATAGTATAAGTATTTTTTATAACGATGATTCTACCAAAAGTAGACCGTTAAATATCATTTTTTGGGTGAGTTTTTAAAATAACATCTCAGCTTAGCCAGTAATTTTATTTTCTTAAAATTTTTTAGGTAACTAGTTAAGTCGTAGTGTATCTCTTATTGACTAAAAAGTTCTAACAGCAAATTATTTTGGGAAAAGGAGGCAGCACTGGTGCACCACTAGTGCAGTTTTCGTATTCTTTTGAGAAATCTAGTGCAATATTTTGTATTCCTTTGAGCAACTGGACAAGCCCAGTGTTACACTAGCGCACTTTCATATTCTTTTGAAACTGAACTGGGGCTATTTGTTGACAGCACCCAAACAGTGTCAGTGAACCACGAGTGACGCACTAACTTTTTTCAAAATTCGCTATATATGTAAATAATTCTCCATAAAGATATCATCAGATAAGTACCTAAATAAATAATTGGTTAGTTTGCAGTTTATGTTAGTGGAGTATGCATTTTTACCCCATAGCACCCTTTTTGTAGAATCATTTATAAACCAAAGCTACGTGTCCACTGCACTAAAGGAACATGTTTCTGTTGCCTGCTTCCAAAAATGTTTGAGAACTTAATAATTTATTTTTATTAATTGTAGGTAGTTTTTAGTACTAGAGCTATGTAAATGTAAATATATCTAGTTTTATATTATTTTACTTTGACCGTTATCCGATTAAAAACGAAATATCTACTTCATCTAAAAATGTTTAACTGGAAAACTACCTAAGCTAAATAATTGTTATATTCGCCATTTATAATAATAATTTTAGTATCATAAGTTATAAGGAAAATGCCACCAAAGCTGCATTTATTTAAACAATTAACTTAATAAATTTAAATAAATCATATGTACAGTAGACTCTCGATTATCCGACTCGATAATCGGATCGCTGGATTATCCGAGTTGCGTAATACATCGGTTGAAACCATATTAACCGAGCGACGCCATATTGTTCGGGTAATTTTATGGAGAATCATAAAATTGCCAAAGCAACAGAAACTGACTGAACTTATTTAATTTTGTATTTTCGACACTTTTGGGACTAAAGTGGTCAATTAAGTCCCTTGTTTTAGGGATTGAAGTGATCCTCTTAATCTCTGTGGAGCAAAAACTTACTTTTAATCCCTAAGAAGTAAAAATCCACTGTTAGTCGCTAATTCAATTACTTTTATTCCCTAGGGATTTAAAAAAAGTAATTTTTGTAGGTTAACATTTTATAATATTTTACATCTATAGAATATCGTTGAATGCAATTAGTACGGAGTGTTTCAAAATACCGTTTTATTATATCCCTTTTTGGTTATTTTTTTCTATGCTAAAATCCATAAAATAGTATATGAACCTTGTGACTAAAATGCCTCAGTCGGGCTACAAACTTTCCGCCTCGGGATTAAAAGTATCACTTTAGTCCCTAGGCTTATAATGTACTATTATTTTTAGACGTTCTTTTTTGTTTGTAAAATAAATCAAATATTGGTATTTATTATTAAAAAGTATTAAAAAAAATGGCACCAGCAAGCACGCACAGCCATCAATAATAGCTAGTCGTTCCGGGGGTTGAGAAGCTTTATTATATAAAAAAATGCAATTTTCTTTCTAAATCTAAAAAACGCGTTTCACTAGCCACTGTGGCTCATAATTTTTATCAATTTTTTTAATATCTCAAAAATATCGACTGATACTTTGAAAACCTTGTTCTGCTAGGTGCTGCGGTTCACGAATTTAATGGCCTTATCCATAGTTAACGAGATATTTTTGTACCAAGATTGGTTAAAATCGGTTTATTGGTTTTTGAGTTATCGTGTCCCAGACAGATGGACAGACAGACACCATCACAAAATTTGGTAGATGGGACTTTTTTGAACCATTTGAATGAAAGAAAAAGTTTGTTGTGGCGATCCCAATCCCGATCCCTATAGCTTCCATATCGACCTAAGGTATGGATGGCTAATATAAGTATATAGAAAACAAAATAGATAAATACGGATTATATATTATATATATTATAGCCCACATTAGCTCGCATAATCGAGAGTCTACTTTAATTAGGAAGGTACCTTGTTGGTATGATTTTTTATATTTATGTATTTTAAAAAATCCACAAATTTGAGATTTTGGTATGTTGTAGATGTCGTTATCCTGATCAAAAGTATGGCCATCAAAGATATAATTCAATTATTTTTATCAATTTTTGGTATTAACGTTTAAATTTTACAAAAAAAAAAGTCAATTTATTCGTACTACTTAGGAGGCCCATACCCGCCAGTGTATTTAGGAAACAACTATAAGAGACCAAAATTTCATGAAATTCATGGATTTTTTAAAATTCCATTTAAGGTGTGCCTGATCCTTTCCTACTTAAATACATTTAGCTTAAAAAGTATTTCAATAAAAAATAAATAAAAGAGTTTTTTGTTTTTCTGAATTAAAAATCAAAAAATTTTCGGAGCCAAAAATACAAGCAAAACCAAACATTTCTTTACACAATTGGACATGAAAATTTTTAAAATTGTTTCTTTAAACAACTACCATATAATGTTTACCTCATGGTACATCTGACCCTCGGAACGGAAATTAAAAAAATGTTTTTACACAATATGTACTTACTTCCCCAAAGACAAATTTTTATGAATTCTTATGATTTTATGACCGGTGGCCGCGCTAATATTGTGATATAGTTTCTATTTATTTTACTGCATTTTTGTAAAAACATCTGTTTTATGTCCGTTTCGGAGGTTAGATAACATAAGCCTGCCTCCCTTTGTTTAAAACGATCAGCGATTGGGGAGGTTAAGCTTCCTACAGACCTCAACATTTCGACAAAAAACAAACACATCAACGAGCCGAACGGACTAGTTTGGCCGGGACAAACGCGTTTGCAAACAATTCGGCGAACGGTTCGTGGAATTGACTCCGTCCAAACTGGCGTTTGGTTTGCCGTTCGGCTCGTTGCTCTGTTCGTTAAAATAATAAAATTATAATAAAACCAAACCGTAAACTGAATTTACCTAAACCTAACTCGGCAATCCCTCACCGTTTTAAACCAATGAAATTGAAGGGTGGGTAGAAGACGCTTTGAACGACTGCGCAGCCCTTATCTGTCAAATTTCAAGGAATGGACTGACGTGTGCCATCTTTTCTCCGCTTGTCAACCGCGCAACCAATTTATGATCCTTCTCAACTAACCACATGTCAAGCAGCCTTTTTCTAGGGTAGAATGCCCATAACCTATTTTTTTTTTTCCTTTGTATTTCCTGTATTTTTTTGGCTCCATAAATATTTTTGGAGTGTTCAGTTGTGTTTTTTAGTGATTTTACTATACAAGAAAAAAAATAGCTTTATGGTAAAGGTAAAAAATGACTTTCTGTGTAGTTACAGAGTGCAATGTTTACAGAAGGCTCGAAAAGCAAATTGTTTCTTTTCACAAGTAGAAATAAATAAATATGACAAACTTTGGGTGAGTACTACTGGAAAGAAACTCTAGGCACTAGTGTAGTAACAAATATAAATGATAAGGAGCTGGCAAGACTTTGCAGGACATGGCAGGACTTAGCAAGACTTGGCAGAACCAACACCTATATGAAGGGTACACAAGAAAAAGGGGCTCATCAACATTTTATCAAAAATTGGGACATTGTTACATTGTGTAAAATTTTTAGGTTCTATTACCCCAAACTCCAGAAACTAGAAATAAAGTGCTCATTGCAGATATATTTTTAATTAAAATTAAGGTGTACAAGGAAAGAAGGTGCTTAAAAAAACCTAGAAATTGATCTCCTGTAAAAAAGAATAAACATTCATGAGCCCCTTTGTCCCATCTACCCTTCATATGCATTTGGTCCTTAATGTCAGTACCAGTCCAAAATTTTTGCTATTGATCAGCCCCTTAAAAAAAAACTATAAAAAATTCATTTGTTTCAGGGTTACAGTAGTAAAGCAGTACCTACATGGAACCCAGAACTGTCTAAGGGAAATGCTGAGAACATGAAAAGGGCTAGAGTGGATATTAATTTTAAGTTTATCAATTTGTGTTTTGATGAGCTCTAAAACAATAGAAAATGTTCCCCCAGAAAATGTAACAGATGATCCCGGGGCAGAGACAGGGCCAGAACCTCAACATCAATAATGTTCTCAGCAAGTGGTGACAGATGAGCTTTTACCTCCTTATGATGTCTATAAAGCAAAAAAATTCTACTTAAAATGGGTTGAAGCAGGACCACCGAACACATGCTAAACAGATCCATAAATGGGTGGTTCAAGAAGACATTTAATGATTGCTTTGACAAAGTGGCTGAATTTGTTTATAATAAAGAAACCAAAAAAAATATATTTTATATATATCTTAATGTTTTAATATGAATTGTGAGAAACTTTTAATGTTAATTTTAACTATGTACTATTTATATTATTAAGAGTGATATTGTAATTTTAAAAAGTGAGTGATGATGCTATTGTATATGTTTTTATGCTAATATTCACAAAACTGCCTGTGCAAACATAAAAAAACTTCATTTTTCTACATATATTTTTTCCCATTGAGTCAGTAGGGGAGACTGGGGATGGTTTCTACACTGGGATACTTGATACACACTTTTGAAATACTTTTGGTAAGACAAGGGAGAATTCACTTTGGCAATACACATCCAAATTTGG